>CAWUFW010013444.1:0-476083 GCA_963921515.1 Calotriton arnoldi
GCTTAAAGTGAAACCAGAAAACCTAGATGAATTCTGGCTTCCGCGCTTAAAGTGTGTTATCAGGCAAATTATTTATTTCACTAAAACACTTTTTTTTCTTCATTATCACATATATAAACACTACCAGTTATGTGAGTCCATACTACCAGTTGTAGTACTTCTCAATGCAGTGCTATAATTTGCCTATTAGTGTCAAAGCTTCCACTATATATTACAGTAGATGTTATAGTACACAGGATAATGTGCTGCATGGCTCAGTACTTATAAGGTCCCAAAAGTGAGACCTATTGGCTATGCCAATGCTTGTTATATTTTGCACTTGGTTACCCCCCCTGATTGATTCAATGGTAATTACATTTCCTAAATGTCCATTTCGCAACTAATCACAATTAGGAAACCGTTGTACATGCAGTTAGCGATTCGCAATTTCGAAATCCCTATTTGCTATTTCCTATTTTGCAAAATGCGATTTCTACTAGGTTGCACCATTGCAAATGCCTTTCGTACATTCAGAAATGGCATTTTGCCCAGTATTGCGATTCGCACTGCATTGAAATACGAAATGCCTTCGTACATAAGGCCCAATATCCAGAACGTAATATACACCAGTAATAAAGCCCATTCATGTATTATTTGAGTTATCCACAATAACCATAACGGGGTGAAAAGAGCCACTCAGATCGAAAAACGTCAGCATGCTCCTCATTTTAACCTTTCGTCACCAGAAAGAGTTAGCATTTAAAGAATGATGAAAAGAGGATATCTCCCAGTTCTCCAATAAAGCAAGAATTATCCTAATGGCAGAAATTCAATTATCTGTCATAATGAGGATACGGCTGACATGCTAATGACTCGAGCGGAGGGACTGCACTTCACTTCACCCATTCACTGCCGAAGATTACCGTTGTAATCACTTGCAGTACCCGAGGCTCCCCCCAACACCACCACGACCCCCTCCGCCCGTGCTTGGAAAGTTCAGGCCTCTTTTTCACTAACTACTAATTAAAGTCTCTCACATGTTACTGTTGTAAAGACATTACTCCTCTGTTTTAGTATTTTTTATTGGGACAAGCCACACATCATTGCTGGCAGGCTGCACAGCTTCTCCTTTCTAAAGCGTGAGCACCAGACCGGCAGATAAAACCCTCTCCCCAATAAGAAAAGCCTGTCAAGTACCAGCAGTTTGGGTGGCTGGCTGGCTAATCAGGAGGGTGACGTGTTTTCAGACCATTTCCGCTGTTGAACAACAACAGAAAAGCGCCTCATGCCCAGTCCTAGGAGGAAATGGACTGACCAGAGGCCAGGCTATACGTCTTCCTGTCTGCAGCACGACCTCATGCTGGAGAGGCGAGGCTGCTTCCTTGACATTCATCTTCATTAAATGCACAGTCTGTTTGTGGCACCCCTCTTTATCTATCCGCAGCATTTGCACAGTGGCGAGAGGCAGACCGAAGTACAGTCAGACTGGGCCTGTGCAGAAGGCTTCTTGAACCTGTGCAGTCAGAGGTGCAGGATCCTATGGTTAGTGAAAGAAAAAAATGCAGAGTTTTAATAGAAAACACTGCAATGAAGCCATTGTAAACTGGAATCGATGTGACAGCCATAGGGTACGTGAGTGACTTCAAACCAGTCATGGTTGTGCAAGCAAACAACAGTAAGAAGTTTTGTTCTTCTAGTTTTCCTTTTTCCATGATAAGTATAGGCCTGTTTATTACAGTTGACTGGAAAACCAAGACTAGTTGAAAGTCACCCTGATTACATGAGACTGGTCGACAGTCGCCCAACACTGTGGAACGCAATGGTCCTGTTTACACCACGTGTGATATTAGTGCAGGGGTTTGTTGCAAAGCTGGATAAGCTGATCCCAGGATCGAAGTATTATAGTTAAATATTGAAACCAGTAAACTAGGATGGACATTTCTCTTGTCCAGTTATGAATGGTTTGGATCAGATCCAGTCGCTGGATTGTGTGTTATTAGACATCTATTGAACTTGTCTAGAGAAGCATCCTGTTGAATCAAATTCTGAGTAGGGATTGGTTGTTGTTGGTGTCTTATAGTCTCTTTTGGTTTGAGCTGGCATTTTGTTTCAGCCAATCACACTTGTCCTTGCTTTTACCACTGGATATTTATGTTCAATGCTCTATATATAAATATATATTATCTACACTCTAGCGGCTTGATTCACAAGACTCAGACTGTGAGAAATCTTTTGTATAACTACTCCTACATTTCCAGACAGTTTCTGACTTTTATGTGAAAAGCTACAGTGGTTGTAGACTTCCGTCAGTGCTCCAAAGTTTACAATTTATGCAGGCAAGATTTTTCTTCAGATGGCAGCCTTAGCATGCTTACATTTGACCTGACTGTGCATTTGCACATTTAGCTTTATTTTTGGTTTCTTCCTAGGGAAATTATTTTTCCTCGCTGAGAAATCCCTTCTCCTATAACCCTATTAAACACTGAGGGGCAGATTTACGTTGAACTAACGCAGCGGGGTACAGCAAGTCATTTTGCTGCGCCGCGCTGCGTTAGTTTTGAAGCACAGGGATGCGACATATTTACAAGAATATGTCGCATCCTTGTGCTTCCCCCTGCGCTGGCGCACAAACTGCAGCCATGAGCCGGCGCAGGCACCCTTGCACCATGGTGCAAGGATGCCTGCGTCGTGGGAGATTGTTTTGTGCAGGAAGGGGAACCTTCCTGCACAAAAACAATCACTACAATCATTTTCCTCTTCAATGCGTGCTGCAGAACACAGCACGCATTGAAAGAGGAAAAAACGAGGTCGGTGCGCCTCGCTACACCACCTCTAGGGTGGCGTAGCTTACAGACGCATCTCCAGAGATACGATTTCTCGTAATTCTGGAGATTTGTCTTGTTCCATGAGTGTTGCGTGGGAACACCCACAGCAACACCCATGGAACACCCCTTCACCGCAAAGTGCTGCGTGTGAAGGGGCCGTATTTACAAGGAGAGGAAAAGTCACGCAGGGTGGCTTTTCCTCTTCTTGTAAATATGGAGCAGCCCCCTGCGCCACCAGTACGTCACGAAAAGTGACGTACTGGTGGCGCAGGGGGCTCGTAAATCTGCCCCTCAGTGTTCCTACCACATTCCCACAATCAAAAGACACTACTCATTCTATGGAGAATAATACAATTGTGCGTTCTTCAAACTACCTGCAAGGGGTGTGTGAATACCAACAAATGTTAGTGTTTGTGGATGTTCACTTATTTCTGAATGAGAACCTGCCTGTGTCATATATTTTGCCCAATATATCTTCCACTGATGCCCATATCATGTATATGCTCATTTGCTTTGCTCCTATAAGTGATTATTCATTTGCAATAGCTGATGCATTTATTTGCATTATTGTACATTACAGTTATCATGTGTTCTGATAGTGTGCTTGTAGTTCATATATTTATGTACTCATTTGCATAGATGGTACTTATAAGAAAGCATATCAGCTTTAGACTTTGACATGAGTGTGCAAGGCAATACACAGCTTACATCACAAGGTTTATTTTTGTCAAACGGCTTAGAAACTATAAAATAACTGTTCACGGCCCACTCCGTGAGAGAGATTGGGACTTGAACAACATTCCAGATAGCAGATCAGAGAGGGTCCAAACTGAACAATTTAAGGCCACTTGGGCTGTTTATCTCATGACTTCTTGTTCCTTAGGTGTATATCTTAGTTTTCTCTAGCAGATAGGTCTACAAACTGGAAAAACATATGAAGTTCAAATACAAATGTGTGTTGATTCTATCAAAATACTTAAACACTCATTAAGACAATACCTTCAGTGCTTAAAGATGAGGCATCTAGGGATTCTTAAAAAATGCACCATGTAGAATATGTTGCCTAGTTTCAAAATATTTTTACATTCTTAGTTTATACTCTTCCTACACTTTTATTGTTTTCTGCTATTATTTTGTTCTATTTATTGTGCACTAAAATTAATTTAGAAGAAATCCTTTAAAAGTAACAGTGTAGTTTTCTTGTGTGTATTCCCTTGTGGTGAAAGGTGGCAAGATCACACAAAAACAATAAAAAAAATATGCCTGGCAGTCTCTGGTATTGTCACGTGCCCATACGCATTATCTCCAGGTAAGTTGAGGGAGATGCCTGGATCATATTTTGTCTCTTTCTTCGGCTCAAAGTTGGCACATTGGTCCCAGCCTGTGCTTGCCAAAGGACCACCAAGGATCTACCAGATCGTGTTTACATAATGCTTGTAAAAACGTAATACCACAGACGTTCCTAGCCCAAAAAAAGGTCCAAGTTAGGAGGAAAAATGGCAGAAAGGTAAAACAGCCTCCTTGGTAATCTGATAGTCCTTGATTGGAGAGGGAGATTTACGTGTAGAAGAGTCAGACACCAAACTACCCATGACATCAGGAGGGAAAAGAGCCAGACCAAACAATGCACAAAAGGACTCTCATAGAATCCATTTACAAGATGCAACAATGAAAGATAAAAATAGATAACAAGTTGGCAATTAACACAACAAAAAATAGGGAATGTGTTGCAATGCATCTTCCTCTCATGATTGCCTCCTTTATATATGAATATTTGTATTTTACCCAGCTTGAATGCAATGATAAGCATGAGCAACTTCTTTAAAACTGTCTTATTCTAAGAGAAAACCCCTGGTAAAGCAGACCAATATTTCATTTCTTATTACAGTGTTATGGCTGTCTAAAGATTGGAAAAAAATAGATCTAACCCATACTTTCATTGGCCCTGCATTTGAAAGTCAACACTTCCTCACATAGAACTGCACCCACATGTGGAGCAGATATCTGAGTATGATGGTATTCAGCGAATATCTCACAAGTGCATGTGTAAATGCATGCGCATTACAGATTTGCAGTAGTATGTAAAATAGACACACGTGGAATTTGCATCCAGATGAAAACATCTGTCCTAGTGCCTAAAATGTCTAAAGTTATTGTGCTTTGAGATGGTTAACATCCGGCAGCACACCTAAATTGAAGATAGGTGCCCAAAATGCTCTGTGAACTAGGCGTATAGCTCTCGCTGCCAGAAATAATGTTGCATGACCGAAGAAATCTTTTTCTCAAAATGAAGAAAGATGTTACTGACTTAATGATCACCACTTAAGGACCAGTCTCCTCACAAGGAGATCACAGTGGCTAATCCTGATATGTTGCAGATGCTCTTTTGCTGGAAAGAAGCAACAGAATCTATCAGACTGGATGCACAAACATTTTTCATTAGTTTACACTAATTTCAAGAAGATCAAGAATGTTTACTATGTAAACATTATCAGCACTTTTTATCAGCGAATGTCTGCCATTTCCTATAATAATGATAATGACTATAGTAAATAGACTATCAGGCTTCCCTGACTAATTTACTTTCACAATTAGGTGAGGATAATTCAGTTTTTGACAATTTTTTTTAGTACAGATGCTGAAAGAGAGTGCTGTAAAACTTCCCACTTTTCTACGACTAGCGAAACTTCCCAAGAAGACCAGATATAAGGTGATACTGGCATTAGCGGAAAGAACTCAGCTTTTTTTCAAATCACGAGATATTTCAACATTTCATGCCTATACCCCAATCCAGGACAGTGCAGTAGGAGGTCTCACGCTGCCTAGAGGACTGTACCAAGTATGGCAAGGACTAGGCTTCGGTCAGCTCGGGGATTTTTATAATCACGAGACATTAATAACTTGGGAAACGGTGCGATTGCAATCTTGCACTGTGACTACCGCTCTCTCTCTGAGCTTCCTTCAGCTAGTTAATTTTCTTAAAAACAATTATACTATGATGGGTGAGGCGGTACGTCAAATCACTAGGCAGATGGCAAATAAAATGGTGGGGGTAGGACTGTGGTATCGGTTATTACACCAGAAGGCCCATACCGAAGAGATTTTGTCAAAAGACCTCCAGAAAATTCATGTGGAGACAGGCTGCAAGTTTAATACAAGAGAATGGCAGCATCTCAGTGAGTTATCGAATAAAGCGCTTAGAGGCGCTAATTTCAAGAGAATGAACTTTCTATCTAGATGGTTAGCATATTATACCCCCCTGCGGCTGCATAAGATGTATCCAACGAATCCAAACCAATGTTTTAGATGTAAGAAACAGGGTGATGGAGGATGGGTACACATATTCTATAATTGTAACAATCTGCAGCAATTCTGGGAAGATGTTTTTACCAAGATTTCATTATGTTTGTCTGTGACAATTGAACCATCATCAATGCTGGTTTTATTCGGTTCCCCAGGGGAGGTGAAATAGCTAACAAAATATCAGCAATATTTTATATTAATTTCTATAGCGGTCGCTAGGTCACTCGTCCTGCAAAATTGGAGAACCAATAAGCAGCCTAGGATTGATCACTGGGTTAATAAAATGTGCAGGACTTCCAAATTCGAGGAGGCCTATGCAAAACGTGTAGGAGCTACTATAAGATTTAGAGCTATCTGGCAGAATTTCCCTATCTAATGTACAGCTGAGGAGGAGGAGATTATAAAAGGCCTGTGGTGTATAGGAATCTATTTCTCTAATTTATTTTTCATACTGCTGTTAGCTATATGTGCTTTTTCAATAGTCCTCGATATTGATTTGTCAAATTTGATGCAGGTATCGGTCAGATATTAATTGACTCTAGCACCTTAGTTTAAAAAATAGCCGCTGCTATCAGCACAATGCACTTTGAATACCTCTTGAAGATCTTTGTTTGCAAAGATACCCGCACTATGCACTTTCTATAGGCTGTGATTTTTATGCTAGGCCATTGTAGTCATTTACTGCTGCTAGTTCATCGTAGTATTTAGTTAACATTTTTTGCTACTAGTTTTATATGCACTTTGAATTGATGGTTCGTACAAGCAATGGCAGACATATGTATTTGTGGGAGTAAGTTTGAGCATTCAGTATAGCTTAACACAGGTCACCGATAAATTATGTTATATATTCTTCATATTACTTTTTTACTGAGTACATGTATAGCTGCTTTTAATGTGTCTCTTTGTAACTGAGTGTTGTTGGATAACTGTTAATTGCGCCTCTTCTTATTTACTCTGTGATGTTATGTATTATGTCGGCTTGTTTCTGTTTTTTTCTCCTTTCCTGTTCTAATAAAAAATATTTAAAAAAAAAAAGACTATAGTAAATAGACATATTAAAACTTATGAATCACTTCTAGATGTATTAAAACTTATGAATCACTTCTCAAAACCTGATTGTGTTTTGGAGTAATCTCTAGAATGAAAAATTAGTCCAAGATGACTTAGTACAGCTAACAGCACAAAGGAGTTAATTTAAAGTTTGTTGGACGACCTATCTGCCCACCAGTTCGACCCTGGTTTCTGCCGCCCTGGCAAAAGACCAACCGCCACATAAAGAGATCCATGCCCATCTGGCAAGGACCTCTGTAATGAAAGTATGCCCACTGGTAGGGGGATGCTCTTTTATTTCTGTTAACTGCTGACTGGGCTACCATGTTCAAGTGACCCACTTTGCAGCAAGGAGCACCAAAGTGGGGGTTGTTGCTGCAAAAGACAAATATCCTTGATGTGCAGAGAGTTTTCTCCCTACTAATAATGGACATGTGAACATTTTTCTTCCCAGGACTGCCATGGGTCGCTTGGCAGTCCTGGGAATGAAAACAATGGCGGTGACCGAGACCTAAAGAGGTGGCATCCTTGCCTCTGTGACATGGCGGTCCAGTAGTGGACAAACCACTGGGTCAAGGATATTCACCATTCCCCCACCTCTAGAAAGGGTGGTAGAACCCAGGGGTTGATGGGGGTGTGAGCAGTGACAATTTATGTCAGTACTTCCTCTCCCCAAACTCTAAATGATGTCAACAGTCAGTTGCTTCTCCCTTTTCTTTCTTACCACTGTTCTGCTATAGAAACTAGGACGCCTGCAAAATTATTGGTTATTTACAAAGCATCAGTGAATTACAATGTTTAGCATGAATGATTGAAGGATGTACGGTACCGGAAATTACATTTACATTCCCACAGGCAAGAGTTTCTAATGCTCTAACCCCTTCACCAAGAGAACGGGCAAAGCATTATCATAAGAATCAGAATACATACTGTTTCATCTATGATAAAAAGGCTACCTTCTCCATATTGAACTTCATTATATAAAACTATAGATCAGTTAATTGTGAAACACAGTTTGAAGAGTTTTTTCCAAAATGCTGACCTCATCTTTCTGTCAGAAACATGTTGAAATGATAACTCTCTGCCTGTTCTGGATCTGCTTGTCCCTCCCAGTTATTCCATCCTATGTCTTGACCAATCACCAACCAGGTAATAACCTTTCTTTCTCTAAACTACAGTTAGAACTTGACAATAGATGATAACTGGCCTACTCTTAAAACATCTATTTATGTGATTTTTACTTCAGTGGGTAATGTTAAACATTAATTCTGTCCCACAGGTCTCGTCTTTCCTATCATAACCACTTTCTACAATTCAGATTTAACTACACCAATGTTAAAGGCTCATTTATAGATCTTTAATTGTCCATGCGGGCATTATTAGGACTGAAAATCTAATCCCAATTGATTTGTCGTATCATATGATGATTCACTTTCTAAATTGTATGGTCCAAAACTGTTGCAAGTGCGCCAATTAAGAGACAGGACCGAATGATCAAACATTTTGATCCCATTAAAGTTGGTATGCTAGCATCAAGGCTATCCTCTGATCTACTTTTCTCTGCAAAGATGTCAGAAGTCAAAACTCTCATCCAGTATTTCAACTAGAACATGGCCAAGACTGTAAATTATCGGGCTGAATGATCTGGCCCAAGTGGAAGTTAAAGAGACTGAAAACCAGAAAATCTACACCATGGTTAAAGTTTTTATGAACAGAGAAAAATACATTGAATGACAATGGTGAAAATATAATTCTACTGATTAACCTGAAAAACTGTGCAAAGCCCATAAAATATACAAACACTGTTAAACTTTGTTTTAGTAGTGCTCATATTGTCCAATTGACCCAAAACGTCTGTAAAATTCTGAGCAATCAACAAATTCTCACCTATCTTCAGTTTGGAAAATCTCATAGAGAAATGTGAGAATTTTCATTTTTTGTAGGAGAAAGTCACAATGCAATAGTGCTTGCCAACTGCTGGCATTTCTGTCTCTAAATCAGAAGTTGCAACCTTTTGCCTCAGATCCAACCTTCGGTGTATTCAATTGGACTATGTTTAGGGATTTAGGGGAATAGTAGAACATCACAGACCATGAACTGTCTTCATGTTAAGGTGAAGCAAGCGCGGGATGGGGTTTGCACCGTGCACATCGTTGATGCAAATACAAGTACAAGCTGCACTCAAGTGGATGGACCTTTGTTTCGAATTGAGGCTTAACATCAACTTATTAACACTACCTCAATGACAGTGGCGGACATCAGACACCACAATAATAACAGAGAGTAGTAAACCGTGAAGGTTAATATAAAGAATAGCAAAGCTACAAACTCAAATCATTTGCATTAGTCATAAATCAACAATCACCTAATAAAAGCATTGTTCGGTATAATCCAAAACAAGACAAAAAAGCAAATGAAAGGGCAAATTATTTAAAGATTGCTATATGCAAATCGAATAAGATTCAGCTTTCCCTGAAGGGAAATTCCCTGATACTAAGCTAAGGATTCAACCTAGACGAGCACTCCAAGAGGAATAGTAACAACAATAATAATAATAGTAATAATGATAATGGTATTATCACTCTTATTGTAGCATTATCATCAAAGAGTTAGTATCTGATCTCTGACTTCCATTAAAGTAGAATGGCTGCCTATGTAACAAGCATTGGTAATGCATCGGTTTCGCCTATGTGATGAATAAAAAGCAGTTTTTATCAATCAACACCCGGGACGAACGAAAGAGCTCCCTGACAAGTAACACAGGAGTGGAGAGGATGTGGCGCAGTGGCCAGAGCTTCTGACTCGAGAGCTGGGGATCCCGGTTTGAGTCTCAGCAGCGCAACAGCCTGTGATCCTGGGCAAATCACTTAATCTCTTCGGGTGATAAGTTGCTATATAAATCTGCTGCAAGACGAAAAAGAGGCAAAACTTTATGAACAAATAGTTCCACCAAAGTGGATGTTAACAGTATTTCGGCTACAGCAAACTGATTAGAGAAGCAGAGGAGGAACCAATGAATAGCCAGGAAAGAGAGGGGGAGGGATGAAACCCCCTTTTAAGTTAATATTAAAAACAATAGATTTCGCAAGCACTGTGCAGGTGAATCCTAAAAAGTGGCTGCTTTGGGGACCCAAACACAAAGCTTTGGTTTTGTCACACCTGGTAGACCCTACCTGAGGTATCGACTACAACAAGCTCAAAATGATTCAATTTCATTTGGAGTGTAATGAAGGTCCATGATAAACATATATCAGTATTTTTTAGGGACTGTTATATGGTGGGTTTCTCTGTACATGCTCCTCTATATTGAATGTTCCATATAGAAATGGTAAAGTTATCACGTTATGTTAATAAAAGATTTCCTATGTGTTTAAAGCAGGTGGTAGCAGGAAACATTTTAATGTAGGTTAGCAATGGCCCGATGAAAGGAGGTGTTTTTAAATGTAAAATTTTGAAATATGCACATCCACAGTTGCGCAGTTATCTTGTAATCACTGGTGATAAAATCTTGGATACAAGAATATCAACAAATAACAATTTAACTAGACCTTTTTCGATGTATTCAAATTTAAAATGAGAGCTACACTTGATCTATTTTTATGTTTGGCTTTCAAGGATGATGTGCTCCCTGGCTTCTACTACTAAAAATGTCTCCACATCTAGTGGTATCTCACCTCCATGTACCATTGGGTCAGATCACATTTTGCAGCTTGATGGGTAATTTTACAGTCACATATGGACCAAAGACTAGTCCAAAGCAAAATGTACACAAACTACATATGGCAAAATGGAATTTTGTACCAGACAGTTTGTGCAAATGTTTGTTCAAGTTTATTGCACAATTGTGCCTGACGGGTTGTAGGCAAAGACCTAGAGCAGTGAATACTTTTTCTGCTGGTGGACAACGGTGGTGGCTGCTCTGGGAACTTGATAGATTGGTCTGTTTCTGTGGAGAGTGAAGGAGAGGAGCGGGGTGGCCTGGTAATCTGTCACGGCATACCAGCAGCCAAAGAACTGTGCGATCCCAGACTGGGGAGCAATAAATGCTCCCCTTGGTAGAAAGCACCAGTGGTGATGGAAGAAGCTGATGAGGAAGCCCTGTGGTGATGTCAGGAAGGGGTCTGTAAGACCACACCTCAATTTCTCCTCAGTGAGATGAAGCTTGCTGTACAGATTGGAGTGATGGTATGGTTGTTTTTGGGGTAACAGGCATCTTGTGAATTTAGAGAGGGTAGATTGGGGCAGACAGCTCAATCATATTGTGGGGAGGGAAGTCATTCAGGTCGTTATTAGTTTAAGGTTTGCAGGTGTATGGGTTGCCTGGCCCAATCGATTGAACTGAGTCTGAGGCAGTTGTCACGGGTAAGATGAACCTAAACAGGAAAATTGAGTTATGCCTAGTGAAGGTGGTGTTCTGAAACACCCATCCCTGAAGGTTAATGGATTGGAAAACAAGAAGATTCGAAGAGGAATAGTGTTGTGGATGTTATTGAGACATGCGCCTGACATTCTGTTGCAGGAAACTCATGTAATCTGCAACAGATGCATTTGGCAGGGGTAAATTTAGACTGGCAGCACACACTTTATTTACAACTGGATCTAGGGGTGTTGCAATACTGATTAGGAAGTCTGCCTCCTTCCCGGCGCAGCGTGTATTAGGTTGACCATGTGGGGACCTGAAGTGAAGAGCAAGTGGCGAGTCTGTCAGTCTACCTGCCTCCCCAACAAGTGTTTACCTTGGACAGATTGGGCGCACTGTTGCTTCAGCTGTCAGAGGGGACCTCGATTCTTTGTGAGGAGGAATACATATGGTGATAAACCTGAATGTTGAATGTACTCCTACTACAAGAGGACTAGAGGCATGCCAGTAATGACCGAAGGGGTGAGTGAGGCCTTCGGGACTGGTAGACATATGAAGAGAGTCACAGTAGGATGACAGACAATATTTGTTCGATTCGGATGAGCATAATTTGTTCTCCAGGCTAGACTATGTATTTGTTCCCTGAGTATATGATGCTTAATTTGGAGATAAAAAGTACTTGCTATGGGGCATTTCTGATTATCTCCTCTTGGTGTCTTGTAGACATGAGAACCTGGGTCCATGAGGCCCTAGACTCATTGGAAGTTGGATGCATTGGAGCTTAGGGACTTGCAGATTTCTGGAGGGTTCAGCTACAGGCATGGATAACTATTTTAAGGAGAATTTGGGGTTAGTTGAATCAATTGTTTCTCTATGAGAAACTTTTAAGATGGTTTTAAAAGGTCAAATTTTACCTAGGGTAGCATAAGAACGGGGAGAAAACACGTGGGCAGTCCAAGTGCTGGAAGTGTAGCTTGTCCAACTCAACTGTGAATATCTGATTAGCTGTGATGTTCAAACTGAACAACGCTTGTTGCTTCTGAAATAATACAACCAGAATGTAGTACAGAATGAGAATATGGCCTACTTCTTAGGTGTTATGTTATGTTATGTTATTGGATTTGTAGAGCGCATGGCTGCCCCAGCGACGGGGCGTCCCAGGGCTAGGATCCGCAGAAAAGACAGAAAGGCGGGAAAAGATGCATCTGGGAGCAATCAGGGGAAGAGCCAGGTCTTGACTGCCTTCCTAAACACCCTATGATCTTGTAGGTTCCTGATGGTGCTCGGGAGAGCATTCCAGAGAGACGCAGCCAGAGCCCAGAAAGAGCGGCCGCCGGCCCGTGCTCTTCTGACACAGGGGGTGCACATCAAAAGTTGGTGTGATGAGCGGAGGGCACGTTCTGGTTTATAGGGAATGAGAAGATTGGTTAGAATGGAAGGGGCCTGGGCATGAAAAATTCTGTGGGCAATGCACAGAGATTTGAATTTAATTCTTTTTTCTACCGGGAGCCGGTGTAATTTATGTATGTATTTTGATGTAGAGCAAGACCGCGGGAGGGCAAAGATGGAATGAGCAGCGGTGTTTTGCACCCTCTGTAATCTGGTAATGCCGGCCTTTTTGGCACCCAGATACAAAGAGTTACAGTAGTCCAGTCTAGAAAGGATGGTGGACTGGATGATGACTTGGCGAGTATGAAGGTCAAAGAACCTGAGCAGTGGCCTCAGGCCGCGTAAGAGACCAAAGCAGCTGCCCGCCACTAGTTTTGTCTGTGCTTGAAAGGTAAGTGCGCTGTCTAGCCACACACCCAGATTTTTTACGGTATATTTAGGAGTAGGAGAAATTCCCAGGGCCGAGGGCCACCATTGGTTATTCCAGAGGTGGGTTTCCTGCCCACCAGTAGGATCTCAGATTTACTAGCATTGAGCTGCAAACGATTGGTCATCATCCATTCTGCAATGGCCATCATGTCATCGCGGAACTTGGTGACATGTTGATCAGAGGTGTTGGATATCGAGATGACAAGCTGAGTGTCATCAGCATATGAGACCATAGAAAGGCCTCTGCTTTTAGCCACTTCCGCCAGGGGCTGGACATAGATATTAAATAATGTTGGACTCAGAGCTGAGCCCTGAGGAACCCCATGGTGGACATGCTGCCTCTGGGAGCCATAGGGAGGGGAGATGACTTGAAAGGATCTGTCAGCTAAAAAAGACACGAACCAGTCGAGAGCAGAATCTCCTAGGCCAATCTCTTGAAGACGTTGCCGCATGATTTTATGAGATACCGTGTCAAACGCGGCACTAAGATCGTGGAGAATCAAGGCAGAGGTCCGGCCCTTGTCCAAAGTACACCGCAGTTGTTCAGTCACAGCCAATAAAGCAGATTCAGTGCTGTGGCCAGGCCTGAAACCATTCTGTGTCGGGTCTAGAATGTTGTTAGCCTCTATACATTTAGTAAGAATAGAGTTGATGTAGGATTCTGTGATTTTGGCAGCAAAAGGAAGTAGAGAGATCGGGCGAAAACTTTCAGGTTTGGAGGCGTCTAACGTAGGCTTTTTCAACAGAGGGATGACCTTGGCGTGTTTCCATGACGTGGGAACAGTGCCGGAAGTAAGGGACACATTTATTAACTCACAGAGCGTGGGTAGGAGTAAGGGTAGAAATTGTAAAAACTGACCAGGTTTAAAAGGATCCGCTGGGGATCCGGATTTGATTTTATGGCACAGAGTCCCTAGTGTCTCGCAGGATAAGACAGGAAAGGAAGATAAAAGAGTGCCTGGGCCACTGGAAAAAACTGTACACTTTTTGCTATTAGTAATGGGCGGGAAGGATTTATAGATCTCCTCAACTTTATTAACAAAAAAAGTAGCTAAAGCTTCACATTGTGAGTTGGAGAGAGTAGTCGAGGCCCTTGCTGAAGGTGGATTTTTAATGTCGTTAAGCAGGGAGAAGATGCTTTTGGATAGATTATTACTGTCCTTTATTGTTTCTGCAATATAGTCAGCACGTGTTTTCCGGATCAGTTTGTGATACGCCTTGACAGCAGAACGATATTGAGTTTTAAGGGCAAGGTCGTATTTGCATCTCCAGGCCTGTTCAAGGATTTTGCAGTCTTTCTTTATCCGGGACAGTTTCTCGTTAAACCAGGGATTGGTATGGGTTCTGCGACGTGATGTAAGTTTGGCAGGAATGTGTTTATCAAGAGCCTGCAAGAGCCACTCGTGGACACATCTGTCAGCTGCCTCAACGTCATCAGGCAGTTGGGGCGTTTGAGAACTTAAGGTGTCCATGAGAAGATTAGCATTAAGCTTATGCCAAGGACGTTTTAGCAAAGGCTCAGGGTAAATGCGTGGTGGCTGATTCTCGTAGGGAAGTACTATAGAGATGAGAAAGTGATCAGTCCACGCCACGGGAAAAGGGGGTAGGGCTCTGAGGGTAGATATGTTAGAAAATACTGGGTCAAGAAGATGTCCTGCCAGGTGAGTAGAGCCGGAGACAAACTGCAGTAATTGGCATGGAGCAAGATCTGCTAGAAAATCAGCCGTCTCGCTGTTGTGGTGGTCCTCAAGATGAAGGTTGAGATCCCCTAAGATAGTGAAATTGGCGGATTTAGTGGCCAAGATAGAAACCAAGTTGGTGAGAGAGTCCCTAAACATTCTAGAGGGTCCAGGAGGACGATAAATAAGTAGTCCCGTCAAGGTAAAGTTGTGATTTACAGAGATTTTGAAGAGACCACTTTCACTGTCCATGATTAGTTCTTTAATCAGACTGCAGGTGTAAATGATTTTATAAATTATTGCTATCCCTCTTCCTTCCGTCCTCTCTGTTCAATGCTTTTATAAGATACCCCTGAGGAAGTACTAACTGGGGTTCAGCCACACTGGTGGGGGTGAGCCAAGTTTCTGTGAGAAACAGAAGGTCTGGTTCTTACGATTGGATCAGGTCCAATACGTCAGCGTAGTGTTTGACTAAGGAGCGGCAGTTAAGACTAAGAATTATAAGAGTCCGAGAGGGGGGTTTAGCAGCATGGCCATCGCATCTAACAGTGTACCGGCATTGATTACACTGAGGCAGGCAATCAACAAGGCCCCCGGCCTGGTTGATGCGCGGGTTCCATGTCGTTCTAAGTTGGAGAAGTTCTTTAGCAGAATATGCCAATCTATTTGTCACCAAATGGGCAGAGTGCCTGGCGCCTGGCGATGTCCAGGCGCGGACGGGCGCAGAAGGGATTGCCTCAGGTGTACAGCATCATCTGTATGAGGTAGGTAATAAACCTGTAAACTGCTTGTGTGATTAAGCAAACAGGGTAATAGGTGGGTAGCGCAGATTAGAATGAGGCAAGGGAAATGTTCCATGATGTTGGAGGAATGGTATGGGTCCTACTATTGCTTTCAATATAAGTTGAGAGTTGTGGGCTGAGCAGTACAGAAAGAGTAATTTGTATGGGAACTGCCAATCCTGGAAATGAGTGGCGAAGAAAGGGAGGTGTTGGAAGTGAAAGTAACAGTGAAAGAAATACAATTGACTTATACTCATCTGAAAGGGGTAAGGGTCCAAAGTCTGGCTGTGTATCCCACAGAACTGAATAAGCACTTTTCCAGTAAAGTTGCAGAACATATTTTGAGCATGCTCAAGGAAGCCATGGTAGTAGGATGCTCAACTCCAGATCTGCATATGACCACGATAACCCTAATTCATGGCGAGGGTAAAGCACTAGAGGAATTAGCCTCCTGTTGGCAGATGGCGCTATTGAATGTGAAGGCTAACATCTTAGCAAAGATTTTGGACAGTAGACTATATGGTTTAAGCTGAAGACTGCTACACCCATGGCCTGTCTGGCTTTTTTCAACCTAAGTCGACTAGACATAATTGGGGTCATCTGAACTGCTCTCTGGAATATGCAGAGAGGGTTCAGGAATACATAGTCTTGCTGTCTTTGGATGCCTAAAAGGCACTTAACTTGGTTAAATGTCATTTCATGTTAACAGTCTTAAAATGGATGGGGAAGAGTCCACAGTTCTTATCATGGATCAGCCCTGAAGCAAAGGGTGAAAGTTAATTGGATTCTATCCCCTTCCTGTGCAATAGACCGTAGGATGCAGCTGGGCTCTCTATTATGCCCACTTCTCTTTGCCATGTGACTACAGTTGTGCTGGGTATATAAGAATGTGCTTCTTAGGGGGACTCAAGTGGACTGAGGTGTGATATTATAGACTCTACCTTTATGTGGACAACTTTTTGTTGTACGTGACAGACCTTGACACGACAATTCTGAGGCTGTTGGAGATATTTGAAATATTCAGTGGTACTCATGGTTTAAAATTAATTGGGGCAAATCATCTCTCTACCTACTAAATAGGTGAACTTTTTCACCTGCTTTGGAGTGCCTACTCCAGGTGGCTAAGGATGGTTTTTTATACTTGAGCATCAGGTGTTGAAACACTTTCAAACGGATTTGTTGCATTGGGGAAGGCTGCCATTATGTTTAGTAGGTCTTGCCATGCTGTACAAAATGATCTCCCTACCAGGTATTTGTACATTCTGCAAAGTACCCCATTCCTAATTGCGGAGGACAACTTGTTGCTCTTGTTACCTTGGGATACAGGCCTAACTAGGATAAAACTTAAATCTGTCCATTTAAAATCTGTGCAGCAGATATCGAAGTTCTATGATGGGGCAAGGCCCTCCATGATCTGAGGAAATATTAAAGTCCATGACACTTTTGTTGATAAATGAATGGGCATTCTACTCACTTCAGGAATCATATCTAGGCATACACAGGCATTTATTTATTTATTTATTTATTTATTTATATAGCGCTACATTCATCCCAACGGGATATCACGGCGCTAAGGAGGTGGGGTCTGATACTGAAAAGAAGGGCAGGAGGAAGTAAAAGTCTGCTTAGGTGGGGAATAAATGTGTTTTTAGTTTTTTCCTAAAGGTATTATAATCATTGATAAGTCGAAGCTCGACTGGCAGCCCATTCCAATGTAAGGCCGCGAGGTGCGAAAAGGTGCGTCCCCCGGTCTTAACCTTTTTGATCCTTTTTGATTCTGCAAGCGCAAGATGCTGTGACCGTAAGCATCTGGAAGGGATGTAGAATCAGATTTTATCTTGGAGAATTTTAGGGCCAATGCGGTGTAGTGCCTTAAAGGTATGCCCCAAGAGCTTAAATCGTGCTCTTTGGCGCACCGGCAGCCAATGAAGTTGCTTCAGGCATTCAGTAGCTGAGCTTAGTCTGCCCTTATTGCAGACCAATTTAGCTGCAGCGTTTTGTACCACCTGGAGACGTTTGAACAGGTAGTCCGGCATGCCCACAAACAGGGCATTACCGTAGTCCAATCTGCTAACAAGCAGAGCCTGAGTAACTGTCCTCCTGTCGTCCAAAGGGATCCAAGGAAAGAGCCTTTTTAGGAGTTTTAGCAAAGCAAAACTTTTCCCACAGAGGGTCCGTACGTGATCCTGCATGGATAGTTTGTCATCCATAAGGACACCCAAATTCTTAGCACACCTCTTGGGCTCTGGAGCTTGTCCTAAAGAATGGGGCCACCATGAAGCGTCCCAAATGTGGTGGGCTCCACCGAAAAGCAGGATATCAGATTTGTCTGCATTGAGCTTGAGACAGTGATCGGACATCCAGGCTGCCATTTCAGTAAGGCAGTCATTAAGCTTAGTCCTTGTACTCACGTGGTCATTGCCAATGGCTATTGTTAATTGCGTATCATCCGCATATGAGCAAATATCAAAGCCCCATTTAGATCCAATTTTTGCCAGTGGTGAAACATAAGCATTGAAAAGGGTGGGGCTAAGAGAAGCTCCCTGTGGGACACCACAGCTCAAAGTTTTTGGTTTAGAAGAATAAGCACCCAGTTGTACTGTTTGTTTCCTATTGCTGAGGAATGAATTGAGCCATTGGAGTGCTTTGGAGTGTATTCCTTTTCCATAGAGGTTGCGAATTAAAAGCTGATGGGAGACCGTGTCGAATGCTGCCGATAGGTCCAATAGGATCAGGGCTACAACCTTGCCCTGATCCAGAAGTGCTCTTATATTGTCAAACACGGCCAACAGGGTAGTCTCCGTGCTATTTGTGGCCCTGAAGCCTGTTTGAGATGGGTCCAGTAGGCCATTAGATTCCAGATAGACAGACAGCTGTCTGTTGATCACTTTCTCCATTACTTTAGAGAGAAATGGAAGTAGAGATATTGGCCTATAGTTTGCTGGATTTGTCACATCTACACCTGCTTTTTAAGCAGGGGAGTGACTATTGCATGTTTCCGGGCCTCCGGGAATACTGCTGTCTCAAGTGATCTATTGAAGAGTTCCGTAACATAGGGGCAGAGGGTAGGAATAATTTGTGAAAAGATAAAATGTGGGCAGGGGTCGAGGGAGAGCCAGACTTGATTTCCCCATAGTTTTGGCTACTTCCTCTTGAGAGAAAGGGACGAAACTGCCCAACTGTGCTGTGGTGTTAGGACAAGGATCCGTATTTACCCAGCTGTTAAAGTCAGTTGGGTCATTTGTGTTAAAAGATGAATAGATAGAATTTATTTTATCTATAAAAAAATCACTGATCATTTCACAGCAGTCTGGGGAAGGAGGTAAAGTTTGTGACATGCATGCGGGTTTGCATAAGTCATGTATAATTTTATACAATTCTTTCGCTGAATTCTTGCTTTCAGTTATTCTGTGTGCGAAATAGGTACGTTTCGCTCCTTTGATGGCATTATGGTAGTTCTTGAGCATGGATTTAAATAAGAGTTTGTCCGTCTCAGATCTGGACATTCTCCAATTATGCTCCAGTGTTTTACATTGCCTTTTAAAAGCTTTAAGTTCAGTCGAATACCATTTTTCTGATACACGTCTTTCCGTGAGGCTTTGACCTGCGCTTGGGGGCGCAGTGATCTAAGGAATTGTAAATTTCTTTTTCGAGACATGCTGCTCCCACATCCGTGGGGAGCAAATCTAACGCCTCCAAGCTGTTAGAGGAAAAATGGAGTTGGAAAAGGTCGGGCGTGATAGATTTCCAGACGCGATAAAATTCATGTGTTGATGCATAAGTTGTAATAGAGGCTGCAGGTTGAGTGAAAGAAAAAGTAATGAGCGAATGATCAGTCCAAGTGACAGCTTTAATCTCCTCAATAGTAATAGATGCTATATTGGAAAATAAAAGATGCAAAGGGAACCAGAGGCTTATATGGTGTGACAAAGGAGGCATGTCAGTAGTCCTCGTGTTCTGGAAGAAGACTCTAAAGGTATTGGTTGAGAGGGACAAATTACTGCGGGCACCTACCTGGTGCTACAGGAGAGGAAGAACCAACCTAGTATCAAGAAGAGGAGTATTATATGTGTAGATGAGGCAGGAGAGGTCTGGGACAAAGGTGAGTTGAAACTCTACAGTATACCTCTTAAATCACCTGGCTTAGGTGGATGCGACCTGCCACAAAGTTCTTGCACTCACTCATCATCCAACCTCCCCTTATTCACCCACCTTGCTATTGGGAGAACCTAGCCCCAATAAACTGCCTTTTGCCCTTGGCACTCTGTAAAAAACACAAACTACTAATTCCCAGTTTATAAAGCTTAATTTATGACGTACAGGAGGGCGGTAGACTAACTTGGCTTTGCCAGGATTCAAACTCATGACTTACTGATCCACATTTTCTTACAAGGAGCAAACCTTCAAATCCTTGAGCTATTTCTCCAGCATACTGCTCATACTTTCACAGCTGGGAGACGCGTGATGCACAACAGCAACTATGAATACAATTAATATTACTCTTTTAATTATGAGATGAACTTTAAACAATGTTTATCCAGTGTGTTGTAAATACACAGATAATAACAGAAGGCTGACAGGTAAAATAATGTCATGCTTTGTTAAAAAAAGGATTTTCCTGGTACAAATGAGAGTCTCACCCACTGTCATGAAGTTCCTATAAACCTATATAGGATCTGCGCGTTTAGACAACATAGACTGAGGGATTGGTGTCCAGACTGATTCCAGACACCCCCACCGGGTATGTTCGCCTGCATACCAGCTAGCTCACAGTGTCACTGTAAACTCCTCTTGCCAAGGAGAGAATAGTTCTTGGCAACTATAGAACATGACAAATCTGTCCCATCAGGGATCGTTGAAACAGTACAGTACCTTTCACTCAGTCACTCGTCCTCACTTTGTCTCAGAGATATACACAGAATAAACGGTGGGGACGTTTTCAATAAGCATTTATTGAACCAGCGTCATTCTAGTGTAAAATAGGTGTGCTGAAACAACCATAAGACAGAAACAGATATAAATGATTACAAGCACCAACAGAGCAAAAGGATGGTAGATTCCTTCCATAGTGCTAAAACAATGAATACAGGCAGGTATAAAAATACATGACAGTAAAAATGCGTACTCCTACGATGCTACCCTAACTAGATGTACCTAAGTGTACCTAGCATGTATGTAGGTGTAGAGCCAAGAATCTCCCTAGGATAAAGCCAACCCCATTACCTGAAGTGAGAGACTGTGGGACCCCGTCTTAGACTTGAGATGGACACCCCACGAGGAATGTCAGACCACTGTGAGCTGGAGTGTCTGCATGCAGGAATCTCAGCGTCTTGCGTCAGTGTGTCAACATGGAAGTCCTTTTTCTCCTCTCTCGCTTCAGCAAAGATATGTTGTTTATATACCTAAAGTGGTACCCTCAGGGGATCCACCTCGCTGTGTCATGTCGGACTAGGATGACGGAAGGAATGACCCTCTTACATAGTTATTATGTAGGCGATGGTAGTCCTGCTGAGATTCCAAGAATCCTCATGCATAATGAATGAGGCTAGTTTTCAGAGAAAACCCCATGTCATTTAAGTAGTACCGTAACTAGGTAAACGGTCAGTACCAAGAACCGTTATGTAGTGTAATGGCAGGGGAAATATAGGTGAGAGGTTTGGTTACTACCTGAGCCTATATCGGGGTACCTGTAGGAAACATAACACCCACTCCTCATCCGATTGGATGACATACTAAAAGACTAAATGAACTTCTAAAATACACAGACAACTAAAAAGTCCGTAAGTAAAAGAAGGCGTAAAAAATGCTAAAGTTCTAGCATAAGCATTAGAAGTCTATTAAAACATGTTCATATATATGGTCAGAACAACTATGAGTGCCTGAAAGCCATGCTGTTCAGCAAGGGAAGCAAAAAGTGTTTTTTGTTTTAAAATTCCAAATTTGGTTGTTTTGAAACAGGGCAACATTTTTCCCAGCACACGATGAGCCAAATGTTTATGTGTCCTGTGTGGGAGATGCAACATCACTGTTGCTTGCAATCACAGATGACGGTCCCTGCAACACCTCACAGATCAGGTCAATCGAGCACAGATAATCTTCTGTATTGCCCACAGCCGAAGCTGGGGAAGCGTGTATGACATCCAAGGTCTGAGTGCTTGTAAAGGAGCCAGTCTCCATTCCAACAGGAGCTGAAGCATCCTGTGGTGATTCTAAGAACGCAGACATCAACATGGGAATACGCTGAGGACACAGCAGTACATGGGCTGTTATTGGGTTCAGTAAAGCATCCACGTCCGGTGGTGCAACCGAAGGAAGTGTTAGACAGAGAAGCAACACGCATTCTTGTCTGCAGAACAGACATCGGAGGACAGGCAAAACACAGTCAATCCAGACTGGTCAAAACAATTGGAACCAAGACTCGCTTAGTTCTTGAAGGTGAGGTGTGCCCAGATGGAGTACCATGTGATCATGGTATCGGTGCTCCAAGAGCGTTTTTTCCATCTCCTTGGGGACTGGGACGTCCATTGCATAGCAGAAAAATTACAATCAGGATTCCTGCTATTAGTAACACGATTAGCGGAAGTCGCACAAAAATGCTTCAGAATACGGAGGGTATGAAGGCTGGAATCACTCCGAAGACTGTCTGAAAGGTGCTTAACAGTCCAGAACCTATGGTCTTAAATAGGTGTACTATACCCTTCGTGTCAGACATGTTAAAGATACGTTGTACCATTTCCGTGAAATGGAAAGGGCAGTTCGTTCGTACTAGTGCCTGTATCTCAGCTGAGGACTTTGCGGCCTGAAGATCAAAAGTCTCTCAGGCGGAGGTTAAGGGCACGGTTTTCTGTAAAAGCATGGCTTTCATTCAGCTCAGAGTATCAAACTGTATGAAGGAAACATTCAACGAAGGCCATAAAGGCGCCTCCCTGACTGTGTGGGTCGGTGGAAGCAATACTTGCATACAACAAGTAACCCTGGAGCCTACAGTGACAAGATATGCGATGCCCGGAAGCATCCCACAGCAACCTTGATCATTCAGCATCATGTAACTCCCATTCGAGAGCAACTTGAACACCGGATTAATCACGGCAGCTGGGGACCCTTTCAAATGGCAGGATAAGTTTGCAGGCCCCGTGAAGCATGATATCCTGCCATATGAGAGATCCACTTAAAGAGTTTTTGCAGTTTGTACCGCTTAGAAACACTTCCATGTCCCCACTCCTGTATCAAAATCTGTATGGCAATTCCCAAGATTAGTTGATGAATTCCTTACCCATCGCCACATATCTGCCTGCCTGTTGTTGTTCTAGGCAATATTGAAACTGGAAAGTTGTGACAAGGTAATGTTATATGGCCATGAATTAACCATTCCGTGGATGGTGACTCTGCCACCGTGAAAGGTAATTGGTCCAGTTTTTCAATACGCAGCATTGTATATTTTGCTCCTCTTTGTGCCATTGTTATCTGCTTCCTAGCTAAATTGTATGCAGAGAACAAGGACATACTGTTGATAATAACCGGAACGCAATGATTGTAGCGTCTAGCTTAACAACATAATAGAAGGTAATTGAGACTGTCCGTGCTGTAGTATGGACAGATCCTGTTCTAGTATATCAATGGCAGAAGATACAATGTTGCCCAGTTAATAAATCCTGGATGTTAATGTAGTCATACCATTATCAACTACCGCTAAGTCTTTTTCTAGGTTAATTCTATCAATTTCACGAAGTCTCTCCGCTGCTTCCTGTTGAGAGATTTTCCAGATTTCATTATAAAAAGCGTATAAGAAACGTTTCTGACGTGGCTTTCGGGGACCCAATAAAAAGTCCCTTAAATCCATGTCTTCTGATAGTAAGGACAAGTGCTGTTTCACCTGTGATAGTGTCGAGGTTTTTAGCCAATCGAGGCATAACTTCCCAACACTGTATGATGTCACCACACCCAGATGTTCTCGTTGTATATAGCGTTGGTCCGGCCTATGGATACTAAACCTTTCGGTGGTACCCCTGAATCTTGACTGACACCTATTTGTGTCTGTGGGCCAAACTAACCATCCCTTCCAATTGGGGTCAGACGAATTGTATGAAATGGTATGTATGCTGTCATCTACTGTATCCCCACCATGTGTCGTAAAGTTTTGCCACCCCTCAAAGTGTGATGGTGAGGGAATCCAAGGTGTGTTCAAATCTTTGGTCTTGGCTAGTCCAAGACAGGAAGTCTGTTGCACAGTGTCGTTCAGAAATATGATCTGCAGTGGAATGAGGCACGCTCGAAAGAGTGCTTCTGTTCCCTGAACTTGCCATCCCTTTGAACCCCAGACTGATTTTATGTCTATAGTGTCCTTCCATAAGTCGAAACCTTGCTCAGACAGTTGGGAAATAAAGGATGCACAGTAAATCTGTTTGACGTTAGTTAGCATATTTTTCTGTGCAGTTGTAGGTGCAACCTTATAGTAAAATGAGGTCGGGTCAGAAGTGTTAAACCCTGAAAAATAAGAAAACTTTTGTGCAAACGTTCGTGAACTACCTTTCGGTGATGTTGGGCAATGATCCCATTGGTGGTAATTAAAAACATTACGTGGGGTACTGGATTTATGTAAAAAGTGATGACCATAATGTTGGTAACAGTACATTGTGTCATAATCAGTTGTGTCCTCTAACATTTCAATGCTTGAAAATGCAGCAGATTGTTCTAAATCAGCAACATATTATTTACAGTTTCAAAATCCCAATCGTCAGAAAATGTACTGGAGGTAATGATATAATTTAAAGAAATTTTAAATACATGAGGTATTTTCAAAAGTTCAGTGGGGCCAAATACATCTTATGAAACTCTATCCCAAACTATACATCAGGAATTGGAACAGCTGTAATGTTCACAAAGGACAGGTCTCTTTGTTCACAATGAGATGACGTATGAGGTTTCAGGACGAAGTTCACATTTGATACTGGAGAGAGTTCTGGGAGATTCTTTCCATTCACGAGTAAGCAAAAGACAGTCACTAGGCCAATCCAGATTAGAAAAAACAGTACTCGAGTTGTTATCCAGAGCTGTAGCCACGGCTTAGACTAGGTAAGTCTTTTTCATAAAAATGTAGAAGTCATGAAGTTGTTGTTTACGGGAAACTGGAGCTGGCGTTGTTTCAGGTTCACTGGGATCAAGAGAGAAGGTATCAAAATCGATGAAGTTGCCAGATGCAGTTCGATCTATATCGATCAAACCATGTTTTTGGAACGGCGGGAAGCAGAAAGAGGAGCCGAGCAGCTGTGCTTCACCCCCCGCACTTGGACACCGCGACCGGGAGGAGCACGGCGCCTGGGGGACTACATTCCCCATCTTCCCCTGTGCCTGGAGCACATTCAAAACACCCACGCCGGCCCACGGCAGGTGTAGTGGCACAAACCTGTTTTTGGAACGGCGGGAAGCAGAAAGAGGAGCCAAGCAGCTGTGCTTCACCCCCCGCACTTGGACACCGTGACCGGGAGGAGCACGCCGCCTGGGGGACTACATTCCCCATCTTCCCCTGCGCCTGGAGCACATTCAAAACACCCACGCAGGCCCGCGGCGTGTGACGAGCGCAGGGACGTGCCCGGGCCACGCCAGTCGGAGCCCGGAGGAGGCTGGGCTGGGCCCCCCCTCTATCACCTTGCATCTGCTAGAAGGTAATCTGGTTTCTTGGGGCGATTCTGTATTGATAATATGGTAAAGAGCAAAGGACCCATGGAAAAAGTGGGAGTAGGGACTGTGGCAACACTAGACGCGTTCCTCACAAGAGCAGCGAGCGTACTTACATAAGAAATCGAGATAACAGAGAGGCGCCTATCTATGGAACCTCTACTTTTTCCTATGGGGATATCAACGGGGGCGTTTATGAGATTTCTTCACAAATCCACTAACCCCAATTGATAACGTCAGGTGATCTTCCACCGGGTCAACGCGAAGTATGAAGTATCGCCTGTAATGATAGCTCCTCCAGACATATCCAGTAAGGAGCTTGCTCCCTTACCCCCTATATTTTCTGTTCCATCTACCGACTCCACAAATGATCCTCCAGCAAAGCGGCGCAGGGCCGGTGCGACCACGAAGCCTTAGCAAACTAAACCTACCCGTGCTCCCAAACCTAGGGGTGTATACCTCAAAGTGGTCACAGCGAGCCCCCCATCATTAGCAAAGCCCTCGACTGTAAATACCTCAACCCCACAAGTAGTACTTGATGAGACACTATGGGCTGAAGTAAGTAAAAGAATGTCGACACTATTGGACCCTATTCTAGCCAAGCTAACGCAGATAGAACATCGATTAATCGGGCTCGAACTATCTAAAACACCAGGCGGATCTTGGATAGAGCCCCCCACAAACCATCCTGCATGTTTACCTGTGGTGGGAACTCTAGCACATGCCATAGAGGATCGAGGTCTGCCCCCTCCAACAGCGCAGGGCACTTCAGCAAGTACGGTCATACGGGTTTGTGGGTCTCTGTCTACAGCTACTAGCCATGCTAATGTACAGCGGGAGGCTCAAACCTCTAAAGGCATGGGCGCAAGGGACACAGGTCAACAGGCCCCCTTAGCGAGGGAGGAAACAAGGCCACCCTTCCATAACTCTGACCCATGAGACACATTAAGTACGATGGTAGACGATCATCTTCTTCCAGTTCTTCATCTTCCACCGGCAGCCTCCCCTCTGGTACTAGTCCTCGCCAACGTTCCTCCACTTCGGGCAAATCAGCTCGAATCTACGACCCAGCTAATGGGCAAATGTCTGCACTGGCTCTCATACCATCTTAAAGACACTGGATTGATGAACCATCAGCTGGCAAACAAAATCATTATGGCTAGGAGAGTGGGATGGCTGGGTGGTTCACCAAAGTCCATTGTGGGACTCTGTGTGGTGATAAATTTCAATAATCCATACGCGAGTCATCTC
Source organism: Calotriton arnoldi (assembly GCA_963921515.1). Lineage (NCBI taxonomy): Eukaryota > Metazoa > Chordata > Amphibia > Caudata > Salamandridae > Calotriton > Calotriton arnoldi. The sequence goes on from CAWUFW010013444.1 coordinate 26,723, forward strand.
TTGTTAAGTACCTCCTCAGATCCCCCGTTAGGAGTACCCAGATTATTCCCTTACCTTTAGAGCATTTTTATAAGCAGGGCATGGTGCCAGGCATAGGGCACAGCGTCAGGCCAAGGGTAGGTCAATTGGTCAAGGGATATGTGGAGGCCCCCAATATTCCTTTGGGGGTAAGGCTACAAAATAGATTTGCCCCCTCTCAGATCTGAAATCCTGCGATTGACCACTACTATCACCTACCCTTTTGTCTATTGGGAGATTAGATACACCACCTACCCCAGTACATGAAAGGCAGGTAACTCCTATGCTTCTACCTCGGCGGATTATAGCAGATAAAAAAAATATTAGCCTAGCATCATGGAATGTGGCAGGAATTGCTTCGAAGGTGGGAGACGATCAATGGAATAATGTTTGGCAATCTCTGGAGATTATCTGTTTCCAAGAAACATGGGCCAAGGAGCCCTTCTTCTTCCCAGGGTTCCATACTCTTCACACTCCTGCAGTGCCTTCAACATCAGGGAGAGCAAAGGGGGGATTACTAACCCTAATTTCTAACACAATACCCCTACAAGTGAGGCAGGTAGGCACACCAAATATCCATTTCCAGCTTCTCCAACTCGAGCACCGAAACGAAGGCCCCTGGTTTCTAATTAATTTTTATAATAACGAATTCGGGAGGAACATGAAGGTAGTGGCAGAAGATCTAACTAGGGAGCTAGGGAAAATTAAGGTACTCAGAAAAAAGGCAGGCAGGAGGGCTCGCGCAGCGGTTAGCAGCAGCGCGTTTGCCCGAGACGACTGTTAGTAACCTTGGCAGCATTTTAACCATTGTATTTTTAATTGAGCACTGTAAACCTTTTTAAACTGAATATTACTCTTTGCATTTGCACTTTACCTTACGCCAGTCCCCGTTCCGCCGCAGCAGTTGTGCCGATCGTTGCGGAAGGACGTGGCTCCTCCCATCAGCTCCCTCATTTCTGGGGGTGGAATTTTGATTTAAGTGCCATGCCGAAGCGGACGTGCAGCGGACGCGCGCAGCGGGCGCGCCGCTGGCGCGCCTGAGGCGTGCCAGAGGCAAGCCCGTCTGCGCCCGTCCGCGACCGGATCGCGGCCAGTGCCGGCCATGCTGCCCGGTGCAATCCCCCAGCAGGAATAGTCTGGTCTAGGGAGCAGCTACTTGTTTTTTCCTCATTGGGCTGCTCTGGGCCGTCATGCCTCGATCTCTGTATGTCGGGAGGAGGGGGATGTGATCAGGAGGTACATTGCAAACTATGCTCTTTTACACTGGATAAAGGGCGGATGGAGAATGGAAGAAGCAAGGCTGCCTCCATGGCACGGTCTCCTATAGTATGCACATCAACATCTAGGTCCAACATTAGGGCTGTTTAATTAATTGCAGATCCCTCCCCAAACACGCGGATGATATCTGTCTTAGCTTAGAGTCGAATTCTTGGGATCTTATGTTCTTAACCGAAACTTGGTTGAGAGAGAGAGCTCAAACCCCGATGTATTTCTGGCTATTCCAGAACGCTATAGGATGGTATCGGTCAACCGGGCTGGCAATAGACGGGGGGCGGGCTCGCTGTGATCTTGAGAGAGGACTGGGAGATCTCGTTTAAGAGAATTGAGAGTACAGGGCTGATTGAGGCGCTGTCCTTTTGTATTAAAATTTCCCCTGCCTTCTCCTTTGCAGGATTGCTGGTTTACAGACCCCCGGACTCTCTGTCCGCTCACTGGCTGGAGCTATATGACATTATTGCAGATCTATCATAAAAAACATGCCAATTTCACAGTGCTTGGCGATTTTAACGTCCATATGGACAATGACAACTGCCCCCTGGCCTCCCAATTGGCCGATACTCTCAAGGGGTTAAACTTGATTCAAAAGGTATCTTCGCCCACTCATGTGGCTGGCCATATGCTGGACCTTATTTTTTCTAATGATCAAACCTTGAGAGCGGAAGATCCTCTACCTCTGACCTGGTCAGACCATCGATTAATCCCTTTTAACGTGACCAGCACCCGTTGTAATTGCCAGACTAGGTCAGAGTATGAGGACAGGAGAAACTGGAGGAAGGTTTTACCTGAGTCCATGGGTCCAGAGCTACAGAATGCCCTCCCTCTACTCACAGGAGAGCCCAGCGATGATGCTTGCGCTTTTAACGGCTGGATTACATCGGCTCTTGACAAAGTAGCTCCAATTAAGACTATGAAACTGGCTAGGAAGAAACCCTCGGCCCCCTGGTTCACGACTGAACTCCGTCTGGAGAAAAGCTCATGTAAGCAACTTGAGCATGCCTGGCGGAAAACTTATACATCAGAGGCTAAGTGCACATATAGAACAGCACTAAAAAATTCCACAGGCTAAAACGTAATACCATTAGGGATTACGTTGCCAATCAAATTAAAACTTCTGACAATTCTACGAATGAAGTTTTTAAGATTGTCCAGGGCTTTATGACGCCACAAGCCTTGAAGAGTACTATTGCCCCTTCAGCCACCTTATGCGAAGATTTATCTAGCTTCTTTCAGGAAAAAATTCAGACTATTTACTCCTCCTTCCCCTTGATAGGGTCATCAGCTACGCCAGTTATGCCATCCCATACTCTCCACCACTCTGGCATGTGGTCTGAATTTCGCCCTTTTTGTCCTGAAGCGTCTCTATTGGAATTGAACAAAATCAAATCTGGCTCTCCGGCCGATCCCTGCCCAGCCAGGTTTTTCAAACTACTAGCTCCTTGGCTCAACCCCCCATTAAATCTTATCTGGAACTCTTCCTTGAAATCAGGCACGTATTCAGCCACGTGGAAAACGGCATTTGTCCAGCCAATTCTTAAGAAAGAAGATGCGGATCCGACAGAACTTAAGAATTTTAGGCCTATTTCTCTTCTTCCAGCACCAGCCAAGGTGCTTGAGAAAGAAGTCCAGAAACAACTGGCGGAGTTCCTGGAGTCTAATAACCATCTTCATGACTCCCAATCGGGTTTTAGGTCAGGGTACAGCACCGAGACAGCTCTGCTTGAAGTGGCAGAAACCATACGTGAAACTATAGACCAGGGTAGCTGTGCGATGCTAGTGCTGTTGGACTTGTCCGCAGCTTTTGACACGGTGTCGCACCGGATTCTTTTAGAAAGACTTGAGCTCCTGGGAGTGACGGGAGCTACTTTAAGTTGGTTCCGCTCCTTTCTTGAGGGCTGGTCTCAAAAAGTGTTCCTTCGTCCTCATGTCTCCTCCTCCAGCCCTCTTAGGTGTGGAGTCCCGCAGGGTTCGGCTCTGAGCCCCACTCTTTTTAATGTTTACCTCACCCCCCTTGCTCCGCTAATTGAGCAATGTGGTGTGACGGTTGTCTTGTATGCTGACGACACTCAGCTGGTATTCTCTTTTAGGGAACACACAGAGGCAGCGTTCACCAATTTCAAGCAGTATCTTAAAATTTCGACTAGGATGACGGACAGCTGCATGAAGTTAAATGCCGATAAAACGGAGGTTTTGTTTTTTAATCAATCCTCTCCCCCACATTCTGAACTCTGGTGGCCAGCAGAGTTAAATCCTCCCCCTCTTCCAGTGGTGTAGGCTAGGAACCTGGGGTTCAAGTTTGATTCTAACCTTTCAGGAAGGACCCAGATTTGTCAAGATTCCTCATCGTGCTTTTGGAAACTGAAAGCCTTGCGGAGATTCCTACATTTTTTGCCTATGGACTGCAGGAAAACTGTGGTTCACGCATTAGTCACATCCCAGCTTGACTATGCAAACAGTCTGTATTTGGGTCTCCCAGACTATCTGATTAGGAAACTACAAATTATTCAAAATGCGGCAGCTAGGCTTATTAGAAATGTGCCGCTCCGCCACCACATCTCCCCCCACCTGTGGAGCCTACATTGGCTACCTGTCAAGAGAAGGATAGAGTTCAAGGCGTTGACCTTAGCTTACAGAGCGACCAGAGACATTGGTCCACATTATCTGAAGCAGAGACTCCGGAAATACCGCCAGACCAGGGCTCTGCGGTCGAATCACCAGGATTTACTTGTGATTCCTCGTTTTGCAAAAGCCAGGATTGGTGGTCGAGCTTTCTCTGTAAAAACATCCTCTCTGTGGAATTCCATGCCTGAACATATACGGAAGGCTAAGTCTGAACCCTTGTTTAGGAAGGCCTTAAAAACCTGGCCTTTTGGCCTAGCCTAGAGCTCCCCCAGTCTTTGAGTCCTCGCCCGCTGCACCCGCTGTTAGCGCCAGGACACTTCCGTTGAAGGTAGCCGCGCGCTGTATAAATTGCAATAATAATAATAATACTTAATATTATCTGGGTAGGGGACTTTAATACCCACCTTTGCAAGCACAATGAGGCTAAGGTGTGTGGCCTAGAAGACTGGCAGGGTAACCCCCTGATCCATTTCTCACACAATGAATATGGTGACACTCTGAACAGCCTCCTACTTACGAGCAACCTGGAAATAATCAATAATACAAAAGCAGGCCAGGTAGAGGAAACATTCAGATGGGGTACCTACGGGTCAACTATTGACTTTATTTTAGTCTCTTCCACAATAAGTGGAAAAGTGCTCCACCTTGACAACCAATTCACATGCTTTAGCAACCACGCTGTACTACTTACCCATCTAAGCCTTCCCGGTAAGGAAAATAAACATCAACCGGTAGTGGACGCCATATCCTTAACTAGGAAAAATGGCTACCAATTAAAGTGGGCACAGGTCGAGTGGCTGAAATTGGTACCAGAAATAATAGCCCAAGCAAGGGAAGAGTTATTACACTGCCTGGAAGAAGGGTTGGCCCCTCTACAACTAGTCACCCAGTTTAGAGTCCTCCTAAGGAAACTGAAACTAGCACTCACCCGTACTAAGCCAGTAAATTCCATGCAAACCACCCGATGGTTTGATCAATCTTGTTCTATAGCAAAGAAAGCCCTTACCAATGCTTTAAAGGCCCACCACAGAGACCCAGCACTGATACGATTGCTACGTAGCAACTATAAGCAGGCTGGAAGAAGAATAGAAAAGGATATCAGGGAGAAAGTCTGGGACGATCTTGAGCAAGCTGCTGTCTCAGGCAGCAGCAGGGAATTCTGGAAGGTTATAAACGCCCCTCATTTTAAAGACGATAAAGAACTACCGCCCTATCTCCCTTCCGGATACAACTGCCAAACTTATGGGCCGGCTCCTACCAGCCAGACTGGAGGATTGGGCCCAAGAACATAACATATTCTGATGGAGGTGCAATATGGGTTCCAGAGGGGTAAGGGGACGGTGGATCAATGCCTTAACCTATCGCTCTGTATTGACAAGTATACCAAAGTAAAAGGCGGGAAGATCTACATGGCCTTTATGGATCTGTCAGCGGCCTTTGATTGCGTCTCTCACCAGAAGCTGTGGCCTATGTTGGAGGGGATGGGGGTTGACCCCTTGATAATCATCTTCATTCGTCAGCTATATACCAATGCCACTGCTTGCGAGAGGTATGGGGCAAATGGGGAATGTACGCGTTCATTTAAGATCGAGAGGGGAGTCAGGCAGGGATGGGTCCTCGCCCCGTTTATTTTCTCCATCTATACAAACGGGGTTGGGGTGGCCCTGACTGGCTCAACTTTGGACGTTCCTACATTTGATAACATCCCTCTATCAATATTGGCCTATGCGGACGATGCAGTCCTAATAGCTAGGACAGGAATTGCCCTACAAAGCCTTATAAAATCGTATGCTTCATTTATGGCCTCATTTGATCTTAGAGTAAATGAATCAAAATCTTTCATTATTATTGTGGGAGCAGGTAGAGGAGCAAAATCCCCCCATTTTCATCTGGCATCTAAGAAAATCGAAGTGGTAGACTCCTTTTCATATCGGGGAGTTCTATTCGACAAAAATCACTCCTGGATAAACCTGCTGGCGGCTAGAGCACTAGGTATGGAAAAGAGCCTCCAAGCCATAAAGGGGTTTGCTAGGAAATTAGGAGCCAGTCCCTTGGACATGATTAAGAACATCTATTGTGCGAAAACAAAGGCAGCGGCAATGTATGGGGCGGGTGTTTGGGGGATGGTAAACACGAATAAACTCCAGAGTATGGAAGACACCTTTTTCAAAAACAGGCTTTCAGTACCCCATTCATTTTCAAACTACATTTTACATCTTGAATTAGGGCTACCCTATCTGATAGACTCCATTAGACTGGCACCAATCTTGTTATGGTTCTCGATTTGGCGCAGGCCCACTGTAAATTTAACACAACGCATTATTGCCGATTGTCTGAAGCTGGATCACTACAAAAAGATTGCCTGGCTCAGAGACATAGAGGCTGAACTGATTGCAATCGGGCAGGAAAATTTATTTAGGGACCCTTCAGCGTGCAGGAGTGCTTCAAAACAGAACATAACTGAGTTATTTATGCAGAGGGCTACTGCGGTACGGAGGGAAAAGAACCAGCAACAAAAGGCGTCCCTCGCATATGTTCTTATTCCACCAAGATTAGTAGAAGGGTTTTCATATCTTTCCCGTATTACTATTGCTCAGCACAGATTTATTTTACTGACAAAAGGCGTCCCTCGCATATGATCTTATTCCACCAAGATTAGTAGAAGGGTTTTCATATCTTTCCCGTATTACTATTGCTCAGCACAGATTTATTTTACTGTGCTTTCGCTTGAACCTCATGCCACTGATGTGAGGTTTCCCAGAGAAGAAGTTTAAACACCCTGCCCGTGTGATAACTACTCGCCTCAGACAGACCTACACTTAGTACTATTTTGTAGGTTCTACCATACTGAAAGGAAAGCTTTCATCCTTCCACTTTTAAGGCGCTATAATTTTGCACAATGTAGGGTGGCACTTTACTTTTTAAAGGCATTATCTGATCCCTATGTTTGCTTTTCTGTAGCAAGTTTCTTGTGGGCCTGTGTGAGAAAAAGGAAGACCCGGTGTCTGCTGCCTTGAAAATGCCGAAAAATAGGAAAGGGGTCATATTTAAATGAGGTGGCCTTAAATGCCTTAAAAACTTACTAAGATCTTGACTGCTCTTCAAATGGGTTTTTAAAAGAAAATACATTATTTGTATCTGTTTAGGGCTCGCCTAATGATATTGCAGAGAAACCCCATAAAAAATGTTCTTGTTTTTATAACTGTTTTATATGGTTTTTATAATACTGTTTTATGACTTTTTGATGAAATTGTGCTTTTATGGTCTGTTTTTTTAAAAGAGATCGAATAAAGATTTATGACTGACAGTTCGATCTATTTTTGGTAGCTCAGCAGGTTTTGTTGAACTGGCAGACGTATCTTGTAGAGGCATATTTATGTAGATATCGGTGGTAGGCTGAATTGATATTTGTCTTTCATTTGTGTTTTGATGTTCTATTTCAACAGGAATGAGTTCCATTTCATTGTTGGAAAGTCCATTATTTTGTATTGTTGAATCTTCAAATGTTATGAGTCTTTCTGTCTGAACTGCCTGTATGGTAGCGAGAGGAGAGCCTCGGCTACCCAGAAGCCCACGAGGCCTACTATGCAGTATCGGCCACATAGTGTGGTTTGATCAGATCGATGGAGACAAATCTCTCTTCTTTTTTGCCGGCAAGGGGTGGAAGAAGTACTGTTCATGCTTTTTCGACAGCCAGGACAGGTACAGGCTTTCTGTATGATGGCCCAAATTCTTTCTTGTCCACAATCTTTTCTCTGACCAGATCCCCGACTTTTGGAATCCAGGCAGGTCTTGTCGTGACTGATTTGACTTCCCCAGTGACGGTGAGTTTTACTTGCACGTTGCTTTGTGGTGCCCGGAATTCATTGAGATCCTGTAAAACAGCCAAACGTTTATTGATTTCAAATGGTTTTTCATCTGCCACTGTGCTTTCATAGTTGAGATCAGGTACCCACATTCTCGTCCCAAATAGGACTTTGTAAGGAGTGACACCTCCTAGGGAACTTCTTGGCATATTGTTGAGCGCCCTCTGGACCCCATATAAGTGATTGACCCAACTACCACCTGAACCTAATACTCTTGCTGTTAAAGATTGCTTTAAGTCTCGGTTTTCCTCTCCACAACCGAATTTCCCTCGGGATGGTACGGAGAGGAGTACCGCAATGCAACACCCAAACTTCCCATGGCTTCCTTGTAAGCCCTAGGGCGAAACGCGGGCCGCGGTTAGAATGTAATGTGCCAACTGCGTATGTCCCTATAAAGACTCACAAATCTTTTATAACAGTTCGAGCGTCAGCCGAGCGCTGAGGCCAAACCCACAGGAATCTAGAGCATGAATCCACTGCCACCAAAATATACTTGTAAGCCCCATCTGATTGAAGGTGGCCGCAGTGGGCCAAATAGGCACAAGCGAGTGGTCTGTCTGATATAAGTAATGGTGTTTGCGCTGGACGTTCCACGGCGGAACCCTTCATCTGCTGACAGTTGTCACATTTTAAGACAAAATTCTTTGTTTGTTTAGTTAATCCTGGCCACCGATAGCTTTGCTTCAGTTAAGAAACTGTCGAGGTAATTCCTGCATGTGCAGAACCTAGACCCTCATGTGCAGCTAGAATTAAACTTAATCTGTGATCCATGTTTGATATTACTCTATCCCCCACTCCTGGAATTTGAGCATACGGAATGTTATTTGCATCTAACTTGTAGGAGTACTTGAGTGGAAATTTCTTTGGTACGGCTGAGCTGTTTCTGTGTGAAGCAATGACAGCTACCATTATGTCTCCATCTATTCTCATGCTAAAACGAGTGATTGCAGCTACTGCAGCAGTTCGTACTGCCCCTTTTGCGGCTTCATCAGCCAATGAATTCCCTTCAACGTGAACGCCATCACGTTGATGACTCAGCGTGTGTATCACGTGAGCTCTTGGTAGTTCATTTTTCAATTCAGCTACCTGTTCCCAAAGTAATTTATGCTTAATTGTGCAACCTTTTGAGCTTTTAAACCCATTTTGACCCCAGCAGTGAAGATATTAATTGTATGACTGGACACAGTAAAAAGAATCGCACACAATCAGTGTGGGGAATTCTCGATCCGTATTTATTAGCGCCAGTAACAGGGCTTTTAATTCTGCCAGCTGCGCCGTGCAGTCTCCTAGAGACTGTGTCTTCGTACTTCTAGGATGGAACTTGCCTTCTTGCATACGACTCTTCACAATCGCACACGCGGCGCTGTATTGTTCTTTACTTCCTATGGCTGGTTGAGCAGATCCGTCAGTGTAAATAATATATTCATACTGATCTAGAGGCAATATTTCATTCGGGAGGGGATACTCTTGTTCGTATTGCAGAAATGCTTGCGTTTTAAGTGTAGAGTCAAATTTGTAATCTACATCTGTTGCAGTGAGAGAACTAGCCCATTGTATCCATCTTGGATGTAAAGCTTTAGCATTTGGAACGCTTGCCTTTGTGACAGCCTCTAGGGCCGGAACCAGAGTTAAGACAAGTATTTGTTTCCCCTGAGCCAGTTCTCTTTCTCTCACCACAGCAGTCTGTACTGCTGTCAGAATTTTTTCTGTGGAAGCAAAACGCATTTCCGTGTTTGTGTACAAGTGTGATTTATATGCTATGGGTACTGTTTCGCCTTCATTGAAGGTTAGGGAAGTATACCCGGATTGACCCGCTATAACACGGATCACCAAATTTGTGGTGTTTACACGTTTGTGCAGGTCTTTTGAAGCCATCATGTCAGCTTGTAAGGAACAAAGGATATCTGTGTGTTCCTGTGTCCAATACCTAATTGAAAAATCAGGTCTTATTAGGTCGTAGAAAGGTTTCACTTTTTCTGCATAATCTAAAATGTAAGTTCTGCCAAAATTCAAGAATCCCAATGTGGATTGTAAGTTTTTCAACGATTTAGGAGGTTGGAGCAGCGCACACTTTTTCTAAAAAGTTAGCTGCCAGGCTTTTCCCTTCACTTGAAAGCTCATATCCCAAAAATAGGGCATTGAGGTGGGCTATTTTCAATTTTTTAAAATTGAATTTGTAGCCCTCAGAGGTGAACCCCAAAATTATGTTGCTCACCCGGGTCAAGTGATCCATTAAATCATCATCCATCAGATAAATGTCATCTACATAGGACAAAGCCTCTTCATCCAATTTCTGAAGTAACTCTGTTACCCTAGCTGAGAACAACCCAGGGCTATTCTTATACCCTTGGGGGAGTCGACAGAATTGACCCTGAGAACCGAGCGCTGAGAATGCTGTCAAATATCTGCTTTCAGGCGCTATACTTTGGCAGAAAAATCCATTTGAGATATCTAATGTTGTTTTGTATTTTTTCCGCACAATGTTATTCATTAACCCCTTCGGTGCTTATGACGAGCTGGACTCGTCATGGCACACAGTGCTCGTGTGCTCATGACGAGTCCAGCTCGTCATAAGACCACCCACGGGGGAAGCGCTGGCGCTCCCCCCGTGGGAATCCGATCGTCGTTTTTTTTTAGGGGAAGGCAGGGGAAGGGCTTCCCCTGCCTCCCCCCGCCCCCCCCACCCTCCCCATCAATGACGTCAGCGTGCGAGGCGCGCTGACATCATTGAGGGTTTCCATTTCTTCCCCGACGCGCTGGAAGCCATTTGCTTCCAGCGCGTCGGGGAAATCAGGTGAGTTTTGGCTCGGGGAGGGGGTTTGAATCAAAAGAGGCATCGAGGGAAAGGAAAGGGTTTTCCTTTCCCCGATGCCTCTTTGTGCATTCCTGCTGCACGATCATGTGATCGTGCAGCAGAAATGCCCACGAGGGAGGGAGGGAGGGTGATTTACGCAGCTGTAGTGTAGGAAAGGCACTATACATTTCCCCAACGAGGTAGCATTTACTGATTAGCCAGTAGAAAGTACTCCAGTTGAGTAGAGGTATTGCACAAAACGGTGGCATCTTCGTGGATAAATATGCAGGGCAGATGTGCCTTCTCTCCATTTCCAACGTGAAAAGTTAGCTGTAATCCTTGATGGAGGTCTTTGCATCCTTCATTTTCTCGAGCGCAATTCTCGTGTAGAATTCGTGAGCGTGGAGATGTGCCTTCTCTCCATTTACACCCTGAAAAGTTAGCTGTAATCCTTGATAGAGGTCTTTGCATCCTTGAATTTCTCGAGCGCAATGCTCGTGTAGTTCCTGTGACCAGGAGGTTCCTTCTCCTCGTCTGCCGCTGAGATCCTGCTCTGACCCTTTATAACAAGAGGCATGTGAACGGGCCTAGAAGCCCCGCTCGTTTGGCCCCGCCACACATACACTAGCGGTATGCAACGTCTGCCCGCCCTTTCCCCACTATGATGGACAGCTTACTCAAAGGACCCCGGCGCTTTCGGCGCGGTGGCAAAGTTACAGACACACAGGTCACTGGAGACAATTCTTCTGGTCCTTTACGCAGCTGTAGTGTAGGAAAGGCACTATACATTTACCCAACGAGGTAGCACTTACTGATTAGCCAGTAGAAAGTACTCCAGTTGAGTAGAGGTATTGCACAAAATGGTGGCATCTTCGTGGATAAATATGCAGGGCAGATGTGCCTTCTCTCCATTTCCAACGTGAAAAGTTAGCTGTAATCCTTGATGGAGGTCTTTGCATCCTTCATTTTCTCGAGCGCAATTCTCGTGTAGAATTCGTGAGCGTGGAGATGTGCCTTCTCTCCATTTACACCCTGAAAAGTTAGCTGTAATCCTTCATGGAGGTCTTTGCATCCTTGAATTTCTCGAGTGCAATGCTCGTGTAGTTCCTGTGACCAGGAGGTTCCTTCTCCTCGTCTGCCGCTGAGATCGTGCTCTGACCCTTTATAAACAAGAGGCATGTGAACGGGCCTAGAAGCCCGCTCGTTTGGCCCCGCCACACATACACTAGCGGTATGCAACGTCTGCCCGCCCTTTCCCCACTATGATGGACAGCTTACTCAAAGGACCCCGGCGCTTTCGGCGCGGTGGCAAAGTTACAGACACACAGGTCACTGGAGACAATTCTTCTGGTCCTTTACGCAGCTGTAGTGTAGGAAAGGCACTATACATTTACCCAACGAGGTAACACTTACTCGTCTGCCGCTGAGATCCTGCTCTGACCCTTTATCCCCTTCGGTGCTTATGACGAGCTGGACTCGTCATGGCACACAGTGCTCATGTGCTCATGACGAGTCCAGCTCGTCATAAGACCACCCACGGGGAAGCGCTGGCGCTCCCCGTGGGAATCCGATCGTTAGGTTTTTTTTTGGGGAGGCAGGGGAAGGGCTTCCCTGCCTCCCCCGCCCCATCAATGACGTCAGCGCGCGAGGCGCGCTGACATCATTGAGGGTTTCCCTTTCTTCCCGACGCGCTGGAAGCCATTTGCTTCCAGCGCGTCGGGAAATCAGGTGAGGTTTGGCTCGGGGAGGGGGGTTTGTATCGAGGGAAAGGAAAGGGTTTTCCTTTCCCCCGATGCCTCTTTTGTGCATTCCTGCTGCACGATCATGTGATCGTGCAGCAGGAATGCCCACTAGGCACCAGGGTTTTTTTTAATTTTTGTGTTGGGGAGTGGCCAAAAGGGCAAGGGTTGCTCCCCTTTTACGGGGGTGAATATTTTATTTATACTGTTAGGCCCACCTACCCCTTAGCTTGGCTGGTGGATTGTGTGTGGACTGGTGCATTATTTGCATATGTGATTGTAATGTTTTTTTCTCCTTTTTATTCTAGTGTAAAGCTTTTGATTCCTGTTTGCGGTTTCGGCAGTTGTGGTTCTGCAGTTTTGCGTAATTGCATTTATTTGGTAAGAAAAATATTTTTGTTGTGTGTACTCCAAATGAGTATTATTGTCATGCATGAATGAATTTTTTGTAAGTGGTGCCATAATGGCAGCATATTTGTTAGTGTTCAGAGCATGAAATTCTTTGCGATGTTTTGCATTGTCTTATGTGTAATTTTTTTCTTCTTCTTTTTTAGTGGGATATTGTTGATCCTTACTGTGTCTGTGCAGAGTAGGTGGTGGTGAGTCTAGCTGCTTCTGTCTCGTGAGTGGTATAGTGTTGGAGTATATAGGTCTTTGTGATAAAGCTACATTTTGTTTATTTCTTTTTTTACAAAGGGTTTGTTGTTGTTGACTTGTTTGACAAGTAACCTTTATTAGTAAGCATTATGGCTAGCCGTAGAATTACTGCTCAGCAGGTGGTTGGTTTGCTTCTTGAATCTTCCTCTGAGCAGGATTCTGAGACTGACAGTGCGTCTGAGGGAGAGGAGGGAGGGGAAGATTCAGGCAGTGAGTTTTCTCTCCACATGGAATCATCGGATGATGAAGGTACTCTCAGTGCAGATGAAGTGCCTGATTTAGAGGAGGATACTACTGTGCCGATGGTGCAAGAGGCATCTGGATTGCAGCCTGGGGCTGCTAGGCTTCCTACTGGAAGTGCTGGACTCTGGGTTGATCCAAACATGGTGCAGCCGGTGTTGCCTGCCTTTAGTGGTTATGCAGGGTGTAGAGTGGATTGTGAACATTATTTGCCTATACAGTATTTTCAGTTGTTTATGGATGATGTATTTTTGGGTGAGATTGTTGAGCAGACTAATTTGTATGCTGAACAGTTTTTGAGGGACAACAGTGCCAGACTTAGGCCCCATTCTAGAGCTACCCGGTGGAGTCCCACAAATCTGGAAGAGATGAAGAAGTTTTTGGGTTTGACTTTTTTGATGGGTTTGATAAGGAAGCCGTCCATGGGTTCATATTGGTCTACCAGTCCCTTGATGGCAACGGCCATATTTCCTGCAGTTATGACTCGTGATCGGTATTTACTTTTGCTTCGGATGCTGCATTTTGTTGATAATGGTTTGGCGTTGCCACGAGATCACCCTGAATGTGACCGTCTTTTTAAGATTCGGCCTGTTCTTGATCACTTTGTAGATCGATTTTCAGTGATCTATACTCCAGGGAAAGAAATATCTATTGATGAGTCTTTGGTCCTGTTCAAGGGCCGTTTGGTTTTTAGGCAGTACATTCCTAGCAAGAGGGCACGCTATGGAATTAAGCTGTATATGTTGTCTGAGAGTAGGACAGGATATGTTTTTAATTTGCGTGTGTACACTGGTAGGGATTCCACTATTGACCCCCTGGTTGTCCGTCCACTTTTGGAGTTTCAGAGAAAATTGTGTGGGATCTTGCTAGAGGACTGTTTAACAGAGGCCACCATTTGTACCATGATAACTTCTACACTGCTGTGCAATTGTTTAAGGAATTGTTCAAAGTGGACACTTTTGCTTGTGGCACAATCCGCTCTAACCGTAAAGGTTATCCAAAAGAGCTTGTTTGCAAAAAACTTCAGAGGGGACAGTGCAGTGCCTTGCGTAGTGAGGAACTGCTAGCTGTGAAATTTGTGGACAGGAGGGATGTGTACATGCTGACTACCATCCATGATGAGAGTACTTCACCTGTGGCTGTTTGGGGTCAGATTGCTGAAGTGCGCAAACCTGTGTGCATTTTAGACTACAATAAGCACATGGGTGGTGTTGATAGAGTAGATCAGAGGTTGGAACCTTACACTGCTATTCGTAAGTCTTACATTTGGTATAAGAAGTTGGCCATCCATCTCTTCAATTTAGCAACTTTCAATGCTTTTGTTGTGTTCAAGGAGTGTTCTCCTGCGTCAAAGTTGACTTTTGTTCAGTTTCAGGAGTCTGTCATAGTCAGCCTTGTTGTTGTGGAACAGGCAAGTGTTCCTAGAGTTGGAGTGGTGGAGGATGTGGCTCGATTGAAAGATCGCCACTTTCCTGATCACATTCCTCCTACACCCTCAAAAGACTTTCCCACTAGGAGATGTAGAGTCTGTTGGCGAAGAGGTACACGGAAGGAGACTCGTATGTACTGCCCTGAGTGTCCTTCTAACCCTGGGCTGTGTGTGCCTGCTTGTTATAGAGCGTACCACAAGCAAAAGAATTATTGGGAGCAACCATGAGTGGTAAAGTGAACTGCCTGGTCTGTAATGTTTAAGAATTGTTGTTCTGTTTCAAGGTTGGCATTAGTGCAATGTATTTAGTTTCTGATTTTGTGTTAGTAGATTTGTATCTATTTGCAATTTGTTTGTGTTTTCTTTTTGTATAAAAAAATCCTAAATGTGATGGTGGTGTGTGTAGGCTGGTGCTTGGCTGGCGGTGTGCGTGGAGTGGCGCTTGGCTGGCGGTGTGCGGGGTGTGGCTCTTGGCTGGCAGTGTGCGTGGAGTGGTGCTTGGCTGGCGGTGTGCGTGGAGTGGCGCTTGGCTGGCGGTGTGCGTGGAGTGGCGCTAGGCTGGCGGTGTGCGTGGAGTGGCGCTTGGCTGGCGGTGTGCGTGGAGTGGCGCTTGGCTGGCGGTGTGCGTGGAGTGGCGCTTGGCTGGCGGTGTGCGTGGACTGGCGCTCGGCTGGCAGTGTGTGAGTAGTGACTTGCTGCTGGTCACTACACACACTGCTAGCCGAGCGACACTCCACGCAATCCATCAGCTTGTGTGGTTGCTGTGTTAGGAATGTGGGCGTGTGAAAGTGATGGGCCCTTGAATGGCGCTGTCTGCTGGTGTGAGTGTTGTAATGTGATGGGCCCGCGGCTGGTGGTGTGAATGGTTTTGTATTTGTCACACGTATGAAAGGTGTATGAATGGCCTGTAAAGAGGTTGGTGCCTTGTCGTGGCTTTACAGCTCACGAGCTGTGAGTCAATGGTTCAGTTTCTCGTCCTTTCAATTATTAACAGTGCATTTCATTTTTGTGAAATCACTTGTTAATACAATTGTATATACCTAACCATCACTCACCCTCGTGCCAAATCCAACCAGTATGTGTGTGTGTGCTTGAGGATTAGATGGCTGTGCAGTAATATATTTTTTTTGTCTTTCTCAAGCAGGGTGTACCTTGTCCCTTTTTGTGAATGTTGTAATGTGTTTGTTTCGTGCCTGGGGGTGTGAATGGTTGTGTGTATCACGTATGAAAGGTGTGTGAATGGCATGTAAAGCGGTTGGGGCCTTTACGTGGCTTTACAGCTCACGAGCTGCGAGTCACTGGTTCCGTTTTTTGTCCTTTCAATTATTGACAGTGCATTTCATTTTTGTGAAATCTCTTGTTAATAAAATTGTATATACTGAACCATCACTTGCCCTCGTGCCAAATCCAACCAGTATGTGTGTGTGCTTGAGGAATAGATGGCTGTGCAGTAATCTTTGTCTTTTTAGTCTGTCTGCCAAGGTGTACATTCCGTCTAAGAATAACCTACCAACTGTAGATATTGTCGTAAACGAAACACCCATGGGAGTACATGGTGATATCTCTCTTGTGGATCCCAACAAGTTATGGTACCCACAATGTCCTGCAAACCTCAAAATGTCTGTCACATTTTCCTTGCAATATTGTGCCAAAATTTTCAAGCTGCAGAAATAAACAACACATTATCTCAAAATGACCTGGTTTTGCAAGGGGGTCACCTGGGTTTTTGGCCCCGTGCTCGGCGGCCATCTAGGGAAACCTACCAAACCCACACATTTCTGAAAATAGACACCCGGGGGCTTCCAGGGAGGTATGGCTTGCGTGGATCCCCCAACGTTTCCTTACCCAGAATCCCCTGCAAACCTCAATTTTAGCTGAAAAAATCACTTTTTTCACACATTTTTGTGTGGGAAAGTGTGGCATCACTGGCCTCACACAAATTTCCTACCACCCAGCGTTCCCCCAGGTCTCCCGATAAAAATGGTGCCTCATTTGTGTGGGAGGCCCAAGTACCCGCGACAGGCAAGGGCCCACAACGTATTGAGGCGACCTCAAAATGGCCTTTCACAAAACCACCTGGTTTTGCAAGGGAGTCACCTGGGTTTTGGCCCCGTGCTCGGCGGCCATCTAGGAAACCTACCAAACCCACACATTTATGAAAAGTAGACACCCGGGGGCTTCCAGAGAGGTATGGCTTGCGTGGATCCCCCAACGTTTCCTTACCCAGAATCCCCTGCAAACCTCAATTTTAGCTGAAAAAATCACTTTTTTCACACATTTTTGTGTGGGAAAGTGTGGCATCACTGGCCTCACACAAATACCTCCCTGGAAGCCCCCGGGTGTCTACTTTTCAGAAATGTGTGGGTTTGGTAGGTTTCCCTAGATGGCCGCCGAGCACGGGGCCAAAAACCCAGGTGACTCCCTTGCAAAACCAGGTGGTTTTGAGATAGGCAATTTTGAGGTCGCCTCACTACGTTGTGGGCCCTTGCCTGTCGCGGGTACTTGGGCCTCCCACACAAGTGAGGCACTATTTTTATCGGGAGACCTGGAGGAACGCTGGGTGGTAGGAAATTTGTGTGAGGCCAGTGATGCCACACTTTCCCACACAAAAATGTGTGAAAAAAGTGATTTTTTTCAGCTAAAATTGAGGTTTGCAGGGGATTCTGGGTAAGGAAACGTTGGGGGATCCACGCAAGCCATACCTCCCTGGAAGCCCCCGGGTGGCTACTTTTCAGAAATGTGTGGGTTTGGTAGGTTTCCCTAGATGGCCGCCGAGCACAGGGCCAAAACCCAGGTGACCCCCTTGCAAAACCAGGTGGTTTTGTGAAAGGCCATTTTGAGGTCGCCTCAATACGTTGTGGGCCCTTGCCTGTCGCGGGTACTTGGGCCTCCCACACAAGTGAGGCACTATTTTTATCGGGAGACCTGGGGGAACGCTGGGTGGTAGGAAATTTGTTGGGGGATCCACGCAAGCCATACCTCCCTGGAAGCCCCCGGGTGTCTACTTTTCAGAAATGTGTGTATTTGGTAGGTTCCCCTAGGTGCTGGCAGAGCTAGGGTTCACAAACTACAGCTAGGCACTTTGCCAAAAAAGGGTCATTTTTCACTGCAAAATTGAGGTGTGACCACGTTGCGTTTTGCGCCGTTTCCTGTCGCAGGCACTAGGCTGACCCACACAAGTGAGGTACCATTTTTCTCGTAAGACTTTGGGGAACGCGGGGTGGGTGGAAATTTGTGGATCCACGCAGATTCCAGAACTTTCCACCACAGAAATGTGGGGAAAATGTTTTTTTTTTGACATTTTATTATGTTTGCAAGGGATTCTGGGTAACAGAACCTGGTGGGAGGCAGTCCAGTCACCCCATCCTGGATTCCCCTGGGTGTCTAGTTTTCAAAAATGTATAGGTTTGCTAGGTTTCCCTAGGTGCCGGCAGAGGTAGGGTTAAAAAACTACAGCTAGGCACTTTGCCAAAAAAGGGTCATTTTTCACTGCGAAATTGAGGTGTGACCACGTTGCGTTTTGCACCGTTTCCTGTCGCAGGCACTAGGCCGACCCACACAAGTGAGGTACCATTTTTCTCGTAAGACTTTGGGGAACGCGGGGTGGGTGGAAATTTCTGGATCCACGCAGATTCCAGAACTTTCCACCACAGAAATGTGGGGAAAATGTGGTTTTTTTGACAATTTTTTATGTTTGCACGGGATTCTGGGTAACAGAACCTGGTGGGAGGCAGTCCAGTCACCCCATCCTGGATTCCCCTGGGTGTCTAGTTTTCAAAAATGTATAGGTTTGCTAGGTTTCCCTAGGTGCCGGCAGAGCTAGGGTTAAAAAACTACAGCTAGGCACTTTGCCAAAAAAGGGTCATTTTTCACTGCGAAATTGAGGTGTGACCACGTTGCGTTTTGTGCCGTTTCCTGTCGCAGGCACTAGGCCGACCCACACAAGTGAGGTACCATTTTTCTCGTAAGACTTTGGGGAACGCGGGGTGGGGGGAAATTTGTGGATCCACGCAGATTCCAGAACTTTCCACCACAGAAATGTGGGGAAAATGTGGTTATTTTGACAATTTGTTATGTTTGCAAGGGATTCTGGGTAACAGAACCTGATGGGAGGCAGTCCAGTCACCCCATCCTGGATTCCCCTGGGTGTCTAGTTTTCAAAAATGTATAGGTTTGCTAGGTTTCCCTAGGTGCCGGTAAGGTAGGGTTAAAAAACTACAGCTAGGCACTTTGCCAAAAAAGGGTCATTTTTCACTGCAAAATTGAGGTGTGACCACGTTGCGTTTTGCACCGTTTCCTGTCGCAGGCACTAGGCCGACCCACACAAGTGAGGTACCATTTTTCTCGTAAGACTTTGGGGAACGCGGGGTGGGTGGAAATTTGTGGATCCACGCAGATTCCAGAACTTTCCACCACAGAAATGTGGGGAAAATGTGGTTTTTTGACAATGTTTTATGTTTGCAAGGGATTCTGGGTAACAGAACCTGGTGGGAGGCAGTCAAGTCACCCCATCCTGGATTCCCCTGGGTGTCTAGTTTTCAAAAATGTATAGGTTTGCTAGGTTTCCCTAGGTGCCGGCAGAGGTAGGGTTCAAAAACTACAGCTAGGCACTTTGCAAAAAAAGGTCATTTTTCACTGCGAAATTGAGGTGTGACCACGTTGCGTTTTGCGCCGTTTCCTGTCGCAGGCACTAGGCCGACCCACACAAGTGAGGTACCATTTTTCTCATAAGACTTTGGGGAACGCGGGGTGGGGGGAAATTTGTGGATCCACGCAGATTCCAGAACTTTCCACCACAGAAATGTGGGGAAAATGTGTTTTGTTTGACAATTTTTTATGTTTGCAAGGGATTCTGGGTAACAGAACCTGGTGGGAGGCAGTCCAGTCACCCCATCCTGGATTCCCCTGGGTGTCTAGTTTTCAAAAATGTATAGGTTTGCTAGGTTTCCCTAGGTGCCGGCAGAGCTAGGGTTAAAAAACTACAGCTAGGCACTTTGCCAAAAAAGGGTCATTTTTCACTGCGAAATTGAGGTGTGACCACGTTGCGTTTTGCGCCGTTTCCTGTCGCAGTCACTAGGCCGACCCACACAAGTGAGGTACCATTTTTCTCGTAAGACTTTGGGGAACGCGGGTGGGGTGAAATTTGTGGATCCACGCAGATTCCAGAACTTTCCACCACAGAAATGTGGGGAAAATGTGGTTTTTTTGACAATTTTTTATGTTTGCAAGGGATTCTGGGTAACAGAACCTGGTGGGAGGCAGTCCAGTCACCCCATCCTGGATTCCCCTGGGTGTCTAGTTTTCAAAAATGTATAGGTTTGCTAGGTTTCCCTAGGTGCCGGCAGAGGTACGGTTAAAAAACTACAGCTAGGCACTTTGCCAAAAAAGGGTCATTTTTCACTGCGAAATTGAGGTGTGACCACGTTGCGTTTTGCGCCGTTTCCTGTCGCAGGCACTAGGCCGACCCACACAAGTGAGGTACCATTTTTCTCGTAAGACTTTGGGGAACGCGGGAGGGTGGAAATTTGTGGATCCACGCAGATTCCAGAACTTTCCACCACAGAAATGTGGGAAAAATGTGTTTTTTTTTGACAATTTTTTATGTTTGCAAGGGATTCTGGGTAACAGAACCTGGTGGGAGGCAGTCCAGTCACCCCATCCTGGATTCCCCTGGGTGTCTAGTTTTCAACAATGTATAGGTTTGCTAGGTTTCCCTAGGTGCCGGCAGAGCTAGGGTTAAAAACTACAGCTAGGCACTTTGCCAAAAAGGGTCATTTTTCACTGCGAAATTGAGGTGTGACCACGTTGCGTTTTGCGCCGTTTCCTGTCGCAGGCACTAGGCCGACCCACACAAGTGAGGTACCATTTTTCTCGTAAGACTTTGGGGAACGCGGGGTGGGGTGAAATTTGTGGATCCACGCAGATTCCAGACCTTTCCACCACAGAAATGTGGGGAAAATGTGGTTTTTTTGACAATTTTTTATGTTTGCAAGGGATTCTGGGTAACAGAACCTGGTGGGAGGCAGTCCAGTCACCCCATCCTGGATTCCCTGGGTGTCTAGTTTTCAAAAATGTATAGGTTTGCTAGGTTTCCCTAGGTGCCGGCAGAGGTACGGTTAAAAACTACAGCTAGGCACTTTGCCAAAAAGGGTCATTTTTCACTGCGAAATTGAGGTGTGACCACGTTGCGTTTTGCGCCGTTTCCTGTCGCAGGCACTAGGCCGACCCACACAAGTGAGGTACCATTTTTCTCGAAAGACTTTGGGGAACGCGGGGTGGGTGGAAATTTGTGGATCCACGCAGATTCCAGAACTTTCCACCACAGAAATGTGTGGAAAATGTGTTTTTTGGACAATTTTTTATGTTTGCAAGGGATTCTGGGTAACAGAACCTGGTGGGAGGCAGTCAAGTCACCCCATCCTGGATTCCCCTGGGTGTCTAGTTTTCAAAAATGTATAGGTTTGCTAGGTTTCCCTAGGTGCCGGCAGAGGTAGGGTTCAAAAACTACAGCTAGGCACTTTGCAAAAAAAAGGTCATTTTTCACTGCGAAATTGAGGTGTGACCACGTTGCGTTTTGCGCCGTTTCCTGTCGCAGGCACTAGGCCGACCCACACAAGTGAGGTACCATTTTTCTCATAAGACTTTGGGGAACGCGGGGTGGGTGGAAATTTGTGGATCCACGCAGATTCCAGAACTTTCCACCACAGAAATGTGGGGAAAATGTGTTTTGTTTGACAATTTTTTATGTTTGCAAGGGATTCTGGGTAACAGAACCTGGTGGGAGGCAGTCCAGTCACCCCATCCTGGATTCCCCTGGGTGTCTAGTTTTCAAAAATGTATAGGTTTGCTAGGTTTCCTAGGTGCCGGCAGAGCTAGGGTTAAAAAACTACAGCTAGGCACTTTGCCAAAAAAGGGTCATTTTTCACTGCGAAATTGAGGTGTGACCACGTTGCGTTTTGCGCCGTTTCCTGTCGCAGTCACTAGGCCGACCCACACAAGTGAGGTACCATTTTTCTCGTAAGACTTTGGGGAACGCGGGGTGGGGTGAAATTTGTGGATCCACGCAGATTCCAGAACTTTCCACCACAGAAATGTGGGGAAAATGTGGTTTTTTTGACAATTTTTTATGTTTGCAAGGGATTCTGGGTAACAGAACCTGGTGGGAGGCAGTCCAGTCACCCCATCCTGGATTCCCCTGGGTGTCTAGTTTTCAAAAATGTATAGGTTTGCTAGGTTTCCCTAGGTGCCGGCAGAGGTACGGTTAAAAAACTACAGCTAGGCACTTTGCCAAAAAGGGTCATTTTTCACTGCGAAATTGAGGTGTGACCACGTTGCGTTTTGCGCCGTTTCCTGTCGCAGGCACTAGGCCGACCCACACAAGTGAGGTACCATTTTTCTCGTAAGACTTTGGGGAACGCGGGGAGGGTGGAAATTTGTGGATCCACGCAGATTCCAGAACTTTCCACCACAGAAATGTGGGAAAAATGTGTTTTTTTTTGACAATTTTTTATGTTTGCAAGGGATTCTGGGTAACAGAACCTGGTGGGAGGCAGTCCAGTCACCCCATCCTGGATTCCCCTGGGTGTCTAGTTTTCAACAATGTATAGGTTTGCTAGGTTTCCCTAGGTGCCGGCAGAGCTAGGGTTAAAAAACTACAGCTAGGCACTTTGCCAAAAAAGGGTCATTTTTCACTGCGAAATTGAGGTGTGACCACGTTGCGTTTTGCGCCGTTTCCTGTCGCAGGCACTAGGCCGACCCACACAAGTGAGGTACCATTTTTCTCGTAAGACTTTGGGGAACGCGGGGTGGGGTGAAATTTGTGGATCCACGCAGATTCCAGACCTTTCCACCACAGAAATGTGGGGAAAATGTGGTTTTTTTGACAATTTTTATGTTTGCAAGGGATTCTGGGTAACAGAACCTGGTGGGAGGCAGTCCAGTCACCCCATCCTGGATTCCCCTGGGTGTCTAGTTTTCAAAAATGTATAGGTTTGCTAGGTTTCCCTAGGTGCCGGCAGAGGTACGGTTAAAAACTACAGCTAGGCACTTTGCCAAAAAGGGTCATTTTTCACTGCGAAATTGAGGTGTGACCACGTTGCGTTTTGCGCCGTTTCCTGTCGCAGGCACTAGGCCGACCCACACAAGTGAGGTACCATTTTTCTCGAAAGACTTTGGGGAACGCGGGGTGGGTGGAAATTTGTGGATCCACGCAGATTCCAGAACTTTCCACCACAGAAATGTGTGGAAAATGTGTTTTTTGGACAATTTTTTATGTTTGCAAGGGATTCTGGGTAACAGAACCTGGTGGGAGGCAGTCAAGTCACCCCATCCTGGATTCCCCTGGTTGTCTAGTTTTCAAAAATGTATAGGTTTGCTAGGTTTCCCTAGGTGCCGGCAGAGGTAGGGTTCAAAAACTACAGCTAGGCACTTTGCAAAAAAAGGGTCATTTTTCACTGCGAAATTGAGGTGTGACCACGTTGCGTTTTGCGCCGTTTCCTGTCGCAGGCACTAGGCCGACCCACACAAGTGAGGTACCATTTTTCTCGTAAGACTTTGGGGAACGCGGGGTGGGTGGAAATTTGTGGATCCACACAGATTCCAGAACTTTCCACCACAGAAATGTGGGGAAAATGTGTTTTTTTGGACAATTTTTTATGTTTGCAAGGGATTCTGGGTAACAGAACCTGGTGGGAGGCAGTCAAGTCACCCCATCCTGGATTCCCCTGGTTGTCTAGTTTTCAAAAATGTATAGGTTTTCTAGGTTTCCCTAGGTGCCGGCATAGGTAGGGTTCAAAAACTACAGCTAGGCACTTTGCCAAAAAAGGGTCATTTTTCACTGCGAAATTGAGGTGTGACCACGTTGCGTTTTGCGCCGTTTCCTGTCGCGGGCACTAGGCCGACCCACACAAGTGAGGTACCATTTTTCTCAGAAGACTTTGGGAAACGCGGGGTGGGAGGAAATTTGTGGATCCACGCATATTCCAGAACTTTCCACCACAGAAATGTGGGGAAAATGTGTTTTTTTTTATAATTTTTTAGGTTTGCAAGGGATTCTGGGTAACAGAACCTGGTGGGAGGCAGTCCAGTCACCCCATCCTGGATTCCCCTGGGTGTCTAGTTTTCAAAAATGTATAGGTTTGCTAGGTTTCCCTAGGTGCCGGCAGAGCTAGGGTTAAAAACTACAGCTAGGCACTTTGCCAAAAAGGGTCATTTTTCACTGCGAAATTGAGGTGTGACCACGTTGCGTTTTGCGCCGTTTCCTGTCGCGGGCACTAGGCCGACCCACACAAGTGAGGTACCATTTTTCTCAGAAGTCTTTGGGGAACGGGGGGTGGGTGGAAATTTGTGGATCCACGCAGATTCCAGAACTTTCCACCACAGAAATGTGGGGAAAATGTGGTTTTTTTGATAATGTTTTAGGTTTGCAAGGGATTCTGGGTAACAGAACCTGGTGGGAGGCAGTCCAGTCACCCCATCCTGGATTCCCCTGGGTGTCTAGTTTTCAAAAATGTATAGGTTTGCTAGGTTTCCCTAGGTGCCGGCAGAGCTAGGGTTCAAAAACTACAGCTAGGCACTTTGCCAAAAAAGGGTCATTTTTCACTGCGAAATTGAGGTGTGACCACGTTGCATTTTGCGCAGTTTCCTGTCGCAGGCACTAGGCCGACCCACACAAGTGAGG
Source organism: Calotriton arnoldi (assembly GCA_963921515.1). Lineage (NCBI taxonomy): Eukaryota > Metazoa > Chordata > Amphibia > Caudata > Salamandridae > Calotriton > Calotriton arnoldi. Next base: position 51,045 of record CAWUFW010013444.1, read on the forward strand.
TACCATTTTTCTCGTAAGACTTTGGGGAACGCGGGGTGGGTGGAAATTTGTGGATCCACACAGATTCCAGAACTTTCCACTACAGAAATGTGGGGAAAATGTGGTTTTTTTGACAATTTTTTATGTTTGCAAGGGATTCTGGGTAACAGAACCTGGTGGGAGGCAGTCAAGTCACCCCATCCTGGATTCCCCTGGGTGTCTAGTTTTCAAAAATGTATAGGTTTGCTAGGTTTCCCTAGGTGCCGGCATAGGTAGGGTTAAAAACTACAGCTAGGCACTTTGCCAAAAAAGGGTCATTTTTCACTGCGAAATTGAGGTGTGACCACGTTGCGTTTTGCGCAGTTTCCTGTTGCAGGCACTAGGCCGACCCACACAAGTGAGGTACCATTTTTCTCGTAAGACTTTGGGGAACGCGGGGTGGGTGGAAATTTGTGGATCCACGCAGATTCCAGAACTTTCCACTACAGAAATGTGGGGAAAATGTGGTTTTTTTGACAATTCTTTATGTTTGCAAGGGATTCTGGGTAACAGAACCTGGTGGGAGGCAGTCAAGTCACCCCATCCTGGATTCCCCTGGGTGTCTAGTTTTCAAAAATGTATAGGTTTGCTAGGTTTCCCTAGGTGCCGGCAGAACTAGGGTTCAAAAACTACAGCTAGGCACTTTGCCAAAAAAGGGTCATTTTTCACTGCGAAATTGAGGTGTGACCACGTTGCGTTTTGCGCCGTTTCCTGTCGCAGGCACTAGGCCGACCCACACAAGTGAAGTACCATTTTTCTCGTAAGACTTTGGGGAACGCGGGGTGGGTGGAAATTTGTGGATCCACGCAGATTCCAGAACTTTCCACCACAGAAATGTGGGGAAAATGTGTTTTTTTGACAATTGTTTATGTTTGCAAGGGATTCTGGGTAACAGAACCTGGTGGGAGGCAGTCAAGTCACCCCATCCTGGATTCCCCTGGGTGTCTAGTTTTCAAAAATGTATAGGTTTGCTAGGTTTCCCTAGGTGCCGGCAGAGCTAGGGTTCAAAAACTACACCTAGGCACTTTGCAAAAAAAGGGTAATTTTTCATTGTGAAAATGTGGTACGTCCACGTTGCATTTTGAGCCATTTCCTGTTGTGGGCACAAGGGCTACCCACACAGGTGAGGTACCATTTTTATCGGGAGACTTAGGGTAACACAGAATTGTAGAGCAACTGTTATTACCTATTGACTTTCGATGCATTTCTGCCTTCCAAATGAAAGACAATGTGTAAAAAATAAGTCATTTTGAAAAATGACCTATAATTCTCATGCTAGTATGGGTACTCCCAATTTCGGAAATGTGCAAATATCTACTGTTTCGAAAATCTACATTTTGTTCCCATTTCAGAAATACATAGGTGTCTTTCATAACAATTTTTCCATGTATACATTTTCCCAAAATAATTGCTATATACCCGGTACTTAAAAAAAATCATTGCAAGATGTTGCTCAATTATTGGCTCTGGGTTCGTCGGGTTCTTGGTGAACCTACAAGTCCTATATATCCCCACAACCAGAAAGGTCCAGCGGATATAACGGTATATTGCCTTCAAATAGCTGTCATAATTAGAAGAAGTTACAGGTGAAAACGTTGACACAAATGGCTGTTTTTTTCAACTAAGTTTCAATTTTTCCTTTATTTAACTGTTAGTTTCTATAAGGAAAACTTTAAGGATCTACACAAATGACCCCTTGCTGAATTCAGAATTTTGTCTACCTTTCAGAAATGTATGGCTTTCCAGGATCCATTATTGTTTTCATACCCATTTCTACCATTAACTGGAAGGAGGTTGAAAGCACAAAAATAGCAAAAATAGGCTATGTCCAGGAAAAATGCCAAAACTGTGTAAAAAAGTTGGTTTTCTGACAAAAGTCTGCTTGTCCCTGAAAGCTGGGAAGATGGTGATTTCATCCCCACAACTCCTTTTTGATGCCATTTGCAGGGAAAAATCAAGACGCTTTCATCTGTAGCCCTTTTTCGCATTTTTCCAAAAAAAAAAAAATAATTAGCTGTATTTTGACTAATTTCTGGGTCCCCTCCAGGGGAATCCACAAACCCTGGGTACCTTTTCAATCCCCATGATGTTAGAAAAAAAGGACGCAAATTTGGCATGGATACCTTATGTGGTCAAAAAGTTACAGGGGCCTAAGCGCGCTCTACCCCAAATAGCCAAAAAAAGGCTTAGCACAGGAGGGGAAAAGGCCTAGCAGCGAAGGGGTTAATGCGGCACTATGTGCATTCTGTACTGCAAATGTTTTAGTGCATTTGCTCAGATGTCTGTAGTCTTAAACTAGACGGTATGAATTATCAGGTTTCATTACAGGAAACAAAGGATTATTCATTGAAGAGGTGCAAGTTTCAATTACACCCTGGTATTCAAGTTGATCTAAGATCTCCCTGACTTGTTTTTTCGCTTCTTGTTTAATAGGGTATTGTCTCTGTGGAGTTGGAGTAGATTTCACTGGGATTTCATGGTGAGGTGACTCAGCATCCCACCCAACATGGTTGCGATATACTGCCGGAGCAAGTGCTACCGCCCACTCCTGCGCGTATGAATGTTTTAAGTATACAGGAACGAGGTCAGAAAAAGCCAGTAAAATTATCGTCTCTCCCTTTGGGCACTCCATAACAATTTCAGGCAGCCAATATTTTTCAGCCAAAAGGATGTCATATCCATAAGTCAGGTTCTCCCAAAAGAGACCTTTAATTTTTCTGGGTTTGTCCCCCTCCATTTGGAGTGTTATTTCATGTAACTTATGTGGGACACTTACACTCGTATCAGGTGTCTCCACCGTGATATGTTCATTCAACTCCGCAGTCACCTGAAATTCCATCAGGTTCTGGCGAGCTATTGTTACTTCTGCTGCTCTGTCTAGCATCGTCAGAGCCCATTCCCCATTCAGAAGTTGAGTCCTCAGAATTCTGGGCATGTCTAACTTTAAGACCTGCTACCTTCTTCTTTTTAAATTGAGGTTTTGATTTATGTTTCTCTTCTTTTTTGGAAGTGTAGTCTGAAGTGCATTGCGTGTCTCTGGACTTTGTACGCTCTTCCTGTCTGTGTTCTGACCGTCCTTCCCTCTCTGAGTTTTTTGATGAACCCTGAAAGGAACGAGAGGAACGTGTATCAGTATCCTGATACCTGACATGTTTTGTAATGTTATCTCTATTCCTAAGGTTGTACCTCCTTTCGGAGGGCTCCTGTTTAGGAGACCCACCCCTGGATTGTGACCTATTTTCTCTATACTTTTGTTTTTTATTATTATTATCCCATCTTTTCTTAGAAGAATCTGGTGCTTGCTTGGTGTTATCTTTATCAGAACCACCCATCAGTTGAGGTTTTGTTGCTCTAGCTCCCAAACTATCTCTACCTAATTCGGCCTAGGTATCTTCGATAATTTTAAGTAATTCACGCTCCTGTTGTAAAGGAGTGAAATCCCTCAGGCGTTAGCATATTGCCACTGCTGCTGCCTCCCTTTTATGTTTGCTAATATAATAGATGATACCTGGGCAAAGCTTCCTAACAATTTCATCCCTAAGTTCAGAGCAGGTTCTGCTCCATACTCATTCTGTATTTGTCTTAATACATCTGGTATTACTGCTATTGAAGGGATACCATGAGTTCTGGTATATATGGCAGCAAAAACTGTACCCCTAGAGATACAATCCTCTATCTGGGGAGCTATCCCCATTGGCAAGCAGATTGTTAGCATCCTGTGTTTTTCTTGAGGGCTTGTGTGTGGAAACACTGCCTGTAGGAAGGTGGAATCTGACTATATGGTTGCCCCCACTTTTTTTATGGTGTTTTGCTGGTTTATGACTTAGTTGGACTGGGATCCTGCTATTCAGGGCCCCAGTCTATCTGCTTTCTCTGTAAAAAGGTTTTCATGTGCATTAGGCACATCTCTGATTGGAATCTGGAGTGCCCTTATAATTCCCTAGTATATGGTATACTATGTACCAAGGGCATAGGTACCTCAGAGGCCTACCAGGGGCTGCAGCATGTATTATGCCACCCCTGGAAGGCCATCCAAACTGACACCACAGGTCTGCTACTGCAGCCTGGGTAAGGTGGTGCATGCACTCCTTACTGTGATATAGGTTACCTATATCACTAAATACATACACACATATAAACCTATAAGTCACTCCTAAGGCAGGCCTTATCAATCCTGAAGGCAGAGTGCATGGTTCCTATGTGAGAGGGTGCCCCTGCATGAGCAGGGCCCCTCTGCAGCGTTCGGAGACCCTTCTCTGATGCTGTTTGTAGTGCAGCCTGACCATATACTCTTAAGCGCATTATAACCTCGCGTTAAATGCTAACTTTGGAATGGCTGCACCTAAACATGTCGTGTTTGGTGTCAAACATCTTGGAATACTACCCCAAGCCAATTCTGGCGGCGGGGGTAGCATTCCACCCTTCTAGAGGGAGAGACATGTTAACCCTGGCCTGGCCGGTAACTTCTTTCTAAAGCCTGGCATCACAAAATGGATGCTACTGCCACAGACACAAGTCTGGCCTCCTGCTGCTGGTCGAAACTCCGGCAGGGGAGGCCTGGACAATAGGTTTCCTGTCCCAGGGAGGTGTGACCACCTCCCCAGACAGGATAATGTGTATTGGGGCTGGGCGGGAGCACTTTCTGGTGCTTTGAAGTCCTGCACTGGGGGCACACTTGGTGTCCCTGTGCATACCCCAGTTCAAACTGGATCAGGGGCTTGCAGCCCCTGCTTTGGCGCGAACTGGACAAAGGGAAAGGGGTGTAGCCACCCCTCTGCCCTGACCCACCCATAGGTGGGGCCACAGAGTAGTCCAACCCCTAAACTTAGTATAAGTATAGGAACCCAGTCCTTAGGACTTTAGATTATCCCTGGACGAAACTCTGAAACAGAATCCTGGACCTTCGATGCTCTACTCAAGATTAGAGGACAGAAGAATCTCCCTTGGGGTCAAGGAGTGACTCCCTGCTTGGCAGGCACCAAAGACGCATCTGTCCAGTCTGCATTTCTGAAGCTCCCGTCGGACGCCGAAGTCTTCGCATCACCAGAGGTGGATTCTCAGACTTCTCCGAGGCTACCCTGAGTCCCCAGCAAAGCTGAGGCCCGTAGCTATCGTGGGTGACGTGAGACTGTGACCCCTGGACACCAAGCACATTTGCAAGTGCATCCTCTTCTGGGTCTCCCACGAAGTCGTGCTTTGGGCTCCGAGTAGCCCTAGCCTCCAGCACCAACTGCACCGAAGATCACTGGCCTCTACTCCACGAGTGTCCTGTGAGCCAGATCCACGTGCGATGTCTTGAGGCTCCTTTGCGGTCGCTAGCCCATTGGCTAGTAGCCCTTCACGAAGGCCAATCCTTTTCTTCTTGGGCACCCTGGTTGCTCCAGGCCTGCCCTCACTTACCCTTGCTGGGTGAGTTCCTCAGACCTTGCTGGTCTGCACCATCGACGATCTTCACTTTCATCGAGACTTGCAGTTGCCAAGGCTTGTTGTATTCAATCCGGTCGCCGATGCCTCAGCACTCGACAGACATTGTGTACCAGCCCGAATCCTGCTCCTGGTTGCCGACAACGCCTCCTGGACTTCGTGGCTGAAGAGTCAAGATGACCGTCAACGCACCTGAAGCACTCAACATCGGTGGGCATCTGTCCATCGCCTTCCTGGTCACTGGCTAGTGACCCAGACTCTGTTCCCTCTGCTTTCAGGTTCTTCAGATCTCCGATCCACTCTTGGATCCACGCGGACACTTTCCACTTGGTCGCCAGCAGCACTTTGCAGCAGATCGCCATTCAAATCGACGACGAAACCCGACCCCGAAAGGCACCTATGCACCTGGCTTCCCTGGGTGAGGTAACACGAGTACTCCGGTGCTCCCGTGGGTAGAGACTCTAGAACGACCTAGTTCTCAAAGGGTTTGCTCCAAGTCCTCCTTTAAGTGTCCCTTTTCTTTAATTTCCTGATCGCGACTTTCTCCATAGAAGTTAACGGCGTATCGCGGTTGTGTATTTACACTGCACGCGTCCCCCGTGGGTCCCCTGTGTCACTACCTTGGGTGGTTCCTTGTGGTCCAAGCACTTCTAGAGGCTCTAGGCCTAGTGTCTAGTTCAGTCGTGGTTCTTATACCACTTTATTGGTATATGGTTTGGTACGCCCCTAGGGCCCAAACGTGTATTTGTGCTATTACTGTGTTTAAATAACTTCTAACTTATGTACTTGAACTCTAGCCTCATAAAGAGACTAGAGGGGTGTGTTTAGCAATAAATACATATATTTTGAATATATACCTGGTGTGGTGCTCTTTCATTTGATCACTCAAGAGATTATAGACTGGTAAAACAAGCTGCTTTACATTCCTTCAAGACTTAGCCTGAAGGCTGCTCTCCATAGCTACCACTAGGATAGCTTTCAATAAGGTTGTCTTTAACCTATCTCCAATAAGGGGTTGTTTGGACTGGTGCAAGGTGCCCACTATAATTAGTGGACAGCATATGCCAGGCCAACTTCTCACATTGGTGGCAGCGTGTGGGATTCCAGCTTGCTATTGTTTTACCAGATAATATCAATTGAATTGATCAACTGAAAACCACTAAAGGTACCTAAGGTACATATAATTTAAGCTTAGAATACAGTAAGTTCTACTGAACTTAGAGTTGTGTGTTAAGGGATAGCACAACCCTTTCTACAACTCAAGAGAGTTTAGTAGGCCACACTAGAGTAGGTAGTGCATACACCACACCACACTAGTAATGTCTTTAAGGGTAGGATCTAAAGAATCCTTGCAGGAAGCCACTGAGCTTCCACCCTCCAAGTATGATACACTCCCATTCTTGGAATTGAGAGCATTATGTAACTTGAGAAAAATAAGGACAGGCCAAAGTCCCACCACCCAACACCTTAAGGAGTTGTTGGTAGCTTATGACCTTAGTAAGCCCTTGGGGACTGAAGGGGTAGGAGCAGAGGGTGGGGCAGAAGAGGAGGATGGGGCCAGGGGTAGAAATACCCCCAGCCCCCCCTCTGAAACTGGCCAGGAGGGTGACAATGACCCTGACCTGGATAACCCAATCCCTCCTGTGGAAGATGAAGAGGATGATCAGGATGATGCCCTCTTTGTCCCCCCAGGAAGGATTATGAGTGTGCCCAGAAAGTCTAGATCTCCTTCTCAGGAGTCTAACCACTGTGGCACCTCAATAGGGAGCTCTGTCTCATCTCATAAGAGGGAATCCTCTCATGAGAGAAGAAAGAGGCTGATTCAATATGAGGAAGCTCAGCTTGAACTCAGAAGGAAGCAAGTAGCCTTAGACAGGGAGTCCCTAGATCTCTTTAGAGAGAAAAGAAAGTTGGGACTAGAGTCCCATGGTGGCAGCAATATCCCTAGAGATAGGGAAAGGTCTTATGACCATAGAAACCTAAACAAGATTGTCCCTCCCTACCAGAGTGGGGATGACATCCACAAATGGATAACTGCACTGGAGAGGGCCTGTAAAGTTCAGAAGGTCCCCCAGAGGCAGTGGGCAGCAATGTTGTGGCTCTCCTTTGCAGACAAAGGTAGAGACAAGCTCCTCACTGTAAGAGAAGAGGATGCTGACAATTACACAGTCTTGAAGAGTGCTCTGATAGATGGGTTTGGCCTAACCACTGAACAGTATAGGTTGAAGTTCAGAGACACCCAAAAAGCTCAGACTCAAGACTGGGTTGATTTTGTAGATTGTGCTACAAAGGCTCTGGAAGGTTGGATACATGGCAACAAAGTGCATGACTTTTTAGGATTGTACAATTTGATTATGAGGGAGCAGATCCTTAATAATTGTCAAAACCAGCTTTTGCACCAGTATCTGGTGGACTCTGATCTGACCTCTCCCCAAGAATTGGGAAAGAAGGCAGACAAATGGGTCAGAACCAGAGTAAAAACTAGAAATCAGGGTGGTGACCAGAAGAAAGATTCTACTAAGTCCCAAGAGAAAGGTGGGGATAAATCTAAGGATAAGTCCCCTACAGGGCCCCAAAATTCCTCTTCTGGGGGTGGGTCCCAAACTCCTTCCTCTCCTGAAAAGAAACCATATTGCCATGTCTGTAAAAAGCCTGGGCACTGGAAATCTGATCCCAGTTGCCCCAGGATTGGCAATAAAGAAAATGTTCCCCCAGCAACTAGTAACCCCCTCCTGGTACTACCAGTAGTAATCCTCCAGTTGGGAGTAGTGCACCCAAAAAGTTAGGTGCTTTTGCAACAGGAACAGAGGTGGGCCCTGGTTCAGACAGGGACCCCTCAACAGACTCCTCTGACTCTGATGGTGGTGTAGGATTTGCCACCTTTACCATGGGTCCCACAGCAATGGGCAGGTACAGACTGGAGCCAATGATTAATGGTCAGAAAGCTGTGGCATTTAGGGACACAGGGGCTAGTGTCACCATGGTGGCAGGGAAACTAGTCCCCCTCACCAGCTTTTACCTGAGTTTAAATACCAGGTGACCAACATTGATGGTGTCAGAACAGATCACCCCATGGCCATAGTCAATCTCAGCTGGGAGGGGGTCACAGGCCCAAAGAGAGTGGCAGTGTCCCCCACCTTACCTGTAGATTGCCTGATGGGCAATGATCTGGAGATTTCAGCCTGGGCTGAAGTTGAACACCAAACCCACCTTAGGATGTTGGGCGTCCCTGTAAAGGTTAGTGGGGCTGTGATGGCCACAGCCCCAGCCCAAGAATTTGGAGAGATGGAGCCTGAAAGAATGGCCCACTCTCCCCAAAAGAGAGCACAAGGGTTGAAGAAAAGTCTTCTTCCCTCCAGACAGGAGGTAAGGGTCAGCCTCCTCAGGGAACTGACCCTACCCCTAGTGAAGGAACTGCCCCAGAGGTAGTCAGGCCTGGCCTGGCCACACCCCTGATGGCAGAGGACCCTTCCAAGGTGGTACCCAGTCTGGAGCAGGTAACCTGCCCCTCTCTACCCTGCCTCAGTCAGCCCAGGGCTGCAGAGGTCAGGGAGGTCAGTGGACCCCCAGGGCCCCCTGTCCAGAGGAACCCCCATCAGCAGATTAGGGGCACCCAGTCTAGTAGCCCTAGCCAGGTGAAAACTCCTCTACACACTGAGGGATCCCCCATGCCTTTATGTAGGGACCTCCCCCAGAAGGACTCTGGTAGGCAAGGGCAAACCTGGGACCTGAAGGTTCCAAACCTGCCATGTCCTTCCAGTAATCCATCCAAAGGGACCCAACCCCCAGCTGTAGGCAGCCAAAGGTTGACCCTTAGAGCAAAGTGCAACTCAGTCATGGAAAGACAGGCATGCATGGTGACCAGTGATCTGAGGAAGCTGAGGCCAACATTCCTAGGGCCTCACTTCCCTACTCAGACACCTCACCAGCCTTGTACTTTACCTAAGCAGACCACAGGTAGTGATTCCCCATGGTGGAGACCCTCTCATACCCTTAGGGTGAGGGATTGCTTAGTGGGCCATAAGACAGGGGGCAACCATGCTAGTGCAGGTGCTTCCTTATATGACCACTTAGTCAATGAAGGCTCAACTGGTCAAGGTTAGCCTTATCTCCTTTCGTTTGGGGGGTTATGTAGGAAGGTGGAATCTGACTATATGGTTGCCCCCACTTTTTTTATGGTGTTTTGCTGGTTTATGACTTAGTTGGACTGGGATCCTGCTATTCAGGGCCCCAGTCTATCTGCTTTCTCTGTAAAAGGTTTCCATGTGCCTTAGGCACATCTCTGATTGGAATCTGGAGTGCCCTTATAAGTCCCTAGTATATGGTATACTATGTACCAAGGGCATAGGTACCTCAGAGGCCTACCAGGGGCTGCAGCATGTATTATGCCACCCCTGGAAGGCCATCCAAACTGACACCACAGGTCTGCTACTGCAGCCTGGGTAAGGTGGTGCATGCACCTCTTACTGTGATATAGGTTACCTATATCACTAAATACATACACACATATAAACCTATAAGTCACTCCTAAGGCAGGCCTTATCAATCCTGAAGGCAGAGTGCATGGTTCCTATGTGAGAGGGTGCCCCTACATGAGCAGGGCCCCTCTGCAGCGTTCGGAGACCCTTCTCTGATGCTGTTTGTAGTGCAGCCTAACCATATACTCTTAAGCGCATTATAACCTCGCGTTAAATGCTAACTTTGGAATGGCTGCACCTAAACATGTCGTGTTTGGTGTCAAACATCTTGGAATACTACCCCCCACCAATTCTGGCGGCGGGGTAGCATTCCACCCTTCTAGAGGGAGAGACATGTTAACCCTGGCCTGGCCGGTAACTTCTTTCTAAAGCCTGGCATCACAAAATGGATGCTACTGCCACAGACACAAGTCTGGCCTCCTGCTGCTGGACTAAACTCCGGCAGGGGAGGCCTGGACAATAGGTTTCCTGTCCCAGGGAGGTGTGACCACCTCCCCAGACAGGATAATGTGTATTGGGGCTGGGCGGGAGCACTTTCTGGTGCTTTGAAGTCCTGCACTGGGGGCACACTTGGTATCCCTAGGCATACCCCAGTTCAAACCGGATCAGGGGCTTGCAGCCCCTGCTTTGGCGTGAACTGGACAAAGGGAAAGGGGTGTAGCCACCCCTCTGCCCTGACCCACCCATAGGTGGGGCCACAGAGTAGTCCAACCCCTAAACTTAGTATAAGTATAGGAACCCAGTCCTTAGGACTTTAGATTATCCCTGGACGAAACTCTGAAACAGAATCCTGGACCTTCGATGCTCTACTCAAGATTAGAGGACAGAAGAATCTCCCTTGGGGTCAAGGAGTGACTCCCCTGCTTGGCAGGCACCAAAGACGCATCTGTCCAGTCTGCATTTCTGAAGCTCCCGTCGGACGCCGAAGTCTTCGCATCACCAGAGGTGGATTCTCAGACTTCCCCGAGGCTACCCTGAGTCCCCAGCAAAGCTGAGGCCCGTAGCTATTGTGGGTGACGTGAGACCGTGACCCCTGGACACCGAGCACATTTGCAAGTGCATCCTCTTCTGGGTCTCCCACGAAGTCGTGCTTTGGGTTCCGAGGAGCCCTAGCCTCCAGCACCAACTGCACCGAAGATCACTGGCCTCCACTCCACGAGTGTCCTGTGAGCCAGATCCACGTGCGACGTCTCAAGGCTCCTTCGCGGTCGCTAGCCCATTGGCTAGTAGCCCTTCACGAAGGCCAATCCTTTTCTTCTTGGGCACCCTGGTTGCTCCAGGCCTGCCCTCACTTACCCTTGCTGGGTGAGGTCTTCAGACCTTGCTGGTCTGCACCATCGACGATCTTCACTTTCATCGAGACTTGCTGTTGCCAAGGCTTGTTGGGTCCAATCCGGTCGTCGATGCCTCAGCACTCGACAAACATCGTGTACCAGCCCGAATCCTGCTCCTGGTCACCGACAACGCCTCCTGGACCTCGTGGCTGAAGAGTCAAGACAACTGTCAACGCACCTGAAGCACTCAACATCGGTGGGCATCTGTCCATCGCCTTCCTGGTCACTGGCTAGTGACCCAGACTCTGTCCCCTCTGCTTTCAGGTTCTTCAGATCTCCGATCCACTCTTGGATCCACGCGGACACTTTCCACTTGGTCGCCAGCAGCACTTTGCAGCAGATCGCCATTCAAATCGACGACGAAACCCGACCCCGAAAGGCACCTATGCACCCGGCTTCCCTGGGTGAGGTAACACGAGTACTCCGGTGCTCCCGTGGGTAGAGACTCTAGAACGACCTAGTTCTCAAAGGGTTTGCTCCAAGTCCTCCTTTAAGTGTCCCTCTTCTTTAATTTCCTGATCGCGACTTTCTCCATAGAAGTTAACGGCGTATCGCGGTTGTGTATTTACACTGCACGCGTCCCCCGTGGGTCCCCTGTGTCACTACCTTGGGTGGTTCCTTGTGGTCCAAACACTTCTGGAGGCTCTAGGCCTAGTGTCTTGTTCAGTCGTGGTTCTTATACCACTTTATTGGTATATGGTTTGGTACGCCCCTAGGGCCCAAACGTGTATTTGTGCTATTACTGTGTTTAAATAACTTCTAACTTATGTACTTCGAACTCTAGCCTCATAAAGAGACTAGAGGGGTGTGTTTAGCAATAAATACATATATTTTGAATATATACCTGGTGTGGTGCTCTTTCATTTGATCACTCAAGAGATTATAGACTGGTAAAACAAGCTGCTTTACATTCCTTCAAGACTTAGCCTGAAGGCTGCTCTCCATAGCTACCACTAGGATAGCTTTCAATAAGGTTGTCTTTAACCAATCTCCAATAAGGGGTTGTTTGGACTGGTGCAAGGTGCCCACTATAATTAGTGGACAGCATATGCCAGGCCAACTTCTCACACTGCCTCTAACTGTTATTTTTTTAGCTATCCAGAATGGCATTTGCTCACGTTTAGTGGGCATTTTACCCATAACTGCGTGTAGCGTTTGTGGAGTTATTTTAGTTGTAGATCCCTGAATTTGTCTTGTAGGTGTAGCCCATGTTGGCTGAAGTTTGACTGTTCTCATCACAAACTGTGTCAGGTTCCTGTAAAGTTTTATTATTTCTTTAAGAAGTGGACGTAAGTCTGCTACTGGTATTGTGTCAATGTCTGGATGTGGTGTGTAAGCCGCTAGGACAGGCCAAGTTGCTCCATCACATCTGAGCGGACCGAGTCTCACTTTTTCTTTTGTGTGTGGGAGGGCGCCTTTAAACCAGTTTATGTGCTCCTGGTAGGTGAGCGGAATTTCAATGTCCTCATACGGACAGTATTCATCTGGTGTTTCGTCTTCAATGTAAGAATTAAATGTATTTGTGCGTGCATCTGCTTGTAGGAATTTAACGCATGAATAGAATACCTCTGTTCTATATGACTCTGTGTCTCAATCACGAATGTTACTGTCCCACCCCTAGCTGTGACTCCATAGTCTGCTAGTTTTAAAGTAAGGGCAGTTCTGACATTTTCTGAAATGTTTATTTCACCTTCTTGTTCTCTTTTCTCTACTGCGTTCGCACTTTGTGCTGAAGCAGCGTTTCTTTGTCAGCCATTATTTGAAGAAGGAAAAAGTTTCAAGGAAACTGAGATAAGGTTTTATGCACAATAGGGAACTGTTTGTCCTTCAAGCTTGATAAACCTAAAGCCAATACATAGGATATGCCTTCTCATCTGTGGCGGATTGTTCCCTTTCCCACTCCAGACGTCTCTGGGTAAATGTGAGTAGGGGTCTCTGAGAATAGCATGACTGAACTTCTTAGATTTGACCGTTAAATAAGTACCAAACCAACATTGGCGGCGCCATGTCATGTAGTTCCTATAAACCTATATAGGATCTGTGCGTTTAGACAACATAGACTGTGGGATTGGTGTCCAGACTGATTCCAGACACCCCCACCGGGTATGTTCACCTGTATACCAGCTAGCTCACAGTGCCACTGTAAACTCCTCTTACCAATGAGAGAATAGTTCTTGGCAACTATCGAACATGACAACTCTGTCCCATCAGGGATCGTGGAAACAGTACAGTACCTTTTGCTCAGTCACTTGTGCTCACTTTGTCTCAGAGATATACACAGAATAAACGTGGGGACGTTTTCAATAAGCATTTATTGAACCTGCGCCATTCTAGTGTAAAATAGGTGTGCTGAAACAACCATAAGACAGAAACAGATATAAATGATTACAAGCACCAACAGAGTAAAAGGATGGTAGATTCCTAGCATAGTGCTAAAACAATGAATACAGGCAGGTATAAAAATACATGACAGTAATAATGCGTACTCCTACGATGCGACCCTAACTAGATGTACCTAAGTGTACCTAGCATGTATGTAGGTGTAGAACCAAGAATCTCCCTAGGATAAAGCCAACCCCTTTATCTGAGGTGAGAGACTGTGGGACCCCCATCTTGGTCTCGAGATGGACACCCCGCGAGGGATGTCTGACCACTGCGAGCTGGAGTGTCTGCATGCAGGAACCTCAGCGTCTTGTGTCAGTGTGTCAGCATGGAGGTCTTTTTTCTTCTCTCTCGCTTCCGCAAAGATATGGTGTTTATATACCCAAAGTGGTGACCTCAGGGGATCTACCTTGCTGTGTCATGTCGGACTAGGATGACGGAATTAATGACCCTTATACATAGTTATTACGCAGGAGATGGTAGTCCTGCTGAGATTCCAAGAATCCTCATGCATAATGAATGAGGCTAGTTTTCGGAGAAAACCCCACGTCATTTAAGCAGTACCGTAACTAGATAAAAGGTCAGTACCGAGAACCATTATGTAGTGTAATGGCAGGGGAAATATAGGTGAACGGTTTGGTTACTACCTGAGCCTATATCGGGGTACCTGTATGAAACATAACACCACCAAGCTGTTGCAAAAGGTTGAGAGGTATGCAGCATGTGAAGTTTTCTCTCCAGAACTCTCAATATTTTACTTATATACAACTGAGGCATGCCTTAAGTAGATTAAGTGATGAAATGGAGGACATCCAGGAGATCTCCCGACTGGAGTACAGAGTGTTACAGGAACCCCTTTCGAATAGCCAGACTCTATAGAGCGTTACTCCATAATACCTCTGTCATGGAAAGAGAGACAATAACGAGGTCGGAGAGTATTGTTGGCATATTGGAAGATGCGGATTGTGAAGAAAAAGTAAAGTTATTTCTGGAAGGTAGAAATTTGAACAAGATGCAGACTGGTTCAACTACTACACTTTTGTAGCATTATGGGGAGTGAGGTGAGGCCCTGAAAGGCTGCAGCAATGTGGGAACTCTTATGCACATCTTGTGAGAGTGTCCCTAGATTAGGGCCTTCTGGGAAGGAGTGGGGGAGTTCTTATTGGAGATGATTGAGTATTCAGTTGACCTGATGCCGCTTGGGGCAGTGCTTGTGGTTGGGTGATGCAGCCATACCGAAATATGATAAAAAGTTGTATGACATAGGAGAGATGGTTCCCAGAAGTGACATCGCAAGAGTATGTGGTGCACAAGTGATGCCAGAATTTGGTTCCAGGTGTGATAACATGAAATGTCTAAGAGGGCTGAAAAATTAGTTTATAAAGTAAGGGGATGCTCTAAGAAATTTGTAAAGATCAGAGGAAAATGAGAGGAAGGCTTGATATGGCAGTAAAATATGGATAATGATGGTTGGCTCATCCCATTGAGGAGAGCATTAAGAGTTGGATGGTTGAAGGTTGTTAGGTGGGCATACTGTTAATGGAGAAGACTGTCTGCTTAGATGACAGATTAGGGTAGTAAAACTAAGGGCCATATTTACTAACGTTATGTCATTGCTGTGCCACAAAGCGAAATGCTAACAGGTATTTACAAAGTCACAAAAAGGGAGATTTGCGTCGTGTTGCATGGATTTGTATAGAAATGTAATGCAACGCAGCAGCTTGCGCTGTGTTGCATTACATTTCCTTCTTGGAGGTGTTCTAAGGGTGGAGCATGGGTGTTTCTGTGTATCCACATATGGATTTCACGCAATCCCAGATTTACAAAGATTTGCAAACCTGGAATTGAGTGAAATTGGTGAGCCTTCCAAAGGATGGAAAACCAGTGAAAAATATTTTTTATCCTCATTATTTCCTCTTTCTCTGTGTGCTGCATTCTGAAAAAGGAAAATGCCATGAGGGATTGTTTTGTGCAGGAAGGTGTTCAAAAGAAGAACAACAAACAAAGCCAGTGGCTCAACACAAAAGGTTTCACAAAATGTCATAACTGCAAAGTTTGACAAATAGCAAAAAATACAACAGAAATAAAATTGATAAACAATAAAACATGGAAAATCAAAGAACTGATTACATGTAAGAGTCAATTTGCAGTTTATGTAATTGAATGCCCATGTTTGTTGAAATATGTAAGCAGTACAATCTGTGAGTTGAAAAACGTCTGGGCGACCATAAATAAAGATCGCAGTAACGCCGTGGCCAAACACATGGAGTCTCATCATGGCAGCAGTTGGAAGCTCCTGAAATTTTATGCTATTGAAACAGTAGCACGAAATGTACGAGGTGGAAATAGAGAGGAAAAACTGCGCCAAAGGGAATCAAGACAGATCCTTAACCTACGGACATTACCCCAAATGGATTAAACCAGAATGAAGAACTGTATGTACATTTGTAAATTATGATGTTTTTGCCTCCCTGAATTAATTTTAACCCACTAGTAAGCACCTTTTCACGTAGCACTTTTTCTGGCATATTTATATTCAAACAATATTGTTAAACTCAAAAATGGATCTATATTGTCTCATAAAGAATAGGAAATAGCACATTAAATGCCAAAAAATATCAGTTCCATTGCAATTCCATTAGCCCACTGGAGGGCGTAACTCATGCGAAATATCAGGATTGTATCAATACAAACAACATATGAATTGTAAACAGGAATGAAGCACGATGCACTTTGCCTTAAATTCCTTAGTCAAAAATGTTTATACTTATGTTGAAATCAAAGAGTTTGATAAATTGCCATTGTATCACTAACATTGCACTGTTTTTTTAAATTAGAGCACCATTAGAACTGTATTTTGCACTTTTGAAATAATACGGAGAAGGGACCAGGGAAAACTACATCTCCCAACATGCTTTGCGATGCCGGTTTAGACAGGAAATGATGTAATCATGAAACAATGTACTTAATTGTGTGTTGAACGCGTCACAAACACCATCGTGAACAAGGTCTCAGGGGAGACCGAAACGCGCAGATGTTGCTTTCATCTTGGAAATGAATCTATTAAAATAAACAAGGACTCTGCTTTATAACCTTCCGTGAGTGCAACCTTAATTCTCTTGTGAGAGGACGTATGGATATATTACAGCTGGGCTCTGCTGTAAGGTTCGCACCATAGAAGAGCGCCGAGTAATCGACGAGAATTGAGCCAGACATCGAAAAAAAAAAGAAAAAAAAAATATATATATATATATATCACAATGAAGACCACTCAATAAAAGTAATCAGAGGACACAGCGGGGAAATACACGGAATCCCTTTAATTGATCACTCTCGGCATAATGTATTTCGGCGTAACAAGCCTTCCTCAGATGCCATTAACTCCGGGGTTACGCCCCCGCCCTGCTATGTAAGTCCTGTAGCACTCCCATTGGTGGGAGTTCAGCTGGCTCCACCTCGTTGTTCAAGGCCCCAGCTGTAGTCCAAGTCCATCGACTACAGCTCCCAGCATACAGTTCGGCCGGGTAAGTGCTAGTGGCGGGGCCCAATATTCCCTGACTGGGCACTGTTTATTCCGGGCAAAGTAGGGCTTCGTGTCGATGGTAAAGCCCGGTTGAAGGAGTGACCCGGAATTCCTTGGGTCCCCAACGTCCTACCCCAAATATGAGTGTCAGCCGGGCCATGAAACTGCGATGCAATGATCTCGTTTCCCCGTGCAGTCACGGGCTGCTCCTGGCAGTGGCCGCTTGCTTGGCCCAAACTCAAGGTGGTCCGTGGCTGTTCCAATACCTTGGAAAGAGAAAGAAAACCGCAGTTTTAGCCAGCAATGCCACGGACACTTAAAGGACAGGTCCTCTTAACGCGCTCCTGGCATGCGCGTGAAATATCACAACGAAGACCACTCAATAAAAGTAATCAGAGGACACAGCGGGGAAATACACGGAATCCCTTTAATTGATCACTCTCTGCATAATGCATTTCAGCATAACAAGCCTTCCTCAGATGCCATTAACTCCGGGGTTACGCCCCCGCCGCTATGTAAGTCCTGTAGCACTCCCATTGGTGGGAGTTCAGCTGGCTCCACCTCGTTGTTCAAAGCCCCAGCTGTAGTCCAAGTCCATCGACTACAGCTCCCAGCATACAGTTCGGCCGGGTAAGTGCTAGTGGCGGGGCCCAATATTCCCTGACTGGGCGCTGTTTATTCCGGGCAAAGTAGAGCTTCGTGTCGATGGTAAAGCCCGGTTGAAGGAGTGACCCGGAATTCCTTGGGTCCCCAACGTCCTGCCCCAAATATGAGTGTCAGCCGGGCCATGAAACTCCGATGCAATGATCTTGTTTCCCCGTGCAGTCACGGGCTGCTCCTGGCAGTGGCCGCTTGCTTGGCCCAAACTCAAGGTGGTCCGTGGCTGTTCCAATACCTTGGAAAGAGAAAGAAAACCGCAGTTTTAGCCAGCAATGCCACGGACACTTAAAGGACGGGTACTCTTAACGCGCTCCTGGCATGCGCGTGAAATATCACAACGAAGACCACTCAATAAAAGTAATCAGAGGACACAGCGGGGAAATACACGGAATCCCTTTAATTGATCACTCTCGGCATAATGTATTTCGGCGTAACAAGCCTTCCTCACATGCCATTAACTCCGGGGTTACGCCCCCGCCCTGCTATGTAAGTCCTGTAGCACTCCCATTGGTGGGAGTTCAGCTGGCTCCACCTTGTTGTTCAAGGCCCCAGCTGTAGTCCAAGTCCATCGACTACAGCTCCCAGCATACAGTTCGGCCGGGTAAGTGCTAGTGGCGGGGCCCAATATTCCCTGACTGGGCACTGTTTATTCCGGGCAAAGTAGGGCTTCGTGTCGATGGTAAAGCCCGGTTGAAGGAGTGACCCGGAATTCCTTGGGTCCCCAACGTCCTGCCCCAAATAAGAGTGTCAGCTGGGCCATGAAACTGCGATGCAATGATCTTGTTTCCCCGTGCAGTCACGGGCTGCTCCTGGCAGTGGCCGCTTGCTTGGCCCAAACTCAAGGTGGTCCGTGGCTGTTCCAATACCTTGGAAAGAGAAAAAAAACGCAGTTTTAGCCAGCAATGCCACGGACACTTAAAGGACGGGTCCTCTTAACGCGCATTGCGGGGGAGCGAGTTATAGTTAGCTCTACTGACTATAACGGCCGAATTTCTCTGGTTTTGTACGAGTGAAATGTCCAACTAACTATAACGTCCCTGAAACCTATGGTTTTTTTAGTGAATATATATATATATATATTACCTACTGGCGGTCGCCAGTAGGTAGTTATAGGTAGGACCTTGTTTCTATTCAAAAAGCGTTTTTTCTTTTGCCAATATCTTTAGCACCTTTTGACGAATCTTCACAAAATGTTCAAAACTAATGGCCCTCTCAGGTCAGCTCCTGTCTTGAAAGTTTCAGGGTGATTCGTCAAGCGGGGGCCGAGAAACAAGGGGGGTCCCAAAACGCATTTTCCCCATGTTAATTTCAATAGGAAACTTTAGGCAAGGCTACAGCCCGAACTGCTGAACGGAATTACACCAAATTTGGCAAAAAAGGTAGCTCTTGGGTCAGAAAGCGCCCTTTTTTTTAAATGGTGTAAATCCGTTCAGTAGTTTTTTAAATATTAAAGGAAAAAGAAATTTATATATCTGGGCGGAGCCTAACCACAAATCTCATCGTGAGATCTGATTGGCTGTCAGCACTTCATCCAAGAAGTGTTGGCAGCCATCTTGGGACCAATATATATGATAGCACCCCATTAAAATGCATTGTAGTGAATGGAAGGTTTTGAGGGTCACCAAAAGGAGAACGTATAAAGGGTGATGAGAGTTTAGTTACATTATAAATCATTTGTTGATGGTACCATACTAATTTTAGGAATTGTGGTGTGTTCTAAGGTGATTTTACCCTGTGAAAAAGCCTTCTGCTGGGATATCATGAATCATGTTTGAGAGAAATCTATTTTCTCAAACTTTTCCCATAGAGGTTTGGAAGGTGATCTAGAAGCTAAAATGAGAGCATATTTTCTGTAAATTCACATTATCTTTCTCAGTCATGTGAGAATGAAGTCTGACATTCTCAGTAAAACATGTACATCCAACAAGGGCAGAGACTGTCAGTTGATTCCTTTGTGTTCTACTGCAGCTTCCCAGAGTGTTCTAAAGAACAACTAGAGCGCTAACAGTCTTACTTATGACAAAAGTATGGCACACCTGAAGCCATCTTGATTGGAATAAAGTGGTAACACTTAAAACATTTAATTTAAAAAGGAACAAAATGAGGGGGTTCATTTTGCCATAGAAATTATGATTAGTGCTCCAAAAAGAAAAATTAGGGCACATTTTGAGTGACTTCTCAAATCCTCTTCTATTTCATTAAAAAATTCTGACATGCAGACTGAAACATGCACTTTCAATACCAGCAGCAGACTTCCCTGGTGAGCAGTAGCTTTACTACAGTGATCTAATGAGCAACTAGAGTGCTAACATTCTAAATTTATGGCAAATGTGTGACACATCTGAATGCCTTCTTGATGGAATCAAAGTAAAAAACTGAAAGTATTTCCTACTGAGGAAACTGCAGTAAATGAGGAAATTAGGACAGAATGTTCCAGAGTGTTCTAAAGAACATCTAGAGCGCTAACTGTCTTACTTATGACAAAAGTATGGCACACCTGAAGCCATCTTGATTGGAATAAACTGGTAACACTTAAAACATTTAATTTAAAAAGGAACAAAATGAGGGGGCTCATTTTGCCATAGAGATTATGATTATTGCTGAAGAAAGAAAAATTATGGCACATTTTGAGTGACTTCTCAAATCCTCTTCTATTTCATTAAAAAATTCTGACATGCAGACTGAAACATGCACTTTCAATACCAGCAGCAGACTTCCCTGGTGAGCAGTAGCTTTACTACAGTGATCTAATGAGCAACTAGAGGTCTAACATTCTGAATTTATGGCAAATGTGTGACACATCTGAATGCCTTCTTGATGGAATCAAAGTAAAAAACTGAAAGTATTTCCTACTGAGGAGACTGCAGTAAATGAGGAAATTAGGAAACTTCATAACAAATAAGTCTCCCAAGATGGCCACCTGAGACAAAAAAGCCCAAATGTAGCACAAATATCACCCAGATGTAGCCCACGTATAGCCCAATGACAGAAGTGTGCAAAACACTTTTTTTGTGTGTTTTTTTGCAGTTTTATATAGTGCAGACTGGTCAGGTATTGGAGTGCTTTACATGAGCATTGGTTACATCACACAAGGACACATTCATTTTGGTTGTAGACATGGGAAGATTAAGTGATTTGACTAGAATCACAGAATGTCGAGCTGAAGCAGAAACTCCAACCTGGTTCCCAAGTTGCAAAGTCTGCAGCTCTGGAAGTAACACCACATCCTCTCCCCTAAGTGCAACATTTAATCAAGTGGTCAACTGGATAAAAAAAACATAAAGATAACAAATAATTTAAAAGTGCTTTGTCGCTATTTGAAAACTCAGAAAATATGTCCTCATTTTAGTTTTTTAGAGCACTAACCATAATTTCGATGCAAATAAGACCCTCTCATTTCTGTAATTTCTAAAGGAAATGCTCTAGGTATTACAGTTTTGATTACATCAAGATGACGTCAGGCGTGCCACATTTTTGTAATAAATATAGAATGTTAGCAATCTAGGATACTGTTGAGAGCCAGAGACCAGGGGCACGGACTCAGAAAATTGAAGGCAGGTAGAAGGGTGCAGAGGCAACAATTTGACCACACTGGGCAGGCAGGAAGGGCAGTGGCAGCAAAACAGACTATGGAGGGCAGTGGAAAGGGGGGCAGGGGCAACAAACCAACAATGCAGGACAGGCAAGAGAGGCTGTGGCAATATAATAGACCATTGTGGGCAGAAGGAAGAGGCAGTGGTAGCACAACCATACATGCCAACAGACCCAATTCAGCCAGGAAACACCCAATGTTTTTAAGCCCAAATGGGCTTTATTTGATCTGTCTCCTGTCTACAATCTCCTCTTTTTCAATGTAAGTCAATGGGGAAAATCAATACCCCAGTTTTTTTTTCAAAATCTCCCTCTTACCAACTTCAAAATGTTAGCAAGTATGGTATATTGGATCATGGAAGGCAGGAGGAATTGGGGTAGGGACATGGACTCGGATAACAGAGGACAGGAGGGACATGGACAGGTGCACCAAACTGACCTTACAGGGCAGGCATCAGGGTTTGCAGCAGCACAATACACCACACAGGGCATGTGGGACGGGAATGCAGCACAACAATCTATGGAAAGCAATAGGGAGGGGACAGGACCATGCACATGGACAACAGAGAACAGAGGGGAAAGAGGCAATGGCAGCTAACTGACCATAATGGACAGACAGGAGAGAAAGCTGCAGCATAACGGACCATAAAGGGCAGAAGGGAGGGATCAGGGGCATTACAATGGAACAGACAAGCCAGGAGGGAGGGAATAGGGTCTGCACATGGAAAACAGAGGGCAGGGGGTAAGGGGGCAGGGCAGGAGCAGCAAACTGACCATGGAGGTCAGGCAGGATGGGCACTAGAAGCAAGACACACCATGGAGAGCAACAGTGAGACTATAATGGCATACACACAGACCATGGAGGGAAGGTGGGAGGGGGTCAGGGGCAGCTAGCTGACCACACAGGGAAGGTGGGAGGGGCCGTAGCAGCAGAGAAGACCATGCATGGCAAGCAGGAGGGTTAGTGGCAGCACAATAGCTATGATGGGCAAGAAGGAGGGGGCAGGGCATGCACAAAGGACCATGGATGATAGAAGGGAGGGGTAGGAGCTGGGCACAGACAAGAGAGTTCAGGGGAAGGGGCCTCACAACAGACCACACGGGGCAGGCAGGAGGAGCAGTTGCAACACAACAGACCAGACCAGGGAGGGCAGAAGGGTGTGGCAGTAAAATGGACCATGGAGGACAGGAGGAAGGGGATAGGGGCATGGAACATTGTCAGGCAGGGACAGGTTACAGTCATCTGACAATGCTAGGCAGGTGGGAGGGGAGTGGCAGCTCAACAGAACACTCAGAGTATATAGGAGGGGCAGGTCCATGGAACATGGTGGGCAAAAAGGATGGAGCAGGGGCATGCACACAGACATCAGAGGGCAGGGGGAAGGAGAGTAGGGGCAGCAAGCTAAGCACAGAGGCTAAGCAGGAGGTCAATGATGGGGCATAGAATTGGGCAATGGAGGGCAGGAGCAAAGTGGACTGGGACATCATGCTAAATGGAGGGCAGTGGCAGCACATCAGACTATGCATGGCAGGAGGGAGGAGGCTAGTGCATGGATTCAGACAACAGAGGATAGGGAGGAGATGGATGGGGTAGCAAGCTAACTGTTCAGAGAAGGCGGGAAGGCCAGTGGCAGAACAACGGCCACACAGGGCTGTAATGAGGGAGCAGGGGCATGTACTTGGACAATGGATGGCAAGGAGGAGGGGAGGCAGGAGCAGCAAGCTTGGGTGGGGGCAGCACAATGCCAGGCCAGGCCCTGCTTCCAACCCCCCACCATCCATTGTGATAGGCATCTTACTTAACGTTAAAAAAACCTAGAAATTTGCTGAAAAAAACAAAGATTACAGTGACGTTATAGTTAGACTCAGATTTCTCGCGTACAAAACCAGTGAAATTCAACAGTTACAGTTACCTGAGCTAACTATAACTTACGCCCCGCAATGCACTGCTTATGACCTCAGACATTACATCATTCATGACATGGTCAGTGACATCACTCATGACATCTCAAATGAGCTGCGAATGGAATGGAACTATAATCGCTAGAACTTTATTTAGGGATAGGGTGTGTATATTAACACCCCTTTTTTTCTTTTCTTTCGTGTAAGAACCATTATAATACGCAACGTGCCCAGATCAATATGGCCAATAGCCTTTCACTTTAAAGTAATGTGTAGTCCACTGTTTATGTTGATGTTTGCAATCCTAAGTATGTTTATTATGAACAAGTCACGTTGACGAACATACAGGTACGGCGGTCACGGGGCAAGATATGCTGAAATGACATTGTGTGCATATTAACACTTGTTTTCTTTTCTATATTGTATCAATTCCTGAATTTTCACATCGTGACCAGGCCAATATGGCTGCCAGCTTTTGGATTAAAGTAATATGTAGTCCTTTGTTAATGTTGGCAACTGGAGGCATTTGTACATTTAAATAAGGAAGCTACAATGACGTCTTGTATCGTTATCAAGGTTCGGACGAGCCGAAACGCGTGGATCGCGTCCTTTGCAGATTAAATACTTCCAAACTACAACCTGAGTGCTGATTCCTTCCTTGTAAGAGTGAGAGGAGATTGAATACATAGATATAAAATTCACTGAAAAAAACACAGGTTTCAGGGATGTTATAGTTATAAATTAGCATTTAAAAAACCTTAGATATTCACTGAAAAAACCACAGGTTTCAGGGACGTTATAGTTAGTCTGACATTTCACTCATGACATGGTCAGTGACATCACTGATGACATCTCAAATGACATCACTGATGATATCACTGATGACATCATACAGTGACTGCGAGTGTTTCTAAAAAGTTTAAGAATGTGATATATATATGATGATTCAGTCAGTGTGTGACTGACTGTATAAGTGAGTGATTATACGTGTCTGGGTGAATGTATGGGTGAGTGACTAATCTGTGTGAATGTCTGTATCAGTCTGTCAGTTGGTGTATAAGTGGCTGCATGGGTTGGTGAATAGCTACATGAGTGTCTATATGGGTATTGATTGGTTGTCTGAGTACCTGTATGGGTGCCTGAGTGTCTGTGTGTTGTGTGACTACCTGCATGGATGTGTGAGTGGGTGATTCACTGGGTGTATGCGTCCATGAGTGCGTCTGCCAGGGGCTGTATGGGTGAGTGAGTGTGCATATGGCTGTGTTGGTGAGTGAATGGATGTCTCAGTGGTATATGTGTGAGTAACTGCATACGTGAATGGCAGTATATGTGAATGTTGGAGTATATAAGTGACTGTATGTGAAAGTGAGTGATTGTGAGAGTGGCTGTATGGATGAGTGTGTGCTTGTGTCAGTGATTGTATAAGAGTGTAAGTATGTGTTAGTATCTGTGAATAAGTGAGGTGGTGTGTATATAACTGTATAGGTGAGTAAATGGCATTGTGATTGACTCTTTGGGTGACTGACTAGGTGTGTGAGTAACTCTATGGGTGAGTGGCGATGTGTGAGTGTATGTATGGGTGTATGAGTGCATATTATAGTGGCTGTATTGATGAGTGACTGCATGTATGAGTGACTGTATGGATGAGTGATTGGATGTGTGTGTAGACCTATGAATCAGTGAGTGGGTATGTACTAACTGGTATTGGTGTGTCTATGGTTTCAAGAATGGTAGTCTGTATTTTAGAGTGGGTGTATGAAAGGTTATATTAGGGTGTGAGTAGGTGCATCAGAGATTAAGTAGATGATGCCATCAGTGATGTCATTTGAGATGTCATCAGTGATGTCATCAGTGATATCACTGACCATGTCATGAGTGATGTAATATGTGACGTCATCAGCAGTGCATTGAGGGGGCGTGAGTTATATATATATATATATATATATATATATATATATATATATATTCACTGAAAAAAACATAGGTTTCAGGCTCGTTATAGTTAGAAATTAGCATTTTAAAAACCTTAGAAATTCACTGAAAAAACCATAGGTTTCAGGCACGTTATAGTTAGAAATTAGCATTTAAAAAAACCTTAGAAATTTACTGAAAAAAACATAGGTTTCAGGGACGTTATAGTTAGTTGGACATTTCACTCGTACAAAACCAGAGAAATTCGGCCGTTATAGTTAGTAGAGCTAACTATAACTCGCGCCCCCGCAATGCACTGCTGATGACGTCACATATTACATCACTTGTGACATGGTCAGTGACATCACTGATGACATCACTGATGACATCTCAGATGACATCACTGATGACATCACTGATGACATCATTCAGTGAATGTGTGTTTCTTTAAAGGTTAAATATGTTTTATATATATATATGCCAAGGTGTATTGAAGAATGAGTGGGTGTATAAGTGTCTGAATGGATGATTTAGTAGGTGCGTGACTGATTGTATAAGTGACTGATTAAGCGTATCTTACTGAATGCATGGGTTAGTGAGTAAACTGTGTATATGTCTGTCTCAGTCTGTCAGTTGGTGTATAAGCGGCTGCATGGGTTGGTGAGTAGCTACATGACTGTCTATATGGGTTATTGATTGGTTGTCTGAGTATCTGTATGGGCGCCTGAGTGTCTTTGTGAGTGGGTGGGGGGTGGATGACTCTGTGCATAGATGTGTGAGTGGGTGATTCACTGGGTGTATGGGTTCAAGAGTGCATCTGTGAAGGGCTGTATGGGTGGGTGAGTGTGTGTATGGGTGTGTTGGTGAGTGAATGGATGTCCCAGTGGTATATGTGTGAGTAACTACATATGTGAAAGGCAGTATATGTGAGTTTTGGGGTATATAAAAGACTATACGTGAGAGTGAGTGATTGTGAGAGTGGCTGTATGGATGAGTGTCTGCTTGTATGAGTGATTGTATAAGAGAGTTAGTATGTGTTAGTATTTGGATATTTAAGTGAGGTGGTCTGTGTATAACTGTATAGGTGAGTAAATGGGTGTGATTGATTCTTTGCATGACTGAGGAGGTGTGTGAGTAAGTCTATGGATGAGTGGTGGTGTGTGAGTGTATGTATAGGTGTATGAGTGCATATGATAGTGCTGTATTGATGAGTGACTGCATGTATGAGTTACTGTATGGGTGAATGAGTGGATGTGTGTGTAGACCTAAGAATTAGTCAGTGCGTATGTAGTAACTGGAATTGGTGTGTCTATGGTTTTGAAAATCGTAGTCTGTATTTTAGAGTGGGTATATCAAAGGTTATATTAGGGTGTGAGGAGGTGCATCCGATTATCACATGGATGATGTCATCAGTGATGTCATCAGTGATGTCATTTGAGATGTCATCAGTGATGTCACTGACCATGTCATGAGTGATGTAATATGTGACTTCATCAGCAGTGCATTGCGGGGGCGCGAGTTATAGTTAGCTGTACTAACTATAACGGCTGAATTTCTCTGGTTTTGTACGAGTGAAATGTCCAACTAACTATAACGTCCCTGAAACCTATGGTTTTTCAGTGAATATATATATATATATTACCTACTGGCGGTCACCAGTAGGTAGTTATAGTTAGGACCTTGTTTCTATTCAAAAAGCGTTTTTTCTTTTGCCAATATCTTTGGCGCCGTTTGACGAATCTTCGCGAAATTTTCAAAACTAATATGGCGCTCACGTCAGCTCCTGTCTTGAAAGTTTTGGGGTGATTTGTCAAGCGGGGGCCAAGAAAAAAGGGGAGTCCCAAAACGCGTTTTCTCCATGTTAATTTCCATAGGAATTTTGGAACAGGCTACAGCCCGAACTGCTGAACGGAATTACACCAAATTTGGCAAAAAGGTAGCTCTTGGTTCAGAAAGTGAACTTTTTTTAAATGGTGTTTATCCGTTCAGTAGTTCCTGAGAAATTAAAAAAATAAAAATATTGATATCTGAGCACCGAGGAGCCGCGAATCCTCCCGAGCACGAGCTTCATTTCGATTGGCTGCCAGGAAGTGTTGGCAGCCATCTTGTGACTCGGTAACTGAGTCACAAGAAAACAGTCAAAACAAAGATTAAAAACAAGAAAAGGGGGCAGGGTAGAAACACCCTGACCCCCTAGGCCTGCTCAGAGGGTCCCACAGGGACGCCTAGGCCCCCAAAAAGCTTTTTTTTTTTTAAAAAGAATCAGCAGAATTCGCGGCGCTGGGTGCACAAATCCTGCCGAGAAAATAAAAAAAAAACAAAGCGCAGACTCCCGCGCTTCATTTTTTTGAGCCCCTGGGTGGGCCAGGTCCCGGGGGCAATGGGGAAATTATATACAGGTGCCTGCGGGGGCCCCTGCAGCCCCGGGGACCACCATCTCCCCGGGGCTTAGTTTATTATGCGTGGGGGCACGCAGCCCCCCCGCAGCCCCGGGGACCGCCACCTCCCCGGGGCTTTAATATGTATGAGGCGGGGCCTCACGGGCCCCCCCAAGCCCCGGGGACCGCCACCTCCCCGTGGCTTTCATTAATTATAGGCGGAGGGCCTCGCAGGCCCCCCCAATCCCCAGGGACCACCACCTCCCCGGGGCTTCCTTAATTAATGGGGGGCCTCGCAGGCCCCCCCAAGCCCCAGGGACCACCACCTCCCTGTGGCTATGCAAATGTAGGGAGGGGGGCTGCATGGCCCCTCTCCTGGAGCCCTCGATGGCCCTGGGGACTGCCACCCCCCAGGGCCGGCTCCTGCAATTTCCCGGGGTGCCCATCCCCGGGACATTGCCGTTTGCAATGGCATGGCAGGGCGGTAGCATGGCTCCCGCCCTGTCATAGCAAACACTGCTTTGCTTCTTGAAAGCGAGAGCAGGAAACCTGCTCTTGCTTCCAAGAAGCAAAGCAGAATTGCTTTTGGGCAAGGGGAGCTGCATGTTAGAAGCTCCCGTTGCCCAAAAGCAATGCCGGCTCCCGCAGGAGGCGGGGAGCTGGCAGGGACCGTGGGGGCATTGGGGCTCCCCCCACGGTCCCCACCTTGAGGGCCGGCCCCGGGGGATGGGTTCCCCGGGGCCATAATTGGCCTCAGGAGGGGGGCTACACGGCCCCCCTCCTAAATAAAAAAAAAAGTAAAGGCTGGCCAGACCTCGGGGGATGGGGTCCCCGGGGCCAGAAGTGGCCCAGGGAAGGTCCAAATATTATTATTTTTTTTAAATGAGGCAATGCCCCGGGGGATGGGGTCCCCGTGGAAGAGGCCTAAGGAGGGGGGCCACGCGGCCCCCCTACAAAATAAAAAAAAAAGAAAAGGCTGGCCAGGCCCTGGGGGATGGGGCCCCCAGGGCCAAAAAAAATTGTAAAAGAAGGGGGGCCACACAGCCCCCCTTCTAAAAAAAAAAAAGAAAAGCCGGCATCTTGCCGGAGGCCCCACCCCTTCCAGCACCACTCTGCAAATGCGCCTCCTGGCGAGTTCTAAGTTGGAGGATTAAGTCCCCTTGAATCCTGAGGGTCCCTGGGGGCCAACTAGCCCACCAGGTACCTCCAGTAAGCCTCACACAGTGGGATTGCTGAGAGGTGGTCCGAAGCCACGCCCCTTTTTACACCACTCTGCAAACGCGCCTCTTGGTGCACTGGTGGTGGGTCGATGAGGTCCTCTTGTGTCCTGAGGACCTCAGGACTAAAGTGGACTTCATCCCCCAAGCAGCAGTGTGCCAGGAGGCGCGTTTGCAGAGTGGTGTAAAAAGGGGGCATGGCCTTGGACCACCTCTCAGCAATCCAGCTGTGAGGGGTTTACTAGAGATAACAGGAGGCCTAGTTGGCCCCCAGGGACCCTCAGGAGGCAAGGGGACTTCATCCCCCAACCAAGAGCGCACCAGGAGGCGTGTTTGCAGAGTGGTGGAGAAAGGGGGCGTGGCCTGTGTCCACCTCTCAGCAATCCCACTGTGTGGGGCTTACTGGAGGTAAGAGGTAGGCTAGTTGGCCCCTAAGAACCCCCAGCAGCAAAGGGGACTTCAATTCACATCCAAGAGCGTGCCAGGGAGCGCATTTGCAGAGTGGTGGGCAAAGGGGGCGTGGCCTGCTATGAGAACTTAGCAATCCTGCTGTGTGGTACTTACTGGAGGTAATAGGAGGGGTAGTTGGCCCTCAAGGATGCCCTTGGGGGCCAACTACCCCTCTTGTTACCTCCAGTAAGTCCCACACAGTGGGATTGCTAAGACGTTTTTGGAGGCCACGCCCCCCTTTCTCCACCACTCTGCAAACACGCCTCCTGGCAAACTACGGGATGGGGATGAAGTCCACTTTACTCCTGAGGGACTTTGGGGGCCAAGAAGCCCTCCTGGTACCTCCTGAAAGTCCTACGCAGCAGAATTCCTGAGCGCTGGTCGGAGGCCCAGCACCCTTTATCCACCACTCTGCAAATGTGACTACTAGTTA
Organism: Calotriton arnoldi; assembly: GCA_963921515.1. Taxonomy (NCBI): domain Eukaryota; kingdom Metazoa; phylum Chordata; class Amphibia; order Caudata; family Salamandridae; genus Calotriton; species Calotriton arnoldi. The sequence continues at coordinate 80,746 of CAWUFW010013444.1, forward strand.
AATAAGCATTTGCAATGTAATAGGTTTCGCATTTCAAGAGTTAGAGCTATTGGCGTTGTAAATGTAAAAGTTTTTTACTAATGTTTTTTGGAGTAGAATGGATGTACGTTGTGTGTAGTGGAATTATGGGGTATGCTGTGCACTGGAATTATGTGGATAGAAAGTATGTGGTATTTAGTGTATAGGAATTATGTAGAGTGGGATTATGTGTTATGGAGAGTAATTATGTGTTATGGTAGTCTGTGTTGTGGAGTGGTAACCTCAGGTTTAGTCTTCCTCGGTTTCATAGAAGCAAAACTATGAATTCAGTGAGACAAAAAAAGAAGGAATCACTGAGGAGCACTGGTGGACCTAGTCAGAGGTATGAGCAGGGCCACTGGAATTATGCGACTGTTTGGCTGCACCGACTTTCGCATAATTATACATTTTCCGCATTAGCCACATAATCCATCATCTGCTCCCTAATCTGCAGATTTGAACAAAAAAAGCCTGGTTTCTAGCTCAAACGGCTCAAACGTTACCAAAAATGCAGCGACAAGTGTTACAGCGTGGTGGAAGGCCCTTTGCAAGCCTAGAATGGTCACCTGTTACTTATTGCTAAATGTGGGAGTTAAATTGGTACTAATGGTGTGCAAGCCACTCTTGCTTCTTTCTGCACCTCTCTTGCCTCTTTCTGCATTTCTGTTGCTTCTTTCTGCACATTTCTTTCTTTTTCTGCACTTCTCTTGCCTCTTTCTGCACATCTCTTCTACTTTCTGCATCTCTCTTGCCTCTTTCTGCACCTCTGTTGCCTCTGTCTGCACCTCACTTGCTTCTTTCTGTACCCCTCTTGCCTCTTTCTGCACCCTTCTTCGCTCTTTCTGCACCTCTCTTGCCTCTTTCTGCACCCCTCTTACCTCTTTCTGCACCCCTTTTGCCTATTTCTGCACCTCTGTTCCTTCTTTCTGCACTTCTTTTGTTTCTTTCTGCACCTCTCTTGCTTCTTTCTGCACCCCTCTTGCCTCTTTCTCCACCCCTCTTCCCCCTTTCTGCATGTCTGTTGCTTCTTTCTGCACTTCTCTTGCCTCTTTCTCTACCCCTCTTCCCTCTTTCTGCACTTCCGTTGCTTCTTTCTGCACTTATCTTGCTTCCTTATGCACCTCACTTGCTTGTTTCTGCAACTCTCTTGCCTCTTTCTGTAGTTCTCTTGCCTCCTTCTGCACCTCTTTTGCCTCTTTCTGCACCTCTCTTGCCTCTTTCTGTACCTCATTTGCTTCTTTCTGCACCCCTTTTGCCTGTTTCTGCACCCCTCTTCCCTCTTTGTGCAACTCTCTTGCCTCTTTCTATACCTCTCTTCCCTCTTTCTGCACCACTCTTGTCTCTTTCTGACCCTCTGTTGCTTCTTTCTGCACCTCTTTTGTCTCTTTCTGCACCCTTCGTGCCTCTTTCAGCACCTCTGTTGCTTCTTTCTGCAGTTCTCTTCCTTCTTTCTGCACCCCTCCTGCCTCTTTCTGTACCCCTCTTGCCTCTTTGTGTACCTCTTACCCCTTTCTGCATTCCTCTTGCCTCTTTTTGCACCTGTTGGTTCTTTCTGCACCTCTTTTGCTTCGTTCTGCACTTCACTTGTCTCTTTCTGTACCCCTCTTGCCTCTTTCTGCACCTCTGTTGGTTCTTTCTGCACTGCTCTTGCTTCTTTCTGCACCTCTGTTCCAAATTTCTGCATCCCTCTTGCCTTTTTCTGCACCCCTCTTCCCTCTTTCTGCACCTCTCTTGCCTCAGTCTGCCCACCTGTTCCCTCTTTCTGCACCCCTTTTGCCTGTTTCTGCAACTCTCGTGCCTCTTTCTGCAGTTCTCTTGCCTCCTTCTTCACCTCACTTGCCTCTTTTTGCACCTCTGTTGGTTCTTTTGCACTGCTCTTGCTTCTTTCTGCACCTCTCTTGCAAATTTCTGCACCCCTCTTGCCTCTGTCTGCACCCCTGTTCCCTCTTTCTGTACCTCTTTTGCCTGTTTCTGCAACTCTCTTGCCTCTTTCTGCAGTTCTCTTGCCTCCTTCTGCACCTCTGTTGCTTCTGTCTGCACTTCTCTTGCCTCTTTCTGCACCCCTGTCGCTTCATTCTGCACTTCCCATGCTTCTTTCTGCACATGTCTTGCTTCTTTCTGCACCCCTGTTGTCTCTTTCTGCACTCGTCTTCCCTCTTTCTGCACCTTTCTTGCCTCTTTCTGCATCTCACTTGCCTCTTTCTGCACTTCTCTTGCTTCTTTCTACACCTCTGTTGCTTCTTTCAGCAATTCTCTTGTCTCTTTCTGCACTTCTGTTGCCTGTTTCTGCACCTCTCTTGCCTCTTTCTGCACCTCTGTTGCTTCTTTCTACACTTCTCTTCCTTCTTTCTGCACCCCTTGTGCCTCTTTCTGCACCCATCTTCCCTTTTCCTGCACGTCTCTTGGTTCTTTCTGCACTGCTCTTGCCTCTTTCTGCACCCCTCTTGCCTCCTTCTGTATCACTGTTGTTTCTTACTGCATTGCTCTTGCTTCTTTCTGCACCTCTCTTGCAAATTTCTGTACCCCTTGTGCCTCTTTGTGCAGCTCTCTTGCCTCTTTCTGCTCCTCTCTTGCATCTTTCTGCACCCCTCTTGCCTCTTTCTGCACCTCTTTTTTCTGCACTTCTCTTGCCTCTTTCTGCACCCCTCTTGCCTCTTTCTGCACCTCTGTTGGTTCTTTCTGCACTGCTCTTGCTTCTATCTGCTACTCTCTTGCACATTTCTGCACCCCTCTTGCCTCTCTCTGCTCCTCTCTTGCCTCTTTCTGCACCCCTCTTGCCTCTTTCTGCACCTCTTTTGCTTTTTCTGCACTTCTCTTGCCTCTTTCTGCACCCCTCTTGCCTCTTTCTGCACCTCTGTTGGTTCTTTCTGCACTGCTCTTGCTTCTACCTGCTACTCTCTTGCACATTTCTGCACCCCTCTTGCCTCTTTCTGCACCTCTGTTGGTTCTTTCTGTACCTATCTTGCCTCTGTGTGCACCCCTGTTCCCTCTTTGTGCACCTCTTTTGCCTGTTTCTGCACTTTTCTTGCCTCTTTCTGCACCTCTGTTGCTTTCTTCTGCACTTCTCTTGCCTCTTTCTGCACCCCTCTTGCCTCTTTCTGCAACTCTGTTGCTTCTTTCTGCACTTCTCTTGTTTCTTTCTATACCTCTCTTGCTTCTTTCTGCACCCCTCGTGCCTCTTTCTGCACCCTTCTTCCCTTTTCCTGCACATCTTTTTGTTCTTTCTGCACTGCTCTTGCCTCTTTCTGCACCCCTCTTGCCTCTTTCTGCACCTCTGTGGCTTCTTTCTGCACTTCTCTTTCTTTTTTCTACACCTCTCTTGCTTCTTTCTGCACCCCTCGTGCCTCTTTCTGCACCATTTTTCCCTTTTCCTACACGTCTCTTGGTTCTTTCTGCACTGCTCTTGCCTCTTTCTGCACCCCTCTTGCCTCTTTCTGCATTTTTTTTGCTTCTTTCTGCACTTCTCTTGCCTCTTTCTGCACCCCTCTTGCCTCTTTCTGTACCTCTGTTGCTTCTTTCTGCACTTCTCTTGCTTCTTTCTACACCTCTCTTGCTTCTTTCTGTACCCCTCGTGCCTCTTTCTGCACCCTTCTTCCCTTTTCCTGCACGTCTCTTGGTTCTTTCTGCACTGCTCTTGTCTCTTTCTGCACCCCTCTTGCCTCTTTCTGCACCTCTTTTGCTTCTTTATGCACTTCTCTTGCCTCTTTGTGCACCCCTTTTGCCTTCTTTTGCATCCTCTGCTGGTTCTTTCTGCACTGCTCTTGCTTCTTTCTGCACCTCTGTTGTTTCTTTCTGTACTTCTCTTGCTTTTTTCTATACCTCTCTTGCTTCTTTCTGCACCCCACTTGCCTCTTTCTGCACCCTTCTTACCTCTTTGTGCACCCGTTCCCTCTTTCTGCACCTCTCTTGCCTCTTTCTGCACCCCTCTAGCCTCTTTCTGCATCTCTTTTGCTTGTTTCTGCTCTTCTTTTGCCTCTTTGTGCACCCCTTTTGCCTTCTTTTGCATCCTCTGCTGGTTCTTTCTGCACTGCTCTTGCTTCTTTCTGCACCTCTGTTTCTTTCTGCACTTCTCTTGCTTCTTTCTACACCTCTCTTGCTTCTTTCTGCACCCCACTTGCCTTTTTCTGCACCCTTCTTACCTCTTTGTGCACCCCTGTTCCCTCTTTCTGTACCCTTCTTGCCTCCTTCTGCACCTCTGTTGTTTCTTACTGCACTGCTCTTGCTTCTTTCTGCACCTCTCTTGCAAATTTCTGCACCCCTCTTGCCTCTTTCGGCACCCCTCTTTTCTCTTTCTGGGCCCCTGTTCCCTCTTTCTGCACCTCTTCTGCCTGTTTCTGCACCTCTGCTGCCTCTTTCTGTACTTCTCTTGCCTCTTTAAGCACCTCTGTTGCTTCTTTCTGCACTTCTCTTGCCTCTTTATGCACCCCTCTTCCCTCTTTCTGCACCTCTGTTGCTTCTTTCTGTACTTCTCTTGCTTCTTTCTGCACCTCTGTTGCTTCTTTCTGCACTTCTCTTGCCTCTTTCTGCACCCCTCTTCCCTCTTTCTGCACCTCTGTTGCTTTTTTCTGTACTTCTCTTGCCTCTTTATGCACCCTTCGTCCCTCTTTCTGCACCTCTCTTGCCTCTTTTGCACACACAGGGCTACTTTTAAATTGACCTCAGGCTCAGCAGTGCACACATGCAAGTGCAGAAAAGGGTTGCTGGCCTCTAAACTGCCATGCCCTATTACATGCTAGGTACTTAGAGGTAGTTTTAATCCCCCTGCCCTATTATGTACTAGGGCCTTACAGGGGAGGTCATGCCAATCACAGGGGTACCCCAAACCATAGTGTACCCTAGTGTATGTAGGTGTTTTCACTATATTCTAACTGTCTTTCAGCATAGCACTGGCTCCAGGCCTGGTTAGGCAGAGCCCAGGGTCAGTCAGAGTCAGTTACCACCTTTACCAGTCAGCAAAAAGTTGGGGGGTGCCCAGGCACAGGTTGACTTTGCAACAAGGCCTCTTTCTGCACCTCTGTTGGTTCTTTCTGCATATCTCTTGCTTCTTTCGGCACCTTTCTTCTGCTTTCTGGACTTCTGTTGCCTCTTTCTGCATTTCTCTTGCTTCTTTCTGCGCCTTTCTTCCTCTTTCTGCACATGTCCTACCTATGTAGGCATAGTTAGAAATTAGCATTTAAAATGTGAAATTCACTGAAAAAACCATAGGTTTCAGGGACGTTATAGTTAGAAATTATAATTTAAAAAACCTTTGAAATTCACTGAAAAAAACATAGGTTTCAGGGACGTTATAGTTAGAAATTAGCATTTAAAAAACCTTTGAAATTCACTGAAAAAACCATAGGTTTCAGGGACGTTATAGTTAGAAATTATCATTTAAAAAACCTTTGAAATTCACTGAAAAAACCACAGGTTTCAGGGACGTTATAGTTAGTTGGACATTTCACTCGTACAAAACCAGAGAAATTCGGCCGTTATAGTTAGTTGAGCTAACTATAACTCGTGCTCCCGCAATGTTCTGCTGATGACATCACATATTACATCACTCCTGACATGGTCAGTGACATCACTGATGACATCACTGATGACATCTTAAATGACATCAATGATGACATCACTGATGACATCATCTGCGTGATCCTCTGATGCACCTCCTCACAGCCTAATATAACCTTCGATACACCTACTCCAAAATACTGACTGCCATTCTCAAAACCATAGACATACCAGTTACTATATACCCACTCACTGATTCCTAGGTCTACACACACATCCACTGCCTCATCCATACAGTCACTCATACATGCAGTCACTCATCAATACAGCCACTATCATATGCACTCATACACCCATACAGACACTCACCCACCGCCACTCACCCATAGAGTTACTCACTCAGCTAGTCAGTCATGCAAAGAATCAATCACACTCCCATTTACTCATCTACACAGTTATACACACACCACCTCACTTATTTATGCAGATACTAACACATACTTACTCTCTTATACAATCACTGACACAAGCACACACTCATCCATACAGCCACTCTCACAATCACTCACTCTCACATACAGTCACTTATATACACCAACACTCACATATACTGCCTTTCACATTTGTAGTTACTCACACGTACCACTGAGACATCCATTCACTTATCAACACAGCCATACACACACTCACCCACCCATACAGTCCCTCACAGATGCACTCTTGAACCCATACACCCAGTGAACCACCCACTCACACATCCATGCAGGGAGTCACACACACCCCACCCACCCACACAGACACTCAGGCACCCATACAGATACTCAGACAACCAATCAATAACCCATATAGACCCTCATGTAGCTACTCACCAACCCATGCAGCTACTTACACACCAACAGACAGACAGATACAAACATTCACACAGTTTAGTCACTAACCCATGCATTCAGTAAGACACGTTTAATCACTCACTTATATAGTCAGTCACGCACCTACTAAATCATCCATTCAGACACTCATACACTCACTCATTCTTCAATACACCTTGGCCTATATATATATAAAACATATTTAAACTTTACAGAAACACACAGTCACTGGATGATGTCATCAGTGATGTCATCAGTGATGTCACTTGAGATGTCATCAGTGATGTCATCAGTGATGTCACTGACCATGCCATGAGTGATGTAATATGTGATGTCATCAGCAGTGGATTGCAGGGGCGCGAGTTATAGTTAGCTCAACTAACTATAACGGCCGAATTTCTCTGGTTTTGTACGAGTGAAATGTCCAACTAACTATAACGTCCCTGAAACCTGTGGTTTTTTCAGTGAATTTCTATGGTTTTTTAAATGCTAATTTCTAACTTTAACGTCCCTGAAACCTATCGTTTTTTCAGTGAATTTCAAAGGTTTTTAAATGCTAATTTCTAACTATAACGTCCCTGAAACCTATGGTTTTTTCAGTGAATTTCAAAGGTTTTTTAAATGCTAATTTCTAACTATAACGTCCCTGAAACCTATGGTTTTTTCATTGAATATATATATATATATATATATATATATATATATATATATATATATATATATATATATACATATATAAAATATAGAGAGGGACAATATGATCACTAGGTTCCTAAATAGAGGCTACCCCAAATGGGTGCTGAAACGGGCCCTGGATAATGTTAGTAAGATCAGTAGATCACAGACCCTGGAAGTACAGAATTATGACACAGACAACACCAACATCTCTGAACTTCAAGACACCAGGCTGATCACCACGTACAACAGGAACTCGCAACAGATACACAGAATCCTCACACAACACTGGGGGATACTGACCAGTGACTCTGTCATTAGCAGTTCCATTCATTCACGACATAGAATCACCTACAAAAAAGGCCGCAGCTTGAGTGATATTCTGGTCCATAATGACATCACCCAAACCCAACACCTAGGCGACCACAATCTAAGGGGCTTCTTTCCTTGCGGACATTGTAAGGCTTGCCGCAATAGTCGCATGGTCAAAGATTTCTCAATACCGGGGAGAATGAAAGATAAACCCATTACAAAATTCCTCACATGCAGCACTACGTTTGTAGTTTACGCACTAGACTGCCCTTGTGGGATGAGATACATTGGAAGTACCTCTCTGATGGCTAAAAAGAGGATACTTGAGCATATGCGGGCAATAAATAACAGAGATATGCATTACCCGGTGGCCAGACACTTCCAAGAGTACCACCTCTACAATAGCTCCTTACTCAGTTTTTTCATCATCGAGCAAGTACACTCAGGCCCTAGAGGGGACAATAGAGTCCTCATGCTACGCAAACGTGAATCCAAATGGATTCTAGAACTGGAAACCAAATATCCGGGGGGACATAATCTCGATGAGGAACTGAGTGCACACTTACATGAAAGTTAGATCACATTTAGTACGTCTCCTTCCTCAGTCTCATTCTCTCTCTCGACTTCTATGATGTACCCTATCAGACCTGTTAGAAATATGTTATTCTGCATATTACCTGATGTATATATGATGTTTTTAACTCTTAATTTTCTTCTCTTTTTATATCTTCACAGGAGGAAAGGAAGGGACCCTCCGCCATGGGACGGACACTTCTTACACAGGCTCCCTACCCTTTTCTTCCCTGCCTCCGGGCAGCCTTCACCCAGATAAGACTTTTCATCTTATCTCTTGCTTCCACTTTGTTTTCTATTTTGAGGTTCCTTATATATCTGTCTGTATCGCATGTATAGCCTAAGCTATGTACAGTTTTCAAATTTTCATATGATGTACTATCGGCACCATTATGTATTGACGTCTTACACTGGCAACTCATGTAGGAGGCATTACTACCTAATCTGCTTACTTGGAATGCATTAGCCACTATGGCGAGACACACTTCATCCCACTAGACAGTATATTGTCAAACTCATGTAGGAGGCATTACTACCTAATTTGCTTACTTGGAATGCATTAGCCACTATGGCGAGATACACTTCATCCCGCTAGACAGTATATTGTCCCTTTTATGGATACTGTGCTAGGTTTTACCAACCACTTGGTGCCTGTACTCTCAATTAGTACCCCACTGTACCTTAGCACATTACACACCTCTTACCGGAGGTCACATTTTCACACCTTGTCCTCTCTACCGTACAACCCAGTACAGGCGATTATCCGCTCTGGGTATAGTAATTTCCCCTTTTGCAGACACGTTATTCTTCCGTGTCAGCATCCTGGGTCATTCCACTCAGAGGGGCTATAGGCTCTCTAGGTAGATAGTTCTCCTAGAGGAACGGGGAACTTACCCTGGCTGTATTTTCCTAACACTTATACCAAGTGACCTACTCGACTAGACGCCCCCCAGTGCACTACGCATCAGATCCTTCTGGGCTTAATGTTGGGATGTCCTGTGTTATATATCAGTCGCATTCACAGTGCAGCAGCTCCGTAGGTCAGGAGATATTAATGACTTAACGTCTGTCAATTCGTAACTATTCTATTACTCCCGTGGCGTTTATCATTCAAAGATGGCAGCCAGAATACGACGTTGGCGTCTCTAAACACACAACCATATGGTTTATCAATTTATTTTAAAGCATATATGAATTACATTTATATTACAAACTTGTATAATGCGACTACACACAACAGTGTATTCATGTGCCATGCAACCTGTATTTCGGATTTACTTTAATGTCCTTGTTACAGTTTAGAAATGGCCACCAGAAATGTTGTCAGTTCTGATAGTATATTAGACTATTAGTCTGTTTTCTATGTTCACATGAGACTATGTATAGGAACCGTGGATGTTTACTCACTGTGTGACCAAGACAGCAAGTCTGTCAAAACGCGTAACCTTTGTGCAATAAACCCTGCAACTGGCACTTCCTGAGAGCGCGTTTATTCCTTTCCTGTGTGTGATACAATTCGTCGGCTGGCTCCGCCGACACTACGCGCCACCTACCGTGGGCCTGGGACCCTGGCAGGAGCATTTCGTGTGTGGATATATAGATATGTATATATATATATATATATATATATATATATATATATATATATATATATATATATATATATATATATATATATATATTATCTACTGGCGGTCGCCAGTAGATAGTTATAGTTAGGACCTATTATCCATAGGAAATTCATAACATTCTATTCCCAATAAGTTTGGCGTCGTTTGACGAATCATCGCGAAATTTTCAAAACTAGTGGGGCGCTCCGGTCCGCTCCTGTCTTGAAAGTTTCAGGGTGATTCATCAAGCGAGGGCCGAGAAAAAAGGAGGGTCCCAAAACGTGTTTTCTCCATGTTAATTCCCATAGGAAATTTTAGCCACGGCTACAGCCCGAACTGCTGAACGGAATTACACCAAATTTTGCAAAAGGTAGCGCTTGGTTCAGAAAGCAACCTTTTTTTAAATGGTGTAAATCCATTCAGTAGTTCGTGGAGAAATTAAAAAAATAAGAGTGAAAAAATCAATTTCCCATAGGAAACTTTATGCAAGGCTACAGCCAAAACTGCTGAACGGAATTACACCAAATTTGGCAAAAAGGTAGTGCTTGGTTCAGAAAGCACCCTTTTTAAAAATGGTGTAAATCCGTTTAGTAGTTGCTGAGAAAATCCAAAATAAAAGTTTCGATATCTATGGCCGCGGTGGATCCGCGCACCCTTCCGATCACGAGCTGCATGCTAATTGGCTGTCAACACTCCAAACCAGGAAGTGTTGGCAGCCATCTTGTTCCTCAATAGAACCGAGGAACAAGAAAGCAGTAAAAAAACTGCGCAAAACGCAAAAAGGGGGCAGGGTAGAAACACCCTGACCCCCTAGGCCTGCTCAGGGCCAAAAAAAATAAATATCTTTTTTTTAAAAATCTGCAAAAACGCGCTGGGTGCGCGGATCCTGCCGATAAAAAAAAAAAATGAAGCACGGGCTCCCGCGCTTTGTGGTTAATTGGCCCCCGGCTGGGCCAAGTCCCGAGGGCACGTGGGGGATCATTAATAATTATATGGGGGGCCTCTAAGGCCCTCAAGCCCGAGGACCACCACCCCCGGGCTTTAAACAAATGGTGCGGGAGGGCTCTGAGCCCTCCCGCAGCCCCGAGACCGCCACCCCCAGGGCTTCTTTTTAAAATTATAATTAGTTGTGTGGGGGGCTCCAGCCTCCCCACATGCCCCGGGGACCGCCACCTCCCCGGGGCACTAAATCGTTAAATATGGGTGTCCGTTATGGACCCCCAGAGCCCCGGGGACCACCACCTCCCCAGGGCTTTCAACCTGTTGGGAGGAGGGCCGCGCGGCCGCGGCCCCCCTCCTGGAGCCCTCTATGGCCCTGGGGACCACCACCCCCCAGGGCCGGCTCCTGCAGTGTCCCGGGGTGCCTACCCCCGGGACACTGTAGTTTGCTATGGCAGGGAGGGAGCCTCGCGGCTCCCGTCCTGTCATAGCAAACTGCTTTGAATTTTGGAAGAGAGAGCAGGAAACCTGCTCTCTCTTCCAAAATTCAAAGCAAATTGCTTTCCACACGGGGAGCTGCATCTTAGCAGCTCCCCATGTGGAAAGCAATGCCGGCTCCCGCAGGGCGCGGGGAGCCGGGCGGGACCATGGGGAGTTGGGGTCCCCACGGTCCCCAAAGGATAGGGCCAGCCCTGGGGGATGGGGTCCCTGGGGCAAGTAGTGGCCCGGGAGGGGGGCCACGCAGCCCCCCTCCCCTAAAAATAAAAATTAAATCAATAAAAAAAAAAAGGCCAGCCCCGGGGGATGGGGTCCACGGGGCCTTAAATGGCCTGAGGAGGGGGGCCACGCAGCCCCCTCCAAATATTTTTAAAATGAAAAAAAGAGGACATGCCCGGGGATGGGGTCCCGGGGCCAATAGAAGCCCAGGGAAGGGGGGCCACGCAGCCCCTTCCCGTTTAAAAAAAAAAAAAAAAATGCTCAGGCCCCGGGGGATGGGGTCCCCGGGGCCAAAAGTGGTCGAGGGAAAGGGGGCCATGCAGCCCCCCTCCCATACAAAAAAAAAGTTTAAAAAAGACCGGCATCGTGCCGGAGGCCCCGCCCCCTCGCTGCAGCAGTCTGCAAACATGCCCCCTGGCGCGTTTGCAGATGGGGAACGAACTCCCCTTGAATACTGGGGGTCCCTGGGGGCCAACTAGCCCACCAGGAACCTCCAGTATGCACCAGGGGGCTGCGTTGCAGAGAGGTGTACAGAGGCCACGCCACTTTTTACACCTCTCTGCAACGCAGCTCTGTGGTGCTTTTTGGAGGTACATTGTGGGCTAGTTGGACTCCAGGGACCCTCAGGATTCAAGGGGACTTAATCCCCCAACTTAAAACGCGCCACAGGGCGCGTTTGCACAGTGGTGAAGGGAGGGGGCGGGGCTTCAGGTGACATGTGTGCAAACAGGCCCTGTGGCGCGTTTTAAGATGGGGAATTAAATCCCCTTCAATCCTGATGGTCCCTGGGGGCCAACTAGCCCACCAGGTACGTCCAGAAAGCGCCACAGAGCTGCGTTGCAGAGAGGTGTAAAAAGGGGCATGGCCTCTGAACACCTCTCTGCAGCACAGCTCTCTGGCGCATACTGGAGGTACCTGGTGGGCCAGTTGGCCCCTAGGGACCCTCGGGATTGAGGAGGAATTAATTCTCCAACTTAAAACGCGCCACAGGGCGTGTTTGCAGACATGTCACCTCAGGCCCCAACCCCTTCCTTCACCATTGTGCAAATATTCCTCTAAAATCAGCCGAACTACGAATTCCGATTTACTCAACTGTTATCAGGAGAGACCTCAGTGCTGCATCTTTGAGCCCAGTACTGATCCTGAAAAGTAATTTTAACCGTACTTACCAGTAACTTGAATTTCCTTCCATAGGCTAACATTGACTGGTTTCACTTGGAAATTCTTCTAAGTGTGGAGTTTTGGAACTTTATAATATTCCTCTAAAATTAGCCGAACTACGATTTACTCACCTGTTATCAGGAGAGACCACAGTGCTGCATCTTTGAGCCCCGTACTAATTCTGAAAAGTAATTTTAACCGTACTTACCAGTAACTTGAATTTCCTTCCATAGGATATCATTGCCTGCTTTTTGCTGAAAAAGTTTCGAAGTGTCGATTTTTGAAATTTACATATATTCCTCTAAAATCAGCAGAACTACGAATTCCGATTTACTCACCTGTTATCAGGAGAGACCTCATTGCTGCATCTTTGAGCCCAGTACTGATCCTGAAAAGTAATTCTAACTGTACTTAACAGTAACTTGAATTTCCTTCCATAGGCTAACATTGACTGGTTTCACTTGGAAATTCTTCTAAGTGTTGAGTTTTGGAACTTTATAATAGTCCTCTAAAATCAGCCGAACTACGAATTCCGATTTACTCACCTGTTATCAGGAGAGAAACCAGTGCTGCATCTTTTCGCCCAGCACTAACCCTGAAAAGTAATTCTAACCATACTTACCAGTAACTTGTATTTCCTTCCATAGGCTAACATTGACTGGTTTCACTTGGAAATTCTTCTAAGTGTTGAGTTTTGGAACTTTATAATATTCCTCTAAAATCAGCTGAACTACGAATTCCAATTTACTCACCTGTTATCAGGAGAGACCTCAGTGCTGCATCTTTCAGCCCAGTACAGATCCTGAAAAGTAATTCTAACCGTACTTACCAGTAACTTGAATTTCCTTCCATAGGCTAACATTGACTGGTTTCACTTGGAAATTCTTCTAAGTGTGGAGTTTTGGAACTTTATAATAGTCCTCTAAAATCAGCCGAACTACGAATTCCGATTTACTCACCTGTTATCAGGAGAGAACCCAGTGCTGCATCTTTTAGCCCAGCACTGACCCTGAAAAGTAATTCTAACCGTACTTACCAGTAACTTGTATTTCCTTCCATAGGCCAACATTGACTGGTTTTCAGCAGAAAAGTTTCAAAGTGTCGATTTTCACAAACTACAAATATTCCTTAAAAATCGCCTGTATGACTTAAACGCATTCTTTCAACTGTTTACAGGAGATGCACCAGTGCTGGATCCAGGATCCACCACTGAGTATGAAAAAGTAACGATAACACTATTTCCTCCCATAGGATAACATTGGTGATTCTATGTGAAAAAGTTTCTGTGTCAACTTTTAAAATACAATAATATCCCTTAAAATTCACTACTGTAACCAAAACGCTTTTACTCAACTGTTTACAGGAGATGTCCCAGGACTGAATCTAGGATCCAGTCCTGTGGTTAGAAAAGTAATCCATAAAGTAACTAATTGCATTTAACTAGAAATTCACATTGAGCTCAATGTTGCATTGTGTTTGAAATTGTGTTGCCCATTGCAACAACTGTAACTACTGTACTTAAAAGTCTATTGCCTATTTGCAAAGTATTTAAACTAAAGTAATTCATTCTGAGAAAGTATATTTTGTTATGTAATGTATAATGTAATTACAATGTAATTTAAAAAATAAAATATCTAAAAATAAATAGTTTTAAAAAATGTAGTAAATCAGTATCAAAAAAATAAATATAACAATTAATACATTTAAAAATTGTTATTTACAAAACCTTTGAAATTCACTGAAAAAACCATAGGTTTTAGGGGCGTTATAGATAGAAATTAGCATTTAAAAAACCTTTGAAATTCACTGAAAAAACCATAGGTTTCAGGCACGTTATAGTTAGAAATTAGCATTTAAAAACCTTTGAAATTCACTGAAAAAACCATAGGTTTCAGGCACGTTATAGTTAGAAATTAGCATTTAAAAAACCTTTGAAATTCACTGAAAAAACCATAGGTTTCAGACACGTTATAGTTAGAAATTAGCATTTAAAACACCTTTGAAATTCACAGAAAAAACCATAGGTTTTAGGGACAGTTATAGTTAGTTGGACATTTCACTCGTACAAAGCCCGTGAAATTCCCCCGTTATAGTTAGTTCAGCTAACTATAACTCGCGCCCCGCAATGCACTGCTGATGACGTCACATATTACATCACTCATGACATGGTCAGTGACATCACTGATGACATCACTGATGACATCTCAAATGACATCACTGATGACATCACTGATGACATCATCCACGTGATAATCTGATGCACCTCCTCACACCCTAATATAACCTTTGATACACCCACTCTAAATTACAGACTGCCATTCGCAAAACCATAGACACTCCAACACCAATAACTACATACCCACTCACTGATTCTTAGGTCTACACACACATCCACTCACTCACCCGTACAGTCACTCATACTTACGGTCACTCAGTACAGGACTATCATATGCACTCATACTCCTATATAGACACTCAAACACCGCCACTCATCCATAGAGGTACTCACACACCTAGTCAGTCATGCAAATAATTAAACACACTGCCATTTACTCACCTATACAGTTATACACACACCAGCTCACTTACTCATACAAATACTAGCACATTCTTACGCTCTTATACAATCACTGATACAAGCACACACTCATCCATACAGTCACTCTCACAATCACACATTCTCGCTTATAGCTATTTATATACTCCAACACACATATATACTTCCTTTCACATATGTAGTTACTCACACATGTACCACTGGGACATACATTCACTCACTAACACACTCTTACACACACTTACCCACCCATACAGTCTATCACAGATGCACTCTTGAAACCATCCACCCAGTGAATCGCCCACTCACACATCTATGCACAGAGTCGCACACACCCCACCCACACAAACACTCAGGCACCCATACAGATACTCAGACAACCAATCAATAACTCATATAGACACTCATGAAGCTATTCACACACCCATGCAGCCACTTACACAGCAACAGACAGACGGATTCAGACATTCACCCAGTTTAGTCACTAACCCATGCATTCAGTAAGATACGTTTAATCACTCACTTATAGAGTTAGTCACGCACCTACTAAATCATCCATACAGACACTTATACACCCACTCATTCTTCAATACGCCTTTCCCTATATATATTAAAAATATTTCAACTTTACAGAAACACACAGTCACTGCATGATGTCATTTGAGATGTCATCTGTGATGTCATCAGTGATGTCACTGACCATTTCATGAGTGATGTAATATGTGACGTCATCAGCAGTGCATTGCGGGGGCGCGAGTTATAGTTAGCTGAACTAACTATAAAGGGGGAATTTCACGGG
The DNA here is from genome assembly GCA_963921515.1 of Calotriton arnoldi. Taxonomy (NCBI): domain Eukaryota; kingdom Metazoa; phylum Chordata; class Amphibia; order Caudata; family Salamandridae; genus Calotriton; species Calotriton arnoldi. The sequence continues at coordinate 96,469 of CAWUFW010013444.1, forward strand.
TTTTGTACGAGTGAAATGTCCAACTAACTATAACTGTCCCTAAAACCTATGGTTTTTTCAGTGAATTTCAAAGGTTTTTTAAATGCTAATTTCTAACTATAATGTGTCTGAAACCTATGGTTTTTTCAGTGAATATATATATATATATATATATTTATATATATATATATATAAATATATATATATATATATGTATATTATCTACTGGCAGTCGCCAGTAGATAGTTATAGTTAGGACCTATTTTCCATAGGAAATCCGCAACATTCTATTTGAAATAACTCTTGCGTCAGTTGACGAATCTTCGCGAAATTTTCAAACTTTGTGGCCCGCTCTAGTCCGCTCCTATCCTGAAAGTCTCGGGGTGATTCGTCAAGCGGGGGCCAAGAAAAAAGGGGGGTCCCAAAACATGTTGGACTCCAGCGACCCTCAGGATTCAAGGGGACTTAATTCCCCAACTTAAAACGCGCCACGGGGCGCGTTTGCACAGTGGTGAAGGGAGGGGGCGGGGCTTCAGGTGACATGTGTGCAAACAGGCCCCGTTGCGCGTTTTAAGATGGGGAATTAAATCCCCTTCAATCCTGAGGCTCCTTGGGGGCCAACTAGCCCACCAGGTACGTCCAGAAAGCGCCACAGAGCTGCGTTGCAGAGAGGTGCAAAAAGGGGCGTGGCCTCTGAACACCTCTCTGCAACGCAGCTCTCTGGCGCATACTGGAGGTATCTGGTGGGCTACTTGGCCCCTAGGGACCCTTGGGATTGACGAGGATTTAATTCCCCATCTTAAAACGCGCCACGAGGCCTGTTTGCAGACATGTCACCTGAGCCCCGCCCTCCCTTCACCACTGTGCAAATATTCCTCTAAAATCAGCCGAACTACGAATTCCGATTTACTCACCTGTTATCAGGAGAGACCTCAGTGCTGCATCTTTGAGCCCAGTACTGATCCTGAAAAGTAATTTTAACCGTACTTACAAGTAATTTGAATTTCCTTCCATAGCATATCATTGCCTGCTTTTTGCTGAAAAAGATTCTGTGTAGATTTTTGAAACATACAAATATTCCTCTAAAATCAGCAGAACTACGAATTCCGATTTACTCACCTGTTATCAGGAGAGACCACAGTGCTGCATCTTTGAGCCCAGTACTGATCCTGAAAAGTAATTCTAACCGTACTTACCAGTAACTTGAATTTCCTTCCATAGGCTAACATTGACTGGTTTCACTTGGAAATTCTTCTAAGTGTGGAGTTTTGGAACTTTATAATATTCCTCTAAAATCAGCCGAACTACGAATTCCGATTTACTCACCTGTTATCAGGAGAGACCACAGTGCTGCATCTTTGAGCCCAGTACTGATCCTGAAAAGTAATTTTAACCGTACTTACCAGTAACTTGAATTTCCTTCCATAGGATATCATTGCCTGCTTTTTGCTGAAAGAGTTTCTAAGTGTCGATTTTTGTAACATACAAATATTCCTCTAAAATCAGCCGAACTACGAATTCCGATTTACTCACCTGTTATCAGGAGAGACCTCAGTGCTGTATCTTTGAGCCCAGTACTGATCCTCAAAAGTAATTTTAACCATACTTACCAGTAACATGAATTTCCTTCCATAGGCTAACATTGACTGGTTTCACTTGGAAATTCTTCTAAGTGTGGAGTTTTGGAACTTTATAATAGTCCTCTAAAATCAGCCGAACTACGAATTCCGATTTACTCACCTGTTATCAGGAGAGAACCCAGTGCTGCATCTTTTAGCCCAGCACTGACCCTGAAAAGTAATTCTAACCGTACTTACCAGTAACATGAATTTCCTTCCATAGGCTAACATTGACTGGTTTCACTTGGAAATTCTTCTAAGTGTTGAGTTTTGGAACTTTATAATATTCCTCTAAAATCAGCTGAACTACGAATTCCAATGTACTCACCTGTTATCAGGAGGGACCTCAGTGCTGCATCTTTCAGCCCAGTACAGATCCTGAAAAGTAATTCTAACCGTACTTACCAGTAACTTGAATTTCCTTCCATAGGCTAACATTGACTGGTTTCACTTGGAAATTCTTCTAAGTGTGGAGTTTTGGAACTTTATAATATTCCTCTAAAATCAGCCGAACTACGAATTCCAATGTACTCACCTGTTATCAGGAGAGAACCCAGTGCTGCATCTTTTAGCCCAGCACTGACCCTGAAAAGTAATTCTAACCGTATTTACCAGTAACTTGTATTTCCTTCCATAGGAATCCATTGTCTGGTTTTCAGCAGAAAAGTTTCAAAGTGTCGATTTTCACAAACTACAAATATTCCTTAAAAATCGCCTGTATGACTTAAACGCATTATTTCAACTGTTTACAGGAGATGCACCAGTGCTGGATCCAGGATCCACCCCTGAGTAAGAAAAAGTAACGATAACACTACTTACCTGCTAAGTGAATTTCCTAGCATAGGATAGCATTGGTGATTCTATGTGAAAAAGTTGCTGTGTCAACTTTTAAAATACAATAATATTCCTTAAAAATCACTACTGTAACCAAAACGCTTTTACTCAACTGTTTACAGGAGATGTCCCAGGACTGAATCTAGGATCCAGTCCTGTGGTTAGAAAAAGTAATCCATAAAGTAACTAATTGCATTTAACTAGAAATTCACATTGAGCTCAATGTTGCATTGTGTTTGAAATTGTGTTGCCCATTGCAACAACTGTAACTACTGTACTTACAAGTCTATTGCCTATTTGCAAAGTATCTAAACTAAAGTAATTCATTCTGAGAAAGTATAATTTGTAATGTAATGTATAATGTAATTATAATGTAATTTAAAAAATAAAATATCTAAAAATAAATAGTTTAAAAAAATGTAGTAAATCAGTATCAAAAAATAAATATAACAATTAATACATTTAAAAATTGTCATTTACAAAACCTTTGAAATTCACTGTAAAAAACCAAAGGTTTCAGACATGTTATAGTTAGGAATTAGCATTTAAAAAACCTTTGAAATTCACTGAAAAAACCATAGGTTTCAGACACGTTATAGTTAGAAATTAGCATTTAAAAAACCTTACAAATTCACTGAAAAAACCATAGGTTTTAGGAACAGTTATAGTTAGTTGGACATTGCACTCGTATAAAACCTGTGAAATTCCCCGTTATAGTTAGTTCAGGTAACTATAACTCGCGCCCCATAATGCACTGCTGATGACGTCACATATTACATCACTCATGACATGGTCAGTGACATCACTGATGACATCTCAAATGACATCACTGATGACATCATCCATGTGATAATTTGATGCATCTTCTCACACCCTAATATAACTTTTGATACACCCACTGTAAATTACAGACTGCCATTGTCAAAACCATAGACACTCCAACACCAATTACTATATACACACTCACTGATTCTTAGGTCTACACACACACATCTACTCACTGACCCGTACAGTCACTCATACTTATAGTCACTCAGTACAGGACTATTATATGCACTCATACACCTATATAAACACTCACACACCGCCACTCATCCATAGAGGTACTCACACACCTAGTCAGTCATGCAAAAAATTAAGCACACACCCATTTACTCACCTATACAGTTATACATACACCAGCTCACTTACTCATACAAATACTAGCACATTCTTACGCTCTTATACAATCTCTGATACAAGCACACACTCATCCATACAGTCAATCTCACAATCACACACTCTTGCTTATAGCTATTTATATACTCCAACACACATATATACTGCCTTTCACATATGTAGTTACTCACACATGTACCACTGGGACATACATTCACTCACTAACACACTCTTACACACACTTACCCACCCATACAGTCTATCACAGATGCACTCTTGAAACCATCCACACAGTGAATCACCCACTCACACATCTATGCACAGAGTCGCACACACCCCACCCACACAAACACTCAGGCACCCATACAGATACTCAGACAACCAATCAATAACTCATATAGACACTCATGTAGCTATTCACAAACCCATGCAGCCACATAAACAGCAACAAACAGACAGATACAGACATTCACCCAGTTTAATCACTAACCCATGCATTCAGTAAGATACGTTTAATCACTCACTTATAGAGTTAGTCACGCACCTACTAAATCATCCTTTCAGACACTTATACACCCACTCATTCTTCAATACGCCTTTCCCTATATATATTAAACATATTTAAACTTTACAGAAACACACAGTCACTGGATGATGTCATCAGTGATGTCATTTGAGATGTCATCAGTGATGTCATCAGTGATGTCACTGACCATGTCATGAGTGATGTAATATGTGACGTCATCAGCAGTGCATTGCGGGGGCGCGAGTTATAGTTACCTGAACTAACTATAACAGGGGAATTTCACGGGTTTTATACGAGTGCAATGTCCAACTAACTATAACTGTCCCTAAAACCTATGTTTTTTTCAGTGAATATATATATATATGTATATATATATATATTTATACATACATATATATATATATATATATATATAAATATATATATATATATATATGTATGTATATATATATATATATATATAAAATACACTTGAAAAAAAAGTTGGGTGCACAATTGTCTGACACCAGGTCAGTTTACATGATCTGCAGAATCATCTTTCAGGCTAAAGTTATGGCTTCTGCTGCTTGCAAACCTAACAAGCAACATTTCCAAAAATTGTGTGAAAAAACGGCAGCGCTATATAGTTAAGAAAAGTATGTTATAGAAGCCAGTGCTTAATTCAATAAAAAAACATAAGTGCAAGGGCAGAGTTAACTCAGGAGCCTGCCGCTGACGCTGCCAAATGCTGGGGTTGCTGAATACTAAGGGGCATATTTACAAGGTGATAGTGCCACCACAACTTCACTTTTAGTGACATTCTGGTGACGATATGAACTTCTCCATATTTACAAAGTGGCGTTAAGCCACTTTGTGTGGCTTAACATCACCTTGTAAATAAGGCCCCTTTAGATGCATCAATTAGCGTGAAAGGGGCGTGCAATGAGTGTTGCTGTGGACGTTCCATCGCAACACCCATTGCTTTTGACGCTGCCCCAGATTTACAAGGAGGTGTAAATCTGAGGTAGCGCCAAAAACTAATGCCTGAAATAAAAGTTTAATCCACATTTCGCCATTCGAATGCATGCTCTTGTATAGAGCATGCCTTCGAATGGCGAAACGTGGGGAAAACTTGTATTTCTCCTTGTTTTTGCTTTTTCTATGTGCTCCATTCTGCAGCACACATAGAAACAGCAAAATTCCATGAAATGATTGCTTATGTGCAGGAAGGTGTACCTTCCTGCACATAAACAATCATTAAGTAATGATGATTTGCTACTTCTATGTGTGTTGTATTCTGCAGCACACATAGAAGTAGCAAATGGCCATTAGTGATTGTTTATGTGCAGGAAGAGACACCTTCCTGCACATAAGCAATCATTCCCTGCAATGCAGGCACCCTTACACTATGGTGTAAGGGTTCCTGTGTTGGCGCTAGGCAGCTAAATTTAGAGCCAGCGTTAGGAAAAACACAGGGGTGCGCCGTATTCTTGTGAATACAGCACATCCCTGCGTTTTGTAATGTCAGAGCTCGGCGCTGCTAAATTTTGCGCAGCTCCGCGCTCCCACATTTTCTCGTAAACATGCCCCTGAGGCTGACTAGTTTTAATTCAACCTTATGCCTCTTTCCTCCACCACCCTACACAACTGTCCCCCTCCCTCTTGCAGGGTCTTTTTCATCGCTGCTCTTTCCATTTGTCATTGTTTTCTTTCCTTTATCTTCCTTCTCCCTAATCTGTCTTTCTCTCTCTTGCTCTGCAAACCAGGGAGAAGAAAATGAAGTGCAGTGGCCATCACCTGTTTATCACCTGCACAAATTAAGCACTTCTTGCAGCATACAGTTCGACACAACAAAAGTGAGCATGTTTGGTGTTTTTCACAGTTTTAATCCTAAAGATGAATTCTCTCTTGTTAATATTTTAAACAATCCTAAGTGAAAATACTCAGTATTATGTTTTACGACTCACAAGGCGCGCGCATCTCTCGTCCTGCTTGAAGATTTCCGTCCCACACTTGAATAAATATAGGCTCGGGTCTGCAAGGGGCAGCCTGACTCCGAGCGCCTCTGACCCCGATGGAACCGGACTTGTGTGGGCGTGAGAATCCCCCACTGTATGCTAGAATGGTGTTCTGAGAGCACGCATCTATGTAGCGTCATGGTGAAACTGAAGATTCTTAAATTAACTTGAACTAATTACAACACTTCTGAAGACATGGGATCTGCAACTTTATCGTTCACTTAACTAGTCATATTTACAATTACACGCCATCTGGGGACACGGAACCTTAAGCTTGCCTTCGCTTGAATCAAAGGGAAGCAAGTTTCTAATGGCCGTGAAGCATATCTTGAGAAATGCGATATTCCCGTATTCGGCCAGGCTTTTTCCCCTTCTGATCTTGAAGCAAGCGATTTTGTTCATGTGACAATTCAAAGATCAGCACATACAAAACTGATCTAATTAAAACATTTGCATTACCTCAGTGGAACCGTGCAAAGCTGTCGAAAATTTGGCAGCTCGCTACGTCATCGGCGACAATGGGCCTGGGGTCAACGCGAGCCTGGTGCTTTCTGCATGGGATTTTCGTTATGAATTATTTTTATTGGTACTTGAGATTCACCTAAAAAACACACACGGACCACTTCACCGTCATGTGCCCTCCATGACGAATTCGGCATCCGGCGAGAAATTATTTGGCGCTGAAATCATATCCGAATGAAAGACCTTAACCAGGCCTGGTGCTGCCGCATGATGTGAAGAATGAGGAACAGAGCTAGCTAGGATTACAAAGCATGATTTTTTTTTTTTTTGCAGTTTTATATAGCGCGAACTCGACCCGAAGGTATTGGAGCGCTTTACATGAGCACCAGTTACGTTACACAAGGATACATTCATTCATTTTTATTTTTTATTTTTTTTGGTAGGCATGGGGAGATTAAGTGATTTGCCCAGAATCACAGGATGTTGAGCCTATGCCGAGCCTTGAACCTGGTTCCCCAGCTCCAAGGTCGGCAGCTCTGGCCGTTATCTTTTTACCCACACAGCTTCCAGTATGTACATTCAAGGGGGACGTGACTCCAGAAGAGGAAGGCATCAGAGCTCCTCCCTTTAAAATTTGCCTTCATAGGGACTCCAGAAGAGGAAGTCCTGAGACCTTCTCTCTTTGAAAATAAAATAACATTCAAGCATGTTACTTTGTTTTACTCCTCTCTAGAGTTGTTAAGTGTGGCTTAGGGTGAGTGGTGACAACGGTGACGTGTCGTGGGTTACAAGAAGGTTGTTAGGGCATTGAGGAGGTATTTTGGCAGAGGAGTGATTTGAAAGGTTGTCGATGGTGCAGTGAAAATCTGTTGGTGAGTGTCTGTGGTCAGTGTTTGTGACTGAGTGATATTAGAAACAACTTGGGTGAATGGTGTCACAGATATGTAGTGTGTGTAGTTATGGATGAGCAAGCATTGTGAGTGTGCACTCTTGTGAGTCGCTGTGGGTAAATGGGTGGTGCTGTACATCTTTGTTGGTGAATAACTTGTTTATGTGACTAGAAATTAAAGGTGGGCAAGCCAGCAAGTTAACAGGCAGAGCAGAGAAGAGCCGAACCCTGGGTCTGGCTTGGCTCTAAGAGCCCTAGTCTGAGCCAAACCCACAATATTTTTGGCACGTAACTCGTGCAACAAACAGCATGTACAGATAAAATAAAGTTGCTTGAAAGTAAAAAAAAAGTGTATTTTTTAACACACTGAACCGTCTAATTTTAGAACATTAGATGATATCAAGCATTGAGTGGAATTTATTAGAAATAATAGTTCCTAAACATGACCTTAGATACAACCATTGCTAATTGGGTTAAATAAAGTTGAAATAAGAAAATTTTGCAGAAAAAGGTAACCAGGGAAACAGTCGGTGGCAGAAACCACACGAGGGCTTGCTTGCCCGGCTTCAGCTTGAGCTTTGTAAAGGACCTCGAGCTGAGCCTGAGCCAGGCATCAGGCTAGAGACCTCACTGGCATGTCCACCTCTGTTCAAGATGAGCTTCGCTGTGAAGATAATGAGAAAGTGATGTTGTGAATAACTGGTTTGAGGGGCTGAGGGTGAGTAAATAGTGTGAGCAGGTGGAGTGAGCTTCTGTGTTATAACTGGTGGTGTTGAGTTTGTGAGAATGAGTAGCACTGTGTGTGGCTGTGGTTGAATGAATCGTGCTGTAAATGGTGGTATGAATGGTCCATTTTAGTTTTTGGGTTAAGCACTGAAGTGCATTTGGTGTGTGGTATGAAAGGGCAAGGTCAATGATGCTGTGAGTTGTTTGGTAATAAATGTCTATGATGAGTGGTGATTTGAGAGCACAGCTGTAAATAAGTGACTGTAGGCGACTAGTGTCTGGGTGAGTGGATGTCACTGGCAGTTGAAAAAAGCAATACCTTTAAATCCTTGTGCACAGGGCAGTATTTGCCAAAGGGTCTATATATTAGTGTCATTAGTTGCTACCATTTGACCAACCTATGCTGTGAGAACTGTTTCTTGGGCCCTACTGAAAATCCCCATGTCCATCAATCTTGGTTAGGAGGCTGCGTCTTTTCCCATATTGAAGGCACTCTTTGGAACTATCTCCCTTTGACCCCCAGCTGCAATTCTGATCATCTGTTATATCATGCTGTGTTGAATTTGTAGAGCGCGGTTAGTCACCTGTGAGGTTATCCAGGTGCTGAGTAGGGAAGGCCTGAGGGGGGAGGAGTAGATCATGCCTGTTTTGTCTGTAAGAGCCGTGTCTTGAGGTTCTTTTGGAAGTCCATGAGGGAGGGGAGGATCTGAGGTGTTTTGGGAAGTTGCTCCAGGTCTTGGCGGTGAGGTATGAGAAGGAGCGTCCTACGGTTCTGGTCTTCTTGATGCGAGGGAGGTGTGCTCTTGCCTGGGACACAGTTCAAAGGTGTCTCGTGGGTTGGTAGAAGTTGAGACGGTGGTTGAGGTAAGCTGGACCAGTGTTGTGGAGAGCTTTGTAGGCATAGGTGAGTAGCTTGAACTTACATCTTTCCTGCACTAGCAGCCAGTGGAAATTGTTGAGATGTGGAGAGATGTGGGTATTTTGAGGGATGTCCAGGTAGAATGATAGTTTGAGTGAGCAATATTGGTAGTGAGTGGGTTGCAAACAAAGGTTTACAAATAGTGTTCTGAGGGATTTGGAGTCAATGGTGTTGCAAGTTGCTAATAGCCCAGTTTTGGATTCTGTGTTAAATAACATGGCTCATAGCTGCTGGAATATGAATTTCCTGGCAATGTTAAAATATCAGCGTAGCTTCTCGCCGCACTTGAGAGAGGCAGTATAAGTGAATAGTTAATCTCTAGATACCAGTCTTTGTGTCAGTAAGTAGACTGAAATGAAGGAAGGATAATATGAAAGAATTATGTTATATGGCAATTGAAAATTCTTTGGTGGCGATGCATGACTGGGAGAATAGTACCCAGGTTCTCCAGTAGTCCTTATCTAGGTGCACAACTTGAATATTGTGCCTAAGATATCGTTCGGCACAAATATTGTCCAAAAAGTACTGCAGTAACAAGATTATTGTTCTACAGAATATTGCTGGTAAGGAAATAGTATTTTTACGTTTTTAATTTTGGTTGTTAAATTTAGTTATATATAATATTGATTATCATTTTGTAAAGTGTTATGATATTGTGTGTTTTAGTTAAAGCACACAAAATCTTAAAACATTACAACTTAATAAAAACAATATTATATGCATTAAATACACACACACACACACACATATATATGATAGCTCCAAAAGATTAACGATCAGCACTCACGGGAGAGAGATATGCAGTTTTTAATTGAAGAAAGGTGCAAACAGACACGTTTCGGCAAATGCCTTTCTCAATGTAAGCGAACGCCATCTTGGCACATCATGATATGCAATACAATGCATTGGTTAGTTAAGGTTCCAATAACAAACAAAGGACTAACTTAAAGGTTATGTATGCAATTCGACACCCACTTTGAACGGGCCATCTTAAAGTGTCTCTTGATTCACGCTATACATGTGCATTTGTTTATATGTTTTTTTAACTGAGATCCATTATAATCATTGTATAATGCTGAAATTTCATTTTTACTATTTAATTATCCATAGTATAATAAGACAAATGCCTATTATGCAGAATCTCAATACACATAATTAATTTATATGCTGATTATATCTGTCTCTGTCAGTCACATCCTAAATACCCAGGAATCATCGCTCAGTTATAATGTTATGCCACCCTGTATGGGCTAGTGTGTGATTACGTGTTCTATCATGTTATACTCTCCATCAGTATTAAACATGGTTTCATGCATTAATGTCTTGTTGTAATGCCCTTAATGGTTTTAGCCATAGGTCAGCCAACTTGTCACATGGCTGCGTATGCTTGATAGACAACATATCCCCTGTGATCCTGACTGTGTCACTGGAGACCCCAGGGCAAGCTAATGTAAATTGCAGAAAATCCATGATCGTCTCTAAATATCAACTACAATGATGAATGTCACACAAAGAAAATATCCAAAAGGTGGCAAATTAATTATTAATGAGGGAAACAAATATGGATGGGACCTCATCTAATCGATTACAGTTATATGTTGGAGATTACATCTAAGATCCATGAGGAAAGTGCTGTTACGTTAATTCTAGCACATTTATAAGTGTACCACCAACTCTTCTCCGCTGTTCAATCCTATCGGTGTCTTGGTTTGCATATCTATAATGTATCTAGCTTCAAACCTGTGGCGTTGATGATGACATCACTGACGATATCATCCACATAATGTTGTTATTTTTGATTGTCGTATTCCATTTTTTCACATCAAATTATATTCTAACAACTTGAAAGGTTAGCTTAAATGTATGTACAACATATTTCTGCAAGACAAAGCAATTCTGATTTATTTCTGTTTCTCTTTGATTGCACTGAACTTGAATCAAGTATATTTTTCGGACCCTCTCTAACTCTAAACCCCAGCACCATTCGGGTGTAGAGTCTGTCCCAAAACCAAGGTTTCCCTTCATGGTTCCTTAGGAATTAATGTGCTGTTTATTTAGTTTCAATCCGAGGAAGAATTGTGGCCTTAAAGCAAAATATCTTTTTTTTTATGTTAGTGTACTATAGTCGAGTACTTTGGTTAGCCAAATGGTGTTTATTCTCTAATTTGTGACACTACAATCAACACTGAAGGGAGCACAAATCATGGACTGCATGTACCATGATGCAAATGAGCAAACCTTTCTGGGATATGATGTAGCGTCAAGCCACACTCTTTTCCCTGCCCAAACTGATTTTCCTGACCTCCTCTTCCATTTATCACACGTTTCTAATGTTCCTTTTTGTAAAAAATTGTATTCCGCCCCATTGATTAAACTTCATCTGGCCCCAGCCGGAGAGTACGGCTGGAGCCGGAGAGTACGGCCCGGGTGCGGAGATTTCGGCCCGACTGCGGACGTAAAGATACGACTCATAAATGACCTCTGTGAATACCAAAAGTCGTAAAGTTAGAATTTTGTCTCAGATTGCCTTTGTGAATCGGGCCCGACGTGTCCATGTAAGATCCATGTCGTACAGTACAGCGTTTTGAGGCAGAGGCAGAGCATTTTAAAAAGACTTCTCAAGACATTGGGTAGCCAGTGCAGTTGTCACACATGATTGCAGATAGTTGTGCTTCTTTTTAATCCTAAAATGGTCCCGACTGGCACATTTCATATTAACTGCACTTTATGTACTAAATGAATAGGGATGCCTGCAAGTACCAAATTACAGTAGTCAGGTCAAGCTATTATGAGGGCTTGGACCAAGTCTTTCCTGGATGATGCTGGAAGAAAATGAAGGATCTTCTTGGTGACTGACAGAAGGTGAAAACAGGAAGTTGGGAGAGACTTTATATGTTTTTCAAACATGAGTTTGGACTCAAAAGTAGTTCCCAGGTTTCTCGTGTGCTCTGCAGGAGACGGTGTGGGACCTAGACATGCAGGCCACTAGTAATTTGTCCCAATATTGTGATCTCCAAAGATAAGAACTTCAGTTTCATCATTATTGAGTACAAGTGAGTTATTCCTCATCCATCTAGCAACCTCCTCAGGCAAGAAAAGAATTCATGAGATGTAAGTTTTAAATTTCTGTCCAGCCTTAAGGATCAGCTGGGTGTCCTTGCCATAGACATAAAATTTAAAGCCAAACGAATCAATCAATCTGGCCAAAGGGGCCATGTACAGATTTAGCAGTGCTGGGCAGAGATACGACCGTTGGGGAACACCAGTTAGAATCGGCTTACTAGAAGACTGAAAACTGGACATTTGAACTGTTTGAGTGCAGTTGTTTAAGAACAAGACAAATAAGTTATGGACTGTGTATGTGATGTCGGCGGCTGCAAGACGTTCCAGCAGGATGTCATATGAGATCTTGTCTGAAGGGCTCGATAGGTCTAACAACACCAGGGCTGCCACTCCTCCATCATCCAGAATCATGTGGAGGTCGTCGGTGGCCTTGGTCAGAACAGTTTTGTTCTGGCGTCCTTACAAAACCCTGGCTGAACTTGGTGAAGGAGTGCATGTGTTTCCAAGATGCTCATGAGCTGGCTGTTCACCATTGATTCTGTAATTGTAGCAAAAAGAGGAAGAAGAGAAATGGGGCGATAGTTTGACAACACAGTGGGTTAGAGAGTGGGATTTTTCTGTATCGGTGTTACTATGGCCTTTTTCAACGTGGTAGGTACTGAACCCCATAAAAGAGATGAGTTACAGAGATCGGTCCCAGCTGGAATGACCTAAGCCGCTACCTTTTTTTTTAGTTTGGATATAGGACACACATCATCTGGGGAAGCAGAGATAAGTGAGAATAGCATCTTGGCGATCTGGTCTGCCGTTCCCAGTTTGAAGAAGGACCAGCACACATTACTTAAGATAGTATAGTCACACGTATTCCTATTGTTAGTTTGCCCTAGATTTTAAGTTAGTTTCCCGATTTTATCATGTAAGAAATGGTATAGGGTGTTGGATAGCTCTTGTGAAGGAGACACCATAAGCCACTGTCATAGGATGCTCCATTGAATTGTGTAGTTCAGATACTTCTCTTGTATCATTACATGTTCCATGCTAAACTTGTGGAAATGAAACGGGAGATGAAACCAGAGATATTTAGGAACACCACAACATCAACAAAATTGGTACCAAAGTTATTTACTCCAAGCTTTGGAGCTGGGTTGCTTAATATGCAAATGTGATGCTTTGACCAGATGCAAAACATTTGATTCCTGAAAATTCCAGCAGACCTCCTGAGAACAGAGGAATACCTTTAGAATTAAGCCAAAAGAGGCAGAGCAATTCAGAAAAGAGAGAAAGCATTTAAAGGGTGTCCTTAGCTCAGGTCCTAAGGGTGGCAAGGTAGCTCAGAAGAGATAATAGTTATTGGCAAGAAATTTGTGTAAGCTGTAGGAAGGGCAGCACCAGCTTTCCACCATAGGCCGATCAGTAGCGGCTCCTGGTGGGAGTGCTGTGGGGCGGGGTGGGGGAGGGGCAGGGTGGGGGGTAGTAAACTCCGGCTTACGGCCGAACAGAGTTAAGTAAAGAAATAAATAAACAAAACGAATTACATTGCGGTGCTGCAACGCCAAATCGGCGTTGCAGCGCCGCAATGTAATTCGTTTTGTTTATTTATTTCTTTACTTAACTCTGTTCGGCCGTAAGCCGGAGTTTACTACCCCCCACCCTGCCCCTCCCCCGCCCCACCCCATCGCCCCGCAGCACTCCCACCAGGAGCCGCTTCTGAGGCCGATACTATGAGTACTTTTCTGTTTCATAACAGTAACAATTGTCAGAAAATGTTAAGAAAAGATATTAACGTTATTATTGGTGTAAGGTTCTGATACTGCTGCTTCCTTTACCAGATCCACGTATCTTAATCACAAAAGCGCATCTGTGTCAAGGGATAAAGGACAGATCAAACACCGCTAAGGGTACACACTAATTAAATAGACAACAAATTATACTCAATTATCATCTTCATTTTCAACAAATTAAACCTCAACAAGCACTAATCAGTATTTAAATAATGGTGAGGTCTGGGGCAACAGCTGGGGCTTGGAAAACAGTGAAGTGGAAATTACCTATTATAATAGATGTTCCTGCATTTGTAACGAGCAATTAAAAGAAAATACCAATTAAGTGCAAAATTCACTCATTAGTCTACAACCCAAACGACGCAAGTACAAAATCTATCACAACGTCAGTATTCCCTCTCAGTTCTCTAGTGACCAAAATAAAGGAAACAATCAGATTTTTTAAAATAAGTGTCATTTTAAAAACAAGCACTGAAAAAACCAATTGGTCTGGTGCTGGCTGCTATCTTTTTTGGCTTTGTCAGTGCTTCTTTTGTCATGGTTTTTGTAAGGTGTTATTGGTTCAAAGAGCTTCTTGGCCTTTCACAATATAAAATATTGCCTAAAAACAAAAGTATTTTTGTTCTCAGAAAGCATATATTGCCACAGTAGTTGTCAAGCTCTTACCGAGGTTTTCTTCAGAAACAACATGCAAATGGGAAGATCCCAACTTCCCCTATCCACCTATCGTCCTCAACAATGTCAAAGCAACAATGGTAAATCAGGGGAAGAGGGGAAGGGAGAATGAGAGAAACATAGGTCCTACGATGTCTCCTAGTCGAATGGTAGTTCAGCTAGGCAGGAGGACTCCTGAGTAATTCCCCTCTTCTGTGAGATAACCCATTTATCGGACTATTATATGGTGGTATTTATCTGTTCAGTATTAGGGCTGGCTTTAGGGAAAAAAGAGAAAGAGAACGGAAGAGATGCACTAGCTAACAGCTAGCATGTGCCTAGAATTTGCCTTGTGCTTCCTTACTTCAGGAACTAATAACTAAAATATTCTTTTTATATTCAGGATCTCCGTAAATAAAAACTGGACAAGGCAGACCCCCAAGGATGGAGGAAATTGCTCAGATACGAATATTTACATTCATATATTTTGCCAAGCTAATAGTCAAGCACAATATGCAAATAACACTTTTACAGTAGTGAAGAGTTTTCTGTTTCTTTTACAGGTTCACCGAAACGAGAGGCGTGGTCAGGAAAGAACCGCTGAACTGCGACTGTCGAGGAGAGCAGGAAACCCGGGTAGCATGTACCGCGAGAGAACAGGAACCAGACAACGAGAAGAAACTCCACGGTGATGCGCCCTAAGCACTGGAACCACGCCAAGGATTACGACGCAGCTGCTTGGGCCGGAAACGCAAGGTAAGTGACCTGGAAGCAATAGGGGACTCGGGACTCGGAAACACTAGAACGCAAACAGTTCTAGTGCGGAGTCGAGGGAGATTTATACTCCCCTGCCGTGGCTCACTACGGGCCACGGCAAACATGACAGTAGTTCCCTGAAGGCAACTAATTTGTTTACGGATGTGGTCTTTGTGAAAGAGCTATATGCCTTCACTGACCATTTGCCCCATTTTGTACGCTGTAGTGGGCAAAATAATATATATGAATGACACGACAGACCAATGGAAGAAGGGGGCTTGCTGAAAATCCCAGTTAAAAATAAGTATGTTATACATGCAAATCTAGTAAAATCAAAAGGTCTTTGCTATTATTAATATTATAAAGAGGAGATGTATTATAATCTACCTGTTGGTACTTACTGTCTTTTAGTTCCCCCCTTTTGTCCTTCTACCAGTGGTATGTCCTTTAGAACTCTCAAGGGAGTTCAATTAGAATGTTGAGGTTTTCCAGTCATGAGAGTCAGCTGTGGGAGAGACAAGACTGAGGACGCACTTTGATAAGAATAAACGTATCTTTCTTTACCATATGAGCTGGTTCCACTCGTTCTTTCATCGTTTCACTATTGTTATAGAGAAAGAAAGTTCATTTATAATTAACTTATGAAATACAAATCAGTTATTCTCTGTCTGGAGCAACAAACAAACAGAAACCTTGCTCCTTATGCGTTGTCATTGATAACAGAATTGCAATCCATTTTGGCAGTTTCATTTGTAATTGCAAAGGACTAGATGCACTAAACGTTTTTAAAGTCACAAATAGTCTGGATCGCTGTTTGTGTCCGCAAAAATGTTTTCTACTATGTACTAAAGCATTTTTTGAGTTGGAAATTTTTATCAACTTCTAAAATGGCTTTGCAACTTCATAATGAAGGCTGTGTGGCAGGGGCATGTTATAGGCATCCCTTCCAAACAGGGATTCAGTATGTGATGTATCAATGTTTTGCAACCAAAATCTGGTCGCAAAGCATTAAAAAATTGCAGATTCCAGAGATGGGGTGGTAATGCAAATTGTTAATGTAAAAAAGTTTAGTGGGGAGTAGGCAGTGGTCCGGAGAACCATTGCCAACTCTGAAACAAACTTTTCACAAAAAGAAAACTTTTCTATGTACACATAGCAACATTTCCTACAAGGAAAATGGTCTGCATTAAAAAAAAGTTTACTTGAAAGCGGCTCTCAGACATGGTGGTCTGCTGACCCTAGCATCCCTGTGATGGCCAACAATCGGAATTGCCGTCTACTCTAAATCGGAATATACTGACCTGTCATGTACTGATCTGACCTACTAATTCATAGGTCTGTTAGTTAAATTCTTTACTTGTCACAAAAATGTTGGTCGCAAATTGTAAACAGTTTTTTGAGATCTGTAATTAGTACATTGGGCAAAATCCTAATACCTGATTTAGCAACTCAGTATTGGTAGGATTTTGACCTTGAGAAGAGAAGAGATCCTCATCCGGAAATTACACCACCAAGGGAGAGGTGTGGTGCAGCGGCTAGAGCGGCTGACTCGGAGTGCGGGGCTCACGGTTTGATCGCCGGTGGCAGCTCAGCTCAGCACCATGTGACTCTGGGCAATAGCTCACTTAATCTCCCCAACGTCCCCCAACACCTTGAGACCCTTAGGGGTGATTAGTTTGTGCTTTACAAATACAGGATTTACGATTTTTTATTTACAACGTCATTGTGAAATTTCTGTGTGCTCAAATCTACTACATGGTCTGTGTTTGTAGGCATTATTGGGTGGGTCCACCTACAAGCTCGGATGTTTGTGTGTACTGGCTGATATTTTGCTGCCATGAAAACATATATATTTTCTCCAGTCAAGGACAAAGTAAGTGCATTTTCAAGGGCTAATGAGAAGTTTTACAAATTAATGATGGTTTAGGGAATTTATTCATAATTAGGTAAATATTTTTCTTCTATCGAAAAATATTCTCCCCATGCCGGAAATATAAAATGATTTTCAAATGCAATTGAACTGTAGAGTTAAATCTATTCGGAGAGAAATTAACAGCTAATGCATTGCCACATGTACAAATAGTCATGCATTTGAATACTCCTGGATACCTATGGAAAAAATTGGTATAGTGCTGGATTACTTTCTGAATTGCAAAACCTCTTAATTTACTTACTTGTGTCTGCTACCCCTCTGGGGTTATAGGCCATGAACCTGGACTCTCCAGCCATATCTGACCTGGGCTTTTCTTTCAATCTGACTCCAGATATAACCCATCTTTTTGCAGTCAGTCTTGAGGCCTCGATGCCAGGTGTTTTTTGACTTCCTCTTTTCCTATTCTCTTGAGGGTTCTAGGTGAGGGCTTGCCTGGTAGTGTTTGATGCGGGCTTGTGGAGGGTGTGGCCTATCCAGCCCCAGCGTCTTTTCATGATTTCTTCATGAGAGGAGTTGGAAAGTCTGCTGCCATAGGTCGTTGCTGCTCATGGTGTTTAGCCAGTGGATTTGGAGAATTTCCATCAGACAGGTGTTGATGAAGGCCTGGACTTTGTTGGTGGTGGTCACTGTTATTCTCCAAGTTTCTGCTACAAACAGAAGACTGATTTCACACAAGTGTTAAAAGGCCTGATCTTGGTTTGCAGCGTTAGGTCCTTGGAACTCCAGATCTTCTTTAGATGGATGAAGGCAGCCCTTGCTTTCCCGATTCTTGCCTTGAAGTCGGCATCTGTGCCGCCCTGCTTGTCTATGATACTGTCCAGGTAGGTCAAGACCTCAATCTTTTCCAGTGCATCGCCTGCATTTCTGCTGGCCTTGTTAGTCTTTAGGATCTTGGTTTTTCCCCTGCAGATGTTAAGGCCAAGTTGTTCTCATGTGGCTGCCACTTTGTCGGTCTTCTCCTGCATCTGCAGTTGGGTATGGGAGAGTAGGGCCAGGTCATCTGTAAAGTCCTGGTCATGGAGCTGCATACAAGGTGTCCACTGGATCACATTTCTTCTCCTTGCTGTGGATGTCTTCATGATCCAGTCTATGGCCAGCTGGAAGAGAAAAGGTGAGAGCAAACAACCCTGGCGGACTCCGGACCTTATTTTGAAGGTTTTTGTGAGTTGTCCTCCATGACTATCTTGCAGGTCACTCCCGTGAAAGAGTTCCCGATGATTCTTATGAGTTTATGTGGCACATCGTAGTGGCGGAGGAGTTTCCAATGGGTCTCTCTGTCCACGCCTCTGAATGCCTTATCATAGTCGATGAAGTTGACATAGAGGGAGGAGTTCCATTCCATCGACTGCTCAGTGATGATGTGCAGTGTTGCAATCTGGTCTGTGCAGGGTCTATGTTTGAGGAAGCCAGTTTGCTGGTCTCGCAAATAAGCGTCGACTTGTTCCTTCATTCTGTTCATGATGACTCATTTTGTCTAGGTTTGATAGAAGAGTTATCCCTTTGTAGTTTGCATAGTTACTCAGGTCACCTTTCTATGGGATCTTGATCAGATATCCCTCCTTAAAGTCTGATGGCACCTTCTCCTCTTCCCAGATCCTTCCAAATATGGGGTGGTTCATGGTTACTGATGTTTGAATGTCTGCCTTCAGTGCCTCTGCAGGAATGTTGGAAGGTCCTGTTGCCTTCCCATTTCTCAGATGTTTGATGGCTTGCCGTATTTCTTATTTGGTTGGTCTGCTGCAGTTGATTGGTAAGTCCTTGTCAGCTGGCTGTATGTCTGGTGGAGACTGTGGCAGGAGCTGGTTCAGCTGTTCTTGAAAGTTCTCCACCCATCTTCGCTGTCGGCCTTCGTTACCCATGATTGTCTTCCCATCTTAATTGTTAACAGGTCTGTCTGGTTTGCTGTATGTGCAGGAGAGTTTCCTTGTTATGTCGTAGAGTTCTTTCAAGTTTCCATGGCTTGCTGATTCCTGGGCTTCTGTGGCAAGACCATCAATGAATCTTCGTTTGTCTGCTCGTAAGCTTCTCTTTGCTTCTTTGTTGGTTTTGGTGTATTCGCCTTGAGCTTTTGCTTTTTCTGCTCTTGTTCAGCTGTCTTTTCCTTCCTTGGTTTGTCGGTTCCATCCATGCTTTCTTCAGCTTTAGCTTTAGCCTGGCCATGACAAGGTGGTGATTTAACATCCCGTCTGCTCCTCTCACTCATCACTCTTACATCCTGTAGGGACCTCCAGAACTCCTTGGCAATGCAGACATGGTGGATCTGATTCTCTGTTGAATGGTCTGGTGACACCCATGTTGCTTTGTGTATTCTTTTGTGTGGGAATACGCTACTGCCTATCACCAGACTGTTCAAGGCACAGTGATCTGTGAGCTTTTCAACAATCTCGTTCATGTTGCTGAGGCCAGGGTTGCCAATAACTTCTTCATACCCAGTGTTGTCACTTCCAATTTTGACATTGAGGTCTCCCATCAGTATGGTGATGTCTCTCTGAAAGCATTTCTCCTGAATGGACAGGGATCTGTTGTAAAACTGTTCTTTTTCCTCTTCTTTGATGTCATTTGTAGGTGCATAGCACTGGATAACATTTATGTTGATCCTCTTTTTCTTTGTGCGGAAGGTTGCTGTGATGATTCTGCGACCATGGGCTTCCCTCATTAACACCAGTGCACCTCTCTGAGTATGTGTGGTGTTTCTGTCCGGACTATGTTCATCTGGTCTCTCCGATGCCAAGCTGGGCAAGGTTTTATTTTTTCATCTCCGCTGCCTCTTGGGCTGTCTTGCCTGCCTCATACATAATCCTCATGTTCCATGTCCTGATGGTGAAGATCTTGGTCGAAAGCAGGTGATCGACTTTGTGGCTTCCAGGGATCTTTGGCTTTCACCACAAGGTGTCATAGCTCTCCATGAAGGCGATTCCTCTCTCCCCAAGGCTGGAATGCCTTTTGGTCTTTTTGTTGACATTACAGTAACTAAGATTTGCTTGCATGGTGGGGTATCTAGCCCCACGCATAATCCTCCTCCTTTCACAGCTGGGCTTTGGACTGGCCATGGAGTTAATTACAAAAGTTCACTGGAGTAAATTTCGGACTTTTCTTATTATGTTTTGTACACTATTCTTGGAGTGTTTGGTAAGAAAAATAATTAGAACACGATTAGCATAAATACTTCTGGATATCAAACAGTAATATCAATCTCAAAAATGTAGGCTGCAACTAAATAGCATCGAAAATGTACAATGCAAATATATTGACCATAACATTATAGTAAACTATATTTGCACCTGGGCAAATGTGCCACTCAGGTATTTATGTCCTTGTTATTTTTTCTATGAATGTTTTCCCCATGGAGAAGCCCTGGATAGGATTTCGGTCCAGTCATTGGTACGGCTAAATCTCTGACTGTATCCACAGTGGGAATGTGCTTGTCAAAGATTTATGATTACTCACAAAGTCCCAAGTTTATGGATGTTCACATACTTACGCAGGCATCCCTGCCTATGTGCTCAATGGAGCAGATTTGTTCAAACATAATGTTACCCCAGACTAGTGTGATATTATGTGCAAATATCTATCTACTAGTTTAAACCCATGTTTAGTGAGTACTAATACTTGTACATGGAGGTACTTGCTCAACTAAGGACAACTTATGTATGCACAAATCTTTCTAAACAAGGACCCATAGCCTGTATATCACCCAAGGCTGTTTCTTCAATGCTCTAAGTGAAATGGAGCAACAAGTGAAACTTCTGGATTCTTGTGACAAATACTGGTAGAAAATCAGTAGCTTGGCATGACATATGAGAACAACATTTGCTTAAATTAAAGGGACAGGATGGTGAAAGTATTTTGTCAATTATTTGTGAAAAGCTGGAGGTCAAATAGTATCACTTTTCGTGGCTGAGAAAGGTAATTCATCATTTTCCCAAGCATTTCCTCCCCAAGGTGGTGGGGTGGCAGGAATTTCCCACTTGGACTATGCTAATGGTTTTTGTGTTGAATAAGCTGTAAGTTGCACAAAACATGGGAGTAAGGCTAGCCATAGGCATTCAAAAATGTGATCATGTGTCTGAGAGGCGAAGGTCCCTCTATTGGTTACGAGTAGAAGTTGGTATTATATTCAAAGTTGTATGTACGGTACATGGGGCCCTCCATGCTAAGGCACCAGTGCATTTAGCATCTACGCCTCTTTGCAACAAATTCAGGTGTTACTGAGGGGCCTAGATGTGGTTAGTTCCTTGCAGTAGTGCACAATACTTACACATTGAACAGCAGCCTTCCACCAGTAGAAAATGACAGCTTGTTTTTAACACAGATTTTCATATTGCACATCTGCCACTGGTCTGCAAGTGCTACTATTAGCCGATTTATTGGTAATCAGTTTACCAACCTTGAAAGGCTGAGATGATCTTGGCAGGGCTCATCCTCATGACCTAAAGATCACATTAGATTACAGAGGTGAGTGTTAACTCAGTATGCAATCTGGCTTCCATATGCACATCATCCTGCATTTTATTAAATGCAAGTGGTCCGTTCAACAGCCGTGGCATCTAAGTGGGAAATACAAGTGACCCATGATTGGAGGGCTGGATTGTTGGTGACACAGAGAGATGGTTTCTCTACTTCTGTAAATGTACTGCTATGAAAATCTGTTATTTCATACAGAATTTTAAGACACAAACTTAAGCTTTCCTTGATACCAAGTTAAGCTCTGGCAATGTAATAGATGCCACTGAGATCAGCCCAAAACTCCAGATGGTGCAGAGCATGGCAGCATTTTTGCTGTGGAACCTCGACTGCCAAGAGCATATTGCACAAGATTGCTCCAACATTGTGGTCCTCCTGTCTTTTTTGTTGTAATTTAAATTTATTTCTAAAGCATATTTGTGCTTTGCAAAACGATAAACATTAGCAAAAATAAATAGCAAATACATATGTAATAAGGCTGAAGCAGCAAAGGGACCAACAGCTAACCAATACTTATAGAAGAGAAGAAATTATATATCTATTGGTCTGAATAATCAAAAGGTTTATGGTTTTAGTCGGATAAAAGGGACAATATAAGAATGTATTTCAAATCAATTTAAATTAGCAACAGGGGTAAAAAAAAAATAGGCAATAAAGACATACGGAGAATATTATGATACCTAAGCAGAGAATATAGTGATACCAAACAATGCAGCTAAAACTGAGAAATATAACAGCAGAGTAAAAATCATCCACTTACTTTCATTTTAGAATTGATTGAATACAAGAAAGAAAACAATATTCCAAACTTTAGACAGCCTGTTGTAAAGAATTGTTTCTCCCCAACATTAGCACACTTGTGATGGTGGCAAACTGGTATAGCATTGCAAAAGAATTCCGATCAATGTACGCTCTCGTCGATGAAGGAAATGATATCTGTGGTCCTGCATATGTAGAGTGTGTCACCCTAAGTCTAAGAATTGAGCCCATGGTTGTAGAACAAGATTAACCAGAGAGGGCCGAGAACTGAGAATATTGTTGTATTAACTAGTAAGAGGCATTTCTCTGATTTTCTTTCATTGCATAATATGTAATAGAATTTGGTTAAGAGGGCTTTGGTTCTTTTTTGGTTAAAGCCTACCAAACAGCACAGCTGTCTGGTTGCGAAAAGACTTCTTGTTGGCATTCTGAAAGCTTCCCTAGGAATGCATCCACCCATTGCTTTCCATTGGCTTTGTGGTTTGTAACTCACATTTCTGGCTTTCTATTTGCTGGCTTTATTTGTTTCAGGCTGTCCAGCATGTCTTCGTCCCTCCTGTGGAGCGAAGCTTGTTCACCAGTGCTCATTGTATTCTTCCACGAGTCCTAGCTTTCTGTCTACAGACCTTTACATTTTGATCTTATCTTGTCACATTTGCTCTGTATTCAAAGACACAGGTCAAATGTCAGGCTCTGTCTTCCGAGGAGCATGGTGTTTACTTTTCCTTCTCTAACTGCAGTGAGAGGATTTGTGTGACAATCCTACCAGGTACTGGGAAGAAGAGGTTTGTGTCTAGCACACAACAAAATTTAAATGTCTGCAAATGGACTATGCAAAATTTTCAGAATATATAAAAACGAGAAAAGCACAAATGAAGCACATTTTGTTGTAATTTGAAAGTGTGCTGGAAACAAATATTTTAATACGATCAAAACAAATCAGTACACTAGGTGATGCCATTTCCACACATTATCATTTGTGTGCTGTACTGCTTTTATCAGTAAGGCTGTATGTGCAAAGTTAATGGTCATTTTAATCGAAAATGCTTTGACTGTAATGGCAGTGTGCTAACACACCATGCATACTTCACTCTACGTCACTCTACTCTATGCTACTCCACTCTTCGACACTCTACCCCACTCTAACACTCTACTCTGCTCTACAATACTCCATTCTATGCCACAGCACTTCACTCCACCACTCTCCACTCCACTCTACGCCACTCTATCCAACTTCACTCTAGGCCACTCTACTCCACTCTATAACACTCCACTCTATGACACACCACGACCCTCTACTCTATTCCACACTACACCAATCCACTCTATGGCACATTACTCCACTCCACTCTACACCACCCACTCTACACCACTAAACCACTCCACACCATTTTACTCCACTCTATGTCTCTCAACTCTATGCCCTTCCACTCCAAGCCCATTTACTTTATTCCATCCTGATCCACTCTACAACACTCCATTCTATGACACTCTATGCCACTTCACTCTAGGCCACTCTACTCCACTCTACGCCACTCCATGACTCCACTCCACTCTATGCTACTCCACAACTCTATTCCACTCTATTCCACTCCACTATATGACTTTACTCCACTCTACTTCACTCCACTCCATGACTCTACTCCCTTGTGTGCCACTCCATGACACTCTACTATATGCCATTCTACAACACTTTATTCCACTTTATGCCCCTCCACTCTACACCCCTCCACTCTTCTCCACTCCACTCTTCTCCAGTCCATGACACTCCATGACACTCCATGACACTCTACGACACTCTACGACACTCTTTGCCAATCTGCTCTACTCTTCGCCACTCTACTCCACTTTTCCTCATTCCATTCTATGACACTCCACTCCTCGCCACTCTCCTCTACGCCATTGACGTTTAGCCATGCTGAATAGCAGCCAAGCTGGTGTACAACATGGCTAAAACACATTAGCAAAACAGATCATTCTTACACAGTCAAGACCTATTGGCTTTGCCAATGCTTGTTTAGAAATTATACTAGTCAGTACACAGGCACACAAACCCAGTCCCCATTTTCCCAAACAAATACCAAAGATATACTGTGCAAAAGTATTACATAAAGAAAGACCTCTACAAGTGGTAAGCCTAGAAGTTATAGTTTAAGGAGGGAAGCACCAACCTCTTAGAGTTCACAAAATACTCTGTCAAGAAACCAAGGAACTCTACCGTGAAATTTTGAAATACCCGGTGAATCTTTCAAAAGAGGCAATCATGTTTTTTCATAGAACAACTAACATCATGTGGCAGGTTTTTGAAGTGCTGTCTCTGAAAACAAAATAATACTTGTAAATACTCTCCTTGCTGTTTTTTTGACATGCCAGCTTTCACACGAAACGCATGCCTGCTGTGCTGTTCCAACTGGACCTGTTTCTACATACGTATCTGAGGCAGTGGTTCCCAAACCTTTTAGAACCATGACCCATTTTTTAGTACGACAAACTTTGACGGCCCACCTAGCTTTAATGGACATGAGGCAGGTGATTCTTTAATGCAACTAAAGAATCGTATGGAAGCGCATTGTCATTTACAGACAGCACATGTTACATTAAAATAGTCACTAAATTTCAACAGACATACAGTTTTACTGATAAAATTATACTGTACACAAATGATAAGGTGTGGAAATCGGGTTTAAGTGAGTATTTATTATTTGTGCATCACCAAGTAAAATGTCTCTATTTGTTCTGAACCTATTAAAATCTTTGTTTCTTTCACACTTCAGAATTACAAAGAAATGTGCTTCATTTTTGCTTTCCTAACTGCTGAGTGTGCATAGTTCATTAACAGGTATTTTACATTTTGTTGTGTCCTATAGTCTTTCCTTTCACACTTCATGTTCCCCAGCAAGCTTGTCACATAATTCACTTTACTTTTCTTTCTCTGACTGTAAATTGAAAGAGTTTGTAAACAGGAGTCCTCATGTTGAAAAATAGGGCATAGCTTGACATTTGACCTCTGTCTTTGAAGGACAGCAAATCTGATAAGATAAATACAGAATTTAAAGGTATCTTTATTTATTGCTTGGACTTTCACGACCCACCAAAAATCAGCTTGTGACCCATCAGTCGGTCGTGACCCACAGTTTGGGAAACACTGATCTGCTCAGTATTCATGGTGACTCTAAACTGTCTTGTGAGAGGAGACATTGCTTACATGAGAAGCTGTGATGACCCACCAGTGGGTCGCGACCCACAGTTTGGGAAACACTGATTTAAGGCATTTCTAATGTTCATACTGGACTCACCCTGACAATTCTGCAGAGCATTCATGACTACAAAATGTCTTGTGAGAGAAGACGTTGCTTACTTGAGGAGCTGTGGACTAGTGACTAGAGAGTTGTTTCAACCTCCAAACTGAATGCAGTTGCACTAAGGAAGATGAAATTACCTTAAAAATGCATAAAAGTAAAGATAACGTAGAATGCAAATCTCCCCCACTAACACAACAGGGTGTTTGCATTCTATTAAGGACACGGATGATAAGAATTGTGACTACATGTCTTTACTGAAATCTATCACAGCAAAGAAAAAATATGTATATATAAACCATTACAAAAACAACAGTTGATGGACAGAACGCAGAACAATGTCATACATTCACCCTAGTACAGAGATTTGGGCCTAAATCCATCGTTTTTTTGCTCACCATGCCATTCCAGTTTGAACCCAGCCATATGCAAATCAGTCTTGACCCTGTGCCTCATAGGAACAGTCCAGCCCGAACTGCCAAGCCAGGTCCTCCCTGAACTGGAAACAAGCATCCTAGGACTGAGAGTTCAAAAGTTGACGATACCAAGGTTAGGCTGGCCAAAATGGTGTGATCAGCACTAAGTTTACCCAATTGCTGCAAACATGAACTAACAAACAGAAGATCAAGGCAAACAGAAGGAAGGCATAACCGCTAAGAGTATCTCAATGTTTAAGAAAAGAATCCACTACCTCCGCTTTCGGATCGAGACTCCAACTGAAGAATATGGGAGCGTGTGATTTAACTTGTAGGCAAAGAGATTCACTTGAAGTGGAGACCAAAGACTGAGATTATTTTGAAATATGTTCTGATCTAAAGACGGATCCCCAATTTGCAGCTAGATTTTCCAACTCTGGGAAATAATCCACCTGAAGCATAGTCCCCCTATCTAGACAAAAGTGCAACAAAAGTGCCTCAATTCCGTGGAGAGATCTGCTAAAACTTTTGATCAAACTTTTCCTAGCTTGTTTATGCACCAGACAGGTAAGACGTTGTCCATTCTTAGAAGAATGAAACAATTGACTTGGTTGAGAGCCAAACATTTTACAACGAAGGAGCTAGCAAGCAGTTCTAAGTAATTAATATAATGCAAAATTTGTCTGAGATGGGACTAATATTGCCTTCTTCTGGTTTATCAGAAACCCAAGTTGTTAAAGTAAGGAAATTGCCCAAAGTATCTGCCTATTCAGTTAAACCCTGGATTGGACCATGAACAACATTTTGTCTAAGTACACCACTAGTATGACCTCATGAGATCATACTAGCACTACTACTGATTTCAGCAACTTGGTGAAGCACCACTGGGCTGAGGACAGACTGAAAGGGAGTGTCTTGAATTGGAATGCTTGCCGCTTCCATTGAAAATATAAAGAATGTCTGTGTGATAGATGAATTGGAGCCAAAAGATAGTCATCCTTCAGATCCACTTTTACTAACAAATCCCCTTTCTGAAGAGAGTCTCTCACACAATGTATCCCATCCATTTTTAAAAGTCTGTAGAGGACAAACCAGTTCAGTACTTTTAAATTTATAACTGGATGAAATCCTTCATCTGCTTTTTGGACTAGGATCAAATTGCTGATAAATACCTTGTAAAGAACTGGGATCTTCCCTATTCTCCCTTTGTGAAACAATTCCTTTTCCTCCTGAGAATTCAACTGTGTCACATAGGGCCTGATTAGGTCACAACAGTGATGGATATATCGTCCGTCGAAATTTAAATCCCATAGAATATAATCTGATTTATATTTCGGCAGATGGGATATCCGTCACTGTTGTGACGGGGTAACCCGTCTGCTGAGATCTAAATCAGGCCTTTAAGTTTGTGAATTGCATGGAACAAGGTGGAATCAACTGACCTGGAGGAGAATAGAATTCTATTTTGTAACTTTGAATTGTTTGTAAAACTCACTGATCCATTGTTATCAAACTTCAGTTGTGAAGAAAGAGGGTGAGCCTGTCCAACTTTCTTGGGGAAAAATATTTTTTAGTAGATCGACTTACCAGTGTTGGATTGATAGCGACCTCTGCCAAGTTGAGATCTTCCTCTTAAATGATTTTCTCTCCAGGGAAGAAATGTGTGAATCCCCCTGTGTCACCAAAGACCGCTTCATGCCTTCCTCTTGTTGAATAGAAGCTCTGATGAAGAGTGCCAGTAGCTCTTGGCAAAAACACAAGAAGAAAAATCTTCCCTGAGTTTCGGCTGAGCTCAGCCCTGAGAGGTAAATGTTTAAACATATGTGGATTTGTCCTTCACAAAATGTTCCACAAACAAATAATCCTCAGCTTCAGAACCCAACTCATTGTCTCTAATTTTGGGTCAATTCTTACCTGCAGGATTTTACTCCACTCAGTGGCAATATCTGCCTTTTCATTTCCCTGGAGACAGACTCCTAATTGGCTCCATCCCCTCAGAAGAGCTGGATCAACCTGAGGTCCAGTCAGAGCCGCATCTTCCGTAATATCTAAAATATGGTAAGGGGACCTAAAAGGTCCAAAAACATATCCTGACAAATTTTAAGAGTTTTGTCTATCTCCTTTTTTGGATCTTTGCTTTTTTATATATAAAAAGGAGACATTGCAGAGTCAACTTTCAGAGTAATAGGCAACTTGTGTGGGATAATTGGTCTTGTGCACTCTACTTTGAGCTTACTTCTATTAACCTTGGCCATAGGTTTCCGAATCCAGTGGGTTTCAAACTCAGAAATCAAGGTAGATCGAAATAGGGACATCCTAATGCATCCAAAATAACACCAGTGTTCCATTCCACTGGAGGAACTATGTCCCTTGCAGAGTGAGGATTCCAGAAGTGTTCATGATCATTATCAGCATCTCCTTGACGTTCAGTAGGAGAAGACGCTGAATCAGAATGAAAGGGGATATCTAAATGTACTTTTGCTGCTTGCCTTCTGAAAAAAATATCCTTCAACAAATGTTACTTTCTTAGGTTTCTTTGTACAAACTAAGTGTGAGCTCTCTTCTTTTGAGAATAATAAGATGTCATTATAATCAATAGTGTGAGATGCCTCAGCACTTCTTTTTCTCAAAGAGATTTTTACCTTATTAGCATTAGGAAACACTCATTCATGGTTGGTCTGAGACTCTTCCCTAGGTCAAGATGGCAAATGGTCAATTGATATACTAAAGGAAGTAGTAACCAAATTACTAATGGCATCTTACATTGATTTAAGTGAAACAGTCACCATTGTTTGAATGACCTCACAGACTCACCTGTCCTTCCTCAGCAGTTTTCTGTCTCCATAAGCCTTCTTGGCCTTCCTCTTCCCCAGTGAAGTAAGTCTGAAATCATGGGAGGCTAATGAAGAGAGAGCCTTTTAAGGCCACTCTTGCTATTATCTTCCATAGAGGACTTAATGGTAACAGAAAGCAAGCAGTCATAATGATAACAAAGGGGAAAAACCTTTGCCACAACAGGCAATATAAAAAATTGAACCTATTTATAATTATTATCCAAAGTTAAGTGAGTGCGCTCCCTGAATATAAAATCAACAATATGGAAGGCACAGAATATTGAGGATAGAATATCAAAAATAAAATATTGACAGGTTAGCAAGTTTAGGATTTCTATACCTAACTCCAGCTGCATGTACCTATGTGGTACATATATCTTCAACGTACATAGATGTGGATTTAGGAATAGTAAACCATACTTCCCTATATGCACTTTCCTTTAGATATTTTGTCCCTTGGTACTCTGTCCTTGATATTAGAATGCCACAATATTGTTGGTGTCGATATTCAGTGGTGCAATCAATGAACTGCAATCAAGAGAAGAAGCGGGGTAGACCGATCCTGCAGAAAATACTTTTCTGAGAAAGAAATGTATAAAAAGCTGTCAATTGAAAGGTGGCGCTATACAAAATATCTGCTTAGGTCATCGAGAAATGACCATCGCCTGAGGGAGAAGGCGCATAAATGTTGAGCGTTCTCCAAGGGGACAGAGACCAACACCTACCAGAAAAGAAACACTGAAACACCTAAGGTGAAGCAAATATGTTGCCTGTCTCTTGAAAGGCATGAGTAGAAAACAAGAAAAAAGCTTGGAGTTTTCATGCTTCTGAAGAGAAATATTGTGGAGCTCAAGCTTTTAAATATAATATATTGCACAGTAGAGAGGCGCAAAATGAAGCCAAGGGGGTATGCCCAAATGACCCTCCTAATACCTGGGCAAAAATCTAAAGCTTAAACAAAATGAAAAAGGTATGGAGGGATCAATCACTCATTTATTTTCGTACAAGGTACTATCAATTACCCTGACGTGTTCAGTATTTTAAGAATATAAATATCAATGATTATGTTAGCTACACATATCATTTGGCGTGACTCTGGTACAAACAATTAATTACACAATAAACATCAAACAAATTATATATAAAACATACAAAATACATAAAAAGTTAGACATAAATCATTGTCACAACAATACATATATACAATATATACAACATATACAAAACACCCTAATTATAACATGTATTAATGTACACTCCTCAATCTGAGTGATACATTCTGAGGTAATCCTATTAGCACAAGAGGTATCACTCCTCTCTCTCATTTATTTATGTGCTCTTTAAAGTCTAAAGCCTAATTCACATATAATTGGACTCCTCATATATCTGTCTAAAGTCTAAAGCCTAATTCACATATAATTGGACTCCTCATATATCTGTCGACGCGGACGCGGTCGCGTTTCAGCCCTCAATTTCTTTCGGCTTCCTCAGGACAAGGGTATACAGTATCTACAAAAATAATCAAGGGTTAAAAATTCATACCTATACATCTATTTTCTACCGATCTAGTTCTATCCCTTATTTACACATACAGTGCTCAATAAAATTAGTCAAAACGGCAAACACGTGAAAATATTCACTCCCATCAATGGTAAAAAGGTGTATATTAATTCCAGCAAATTCTATTAAAACACCCTTTTTAAGTGTATACATAGAACAAGTCATTGTGTCTATGCTAGCCCCAAAACACCAATAAAACACCTACTCTCATAAACTACCTGGAGTCTATTCAACACTATCAGGCTCCAGGCAATTCCTTATCTTCGGGGTAACATGCCTCCCATATAACATGGTTCCATACTCATCAGGTCACCTATCAAGATAACAACACCTACCAGAAAAGAAACACTGAAACACCTAAGGTGAAGCAAATATGTTGCCTGTCTCTTGAAAGGCATGAGTAGAAAACAAGAAAAAAGCTTGGAGTTTTCATGCTTCTGAAGAGAAATATTGTGGAGCTCAAGCTTTTAAATATAATATATTGCACAGTAGAGAGGCGCAGCAAACGGCCCTAGCGGGCCCAGCTATTTTCAGTAATACCTGTAAAAGAAACAAATAAGCATGAGTATAGAATACTTCTTATACAAGAAATACATTAAGGCATTATTTAAACATAATTAAATAACACAGAATGATGTGGAAAAAAGTACTTAACTCTGCTAAACTAGCAAAGAAGACGGAGTTTGCTGATCATAAGGTAGGGTTATACGAGGACATCTTCAATGATTGGTGGCCTGAATTTGAGGTCATCTGGAGTCTGTACTGCTAGCAGTGTTATGTATTGTGTTACAATGTCATCCATGTTGAATTTTTCTGTTTAATGGTTTATATGCACATATTTTTTATTTGCTGCATGATATTTCAGTAAAGATGTTTAGTCATAATTGAGCATCTGGCCTTGTAGTAGAATTGGTCACTTTTTTCACAAATATAAAGCAAAAAGAAAGGAAATTTTAACCCCAATATACACCATGCTGGATAGTGTAAAAGCAGGAATCTCAATTGAAACCCACACACTTTCTGGGGACTTTGAGGTAAAGGATATGAATGATGCACAGGAAAAAATGGTAGAATGCTCAGCCATAATCTTTTCTGCATGTTAGTAATTTTTCTTTAAACATTTAATGAGCAAAAATACGTAACACTTGAGCCTGCTTAATGCTTGGTTAGGCAGCAGCTTTGTGGGGCATCAATAAGTTGCTACCAATTTATAAGAAAAAAACTTCCAATATTGGAAGGGGAGTTCTCGAGTAGCAAAATTATATCTGGGGCAGTTAATTTCACATTGTGCAGCATAAATGTCTACTATACTTGTTATCTATGTTGTGAATATT
This sequence comes from Calotriton arnoldi, assembly GCA_963921515.1. NCBI lineage: Eukaryota > Metazoa > Chordata > Amphibia > Caudata > Salamandridae > Calotriton > Calotriton arnoldi. Next base: position 128,431 of record CAWUFW010013444.1, read on the forward strand.
TACTGTTGTAAAGCGCTCTGACTCACATGCTCTGTTTAGACTTGTTATCTTTGACATGAACATTTACTGTTGTAAAGCGCTACCTTCGGTCTAGCTAGCGCTATATAAAACTCTCAAATAAATAAACAAATATTTTGCCAAGAGCACCAAGAATTCTTCTCAAAGAAGTAATTAAAAAAACACAGCACTGTTAGCTCCCACTTTGACATGAAAAGACGGCTTTTAGTGTCAGCATTTTAGTAATGTGGGGATCATAGCAAATAAACATTTTTCAAAGAAATCCAATGCTTCCATAGGAAAGAAGCATAGGGTTAATCTGCTGATTGAAACAAGCTATTACATATCAATTTGGTCTAAATCAAATGCGAGTGTCTCAGAATGATTGGAAGGCAGCAGAGTGGAACAACTTGTGTTAGACAACATGGCATCATCCAATACATCATCAACCAATGTCACAATAAACATCCTTATTTACAATGTAGTAGCAGGTCATGCCTGGGGGGAGGAGGTGAGTGAAGGATGGCCTAATTTGGAGAAATGTTTGATAAAATGTAGAGTAGACAGTCAGAAGTCCTTTAAATTGTGTTTATTCAGGAGTGTAGACAACAGACCACCAGCCCATGCAGCAGCTCAAATCCAACTGCCAACAGTGCAGTTGGACAGAACAAACCATTGTGTTGTCATGGATGACACATGGAATACAGAGGTGCTTGCCACCAACAGGGACAGGTGGCAAAAGAAGAACAGCATAACATAACCCATAGGGGAACAGTGAAAGTACAGCAAAACATAGCCCATAACACATCTTCCCCCCACACAATATTAAAAGAAGCAATGAAATAAGGACGGGGAGAAAATCAGAACAAACCGAGATACATCAAAAGATGCAAGAAAAGTAGAAACACTTCAGAACATCTTATAATCCTGATGACAAGAAGGTCTGAATCTCAACCTCCTAGAGTTCCCCGAATCAGGAGTACCAGGACCAGGAACATCACAAGGACCAGAACGTTCAGGCACGTTAGAACGACCATGTTCAGGCACATTGGAACGACCATGTTCTGGCACGTTGGAACCACCATTCCACTTAACCAAGCTGGACATGCTCCACACCTCACCAGAGTTCAACACAACAACATTCCTCCTCACTTCCTTGATGACAAAAGGGCCCATAAATCTGGAACGACCTTTCTTCAAGAGCCCGGGATTTCTGATTAACACCTCATCCCCAACATTCCAAACCTTGGCAAGAGCACAATTTCTTTGGTCAAACTTGTCTTTATATCTCTCTTGGTAAAGCCTCCGTTTAAACACAAGCTGCTCATCCCTCCTTTCGTCATCCAAACACATTCTCAACCAGGCAGGATTTAACTTATCATGAGGCTTCCTACCTCTCAAGACAGAAAAAGGGGAAACCAAGGGCAAACAATTGGGTGTGTTGCGGTGAGCCCACCATGTCTCTCTGAGCATGCTCTTAAGAGAAGACTTGGTCTGTAAAGCCCTTTGAGCACAACTTTTCACCAACTTGTTCATGCTTTCAGCCAAACCATTGGCTTGTGGAGAATACAAAGCTGTCTTGTAGTGTATAATGGACAATTCCTTGAGAAACGAACTCATCTCATGTGAGACAAACTGGACTCCATTATCCGTGATAAGATGCTTGGGAATGCCCTCCCTGGAAAACTCCTCAGACAGGAACTCAATAACAGTTCTAGTATTGACATCAGGCACACATTTGGTCACCACCCACTTGGAGGTGTAATCCACCAACAACAAAACATAACGTTCATAATGGGCAAAGAGTTCAAAAGACCAGTGATGTCCAATCCCAACTTGGACCAGGGCTCAGTGGGAATCTCCACAGGCGACAGAGGTGCTGTACGCATCTTCTTGCTCTTGTCACTATTTGCACACTCCCAGCAATCCTTCACCACATCTTCAATCTGCCGATCCATAGTTGGCCACCAATACCACTCACGAACCCTAACTTTGGTTAGGTTCCTCCCAAGATGTTGTTCATGGGCCAAGTTAATAAGCTTGCATCTCAGATTACTAGGAGGTATCTCCCGATTACCTCTCAATAACTTCTCATCAATCACACACAATTCATCCTTGACATTCAAAAAACATTTACAAAACTCAGGCACATCTCTGTCCGCTGGCCAGCCCTTCACAGTATACTCCTTAACCATTTCTAAATCCTTGTCACCTTGAGAGACCAAAGACCACTCCTCCACATTGACAGCTGATTCATGCACCCACGCCACAAGAGAATTCTCAACTTCCACACCAGGCTGATTCAAAGGCATTCTAGACAAGCAGTCGGCAACAGCATTCTTCGGGCCAGGCACATACTCGACCCTGAAGTTGAACTCAGTCAAACCTTCCATCCAACATTTGATCCTTGGAGAGAGATTATCAACCTCCCTACAAGTGAAAATTTGACACAAGGGATGATGATCAGACCTGACAACCACAGGTAAACCCCAAAGGTAAAACTTAAAATGACGATTAGCCCAAAAAGCACGCCAACGCCTCTCGCTCAATCACAGAGTAGCGCTCTTCCGCGCCCCTGAGAGAACGGGAAGCAAAGGCAACAATCCTGGGTTCACCATCTACAATTTGTGAGAGAACAGCTCCCAACCCCAACATGCTAGCATCAGTAAACAACACAGTTGTTTTACAAGCATCTCAATGTCCCAAAGTAGGCATGCGACCAATGACTTCTTTGATAGTGTTAAAAGTGAGAGTACATTCATCAGACCATGAGAATCTGGCACCCTTCTTGAGCAGTAGCCTTAATGGAGAGGACACACAAGCAAAATTGGGAACAAACTTAGAGCAAAACTCAGCTAACCCCAGGAAGGATCGTACGTGGTCCCTGTTCACAGGTGTTGGTGCCTTAACAATGCTTTCAGCAAGATCCAATTTAAGACTGATCCCTTCCCCAGAAATAGTATGACCCAAATAGTTCACAGATGATAACCGAAATTAGCATTTCTCTTTCTTGATCACCAAACCAGCATCTTGGAGTCGCTGCAAAACTTCCCACAGCTGTTTGTCGTGCTCTTGTTGGTCCTTCCCATAAACAAGGTTGTCGTCCTGAAAAATGAGAACTTTAGACAACCAATCCAGCACTTTGTTCATGACTCTCTGAAAGCAAGCGGCAGCAGATGCTAGCCCAAAAGGCATGCGGATAAATCTGAAGGCACCTAAAGGAGTCACAAACTATGTCAACTGCCTTGAATCCAGATGAAGCAAAACCTGGTGGTAAGCGGAGGACAGATCCATGACATTAAAACATTTAGCATCCTTGATAAGAGCAAGAGTCTCAGAGATGTTCAGTAAGGGCTGTCTATCGACCCAAATGTGCTTGTTCAGCCCACGCAAATCCACACACATGCGGATCCCTTTGCCCCCATCCTTAGATGCCAAAACAATCAGGGCCAACCACTCGGAACACTCAATCTCCTCAATGATACCAGCACTTAATAACCTCTTTAGCTCATGACTTAATGGGTCCATCATCATGTGAGGTACCTTCCTCACTTTGCTAATGAAAGGCTGAGCATTCTGCTTAAAAATGATCTTGTGCTCAAAAGTCTTGAGCAATCCCAAGTCATCACTAAAAACTTTAGGGAATTGTGAACACACATCCACAGGCAAAAGACCACAAGACAGAAGTAAAACTTTCTCTGGTGAGTTGGGGTTTAAAGTGATCCCCATGTCTCTTTGGTGTCTCCATCCTAGAAGATTATCACCCCATTTTGCCACGTACACCTTCCCAACAGTTTCCCTGTCTTTGAATTGAAACCTCTTGACCACATAGCCCAAAACATCAATCCTAACTCCACCATAACCCACAGGATTGATATCTGGTGGAGACAGGTCAACCTTGTGTTGACCAAACACCACTTCCCAATTTGCATCACCAACCATAGTATAAGGCGAACCAGAGTCAGCCAAAACTGAGAACTGTTTGCAATCAATCAGAACCTCACACTCTTGCATCTCCAACTTGTCTCCATTGACAACACCATCTTCTCTGACACTCAACATATACCTCTTCTCTTCTTCAACACAATGCACAGCTTGACCTTTAGCACCACGACACACACAAGCATAATGTCCCTTTTTGCCACACCTATTGCATGTGACAGACCTTGCAAAACAGTTGGGGCTGTTAGACAAATGGCTTTCACTCCCACATCTAAAACACTTAAAGCCAGACTTGCTGTTTCTGGAACCCAGATGCTCAAAATCAGGCGATTTCTTATCCACCTCACCATGAACTCTTTTTTTAAATTCATTCCCTTTGGCATCCTCTTTCTCGACCTCGTGAACCACCTTCTCCTCCAGGGAAACATTACCTTTATACACCCTCATTTCACGCACCCACATATTGGGGTTCTCCATACCCTCCACAATGGCTAAAGTCTCTTTAAGGTCAGGATTTTTGGAAAGAAGTTTCTGCTGGACCTTGACATCATTCGTACATCTGACAATCTGATCCCTTACCAGTGAATCAGTAAGTTGTTCAAATTCACAAGTATGTGCCAATGTTTTTAAAGTTGCTACGTAACTACCAATCTTCTCCTGTTTACCCTGGACTCTAGAGAAAAACTTGTGGCGTTCCAAAACCACATTGATTTTAGATCCAAAATGTTTCTCAAGCATCATGACAGACATGTCAAAGACATTGGCAGGTTCCCCTTCACCACGCCCCAACACAATTTCATCTAAACTGTCGTACACATGTCTCCTCTCAACCCCCAGATTATGTAACAACACAGCTTGTTTCCTTAAAGCAGACATTTTTTCGCCCCCAATGGCCAGCAAATAAGAATCAAACAATGGCTTCCATCTATTCCAAGGTAAAATTGGGTCACCTTTGTCTGAAAGAAATTGGGGAGTTTGAGACATGCTAGATGAAGCCATAATGAAACAAAAATAGTCACCAGCACTTAAAAATAACAACAAAAATAACAGAAAGAATGCAGGTTAAAAAGTAGAGAGCATGAAGCACTACAGAGTATGCGCATCACCGCACTGCAAAAGTAATTGAAGAAGTACCTTAAGGTGTTGGCAGAACATGAAACAAAATGCTCCCAAAGCAATATCCAGAGATATTAGAATGGTGTGCGCATCACCGTGCATGCCCAGGAATCATAGAAATTATGTGTGCAGTACAAATTCCAGAGATTACTAAAATGGTGTGCGCATCACCACACGTTCCCAGAATAACAGATGTGCTCCAAAGGTAAGATTACTAAAATACGAGAATGGTGTGCACATCACCGCGCATGCCCAGCATGACAGAAATTGACACAGGATGATTGGAAAAGGTGTGCGCATCACCGCGCATGCTCCAAAATGATTGGAAAAGGTGCGCGCATCACCGCGCATGCTCCGAAATGGTTGGAAAGGTGTGCGCATCACCGTGCATGCCCCGCGTGACTAACACAACGTTGGAGGCGAATACACTGAAAGCGCCTCAGGACATCCGGAAAGCAGAGCTTGGACACTTGGAGTCGCAGCCAAAAGAACAGAAGTACGGAAACGCGTGCTTGGTCTTGCGCATGTGTTCCGTAGTCAGGGAAACGCCTCGACGAAGGAGACACCAGGAAGAAACCAATAGGTAAGAAACGTCACAAGCCTTCTTGCTGCTCGTTGCACACGGCGCGTGCAGGCTAGAGCGAGACTTGACTTTAAAACGCAACCGTTTAGTAAAAAGACGATTGAAGGACGTCTTTGCCTCAAAGTGAATCCCAAAACACACAAACAGTTTAAAGTACCTGAATCTCCATTAGTCCAAGGAGATATTAAATAGTAGGCCGTGTAATTCTCGTGTAATTGCTGCAGTCCTCATGGGTCCGTGGGGAAGCTGATTCTCTTGATATACCTGTCCCCTCGCAGGTACAACTCGTCGCCAGAGATAAAATGTAGAGTAGACAGCCAGAAGTCCTTTAAGTTGTGTTTATTCAGGAGTGTAGACAACAGACCACCAGCCCATGCAGCAGCTCAAATACAACTGCCAACAGTGCAGTTGGACTGAACAAACCATTGTGTTGTCATGGATGACACATGGAATACAGAGGTGCTTGCCACCAACAGGGACAGGTGGCAAAAGAAGAACAGCATAACATAACCCATAGGTGAACAGTAAAAGTACAGCAAAACATAGCCCCTATCAATGTTCCACTGTAATGTAGTGAATAGTCACAACAATTTTTTTTGGGGAGGGGGAGAGTTTTATATAGGCAAACTCGACCGGGAGGTATCAGAGCACTTTAAATGAGCAGCAGTTGAGTTACAGATGGACACATTCATTTTTGTTAGGCACGGGGAGATTAAGTGATTTGCCCAGAATCACAGGTGGTTGAGCATCCCTGCAGAGACTCGAACCCAGTTCCCCAGCTTCAAGGTCAACTGCTCCAGCCGTTTGGCCACCTACATCTATGTACATTACACAGGATATTATAGGTCAGTCATGTGAAGGCAAGAGTACAGACAGTTGATGTTTCTGACTGACATTTGTGTAAAATATTTCAGTTTAGGTTGTGTGTAAAATAATTCATATCGGAAGTGAAACAGACATGCATCATATGTCCAAAACAGGTGACATTAATAAGCAGCAGCTGAGATGTTGATAGAGAATTAACCAGAAGGAACTCTGCAATCGAAAAAAGGTAACTGACTTGAAAATCTCAATATTATTTTCCAATATTCCAAGTGCTTAGTTTGTGGTGGTGATTATTGGCGCCAGCAATTATTTTTGGGAATCTGGTCATAAAGCCCGATTTAAAAGTTGGGATAATGCTGGAAATCTGCCAAAGATGAACGGCCACTGTATTAAGAGTGCTTTGATGTCTGTCAATGTACCTCTAATAAGGCCCTTATTTTCCATCATCAGACTTTGACCCAAATCAAGAGAGAGAAAAGTACGGTAGCAGAAAATAATTATCGGAATATCATCTGATAAAAATATTTTCTTTTAAATATCGTTTACAATAACAATATTTTTGGAAATAATAACAAATATTCTGGACACAATATTTCTGAAAGATGAAATTTCTGACATACAATGAGAGAAAATTAGAAAAGGGAGAAAGGAGGAAGAAGAGAAAGACGGGACATATGTAACAAGGGGAGAAGGCAGGGCTGAAAATGAGTATGCAAGATTGAGGTACAGAGACAGGTGATATAGGGTGGTTGAAAGAAATGGCCTGAGATGGAATCAAGTCTAGGCAGCTCTGGTATTCGGCAATACAGACATTCATGTGGAATCCTAAGAAAAACTTTAAGACACTGCAATTTTCTTATTTTTATTAATGTAGCAGTGACATCAATGTTCATGGCCTACCAGTGTTCCCAATTGACTCTACCATACCCTATTCACCTCTGTGACAGCACATGAGGATTTCCTGTAATCAAATATGGAAATGTGGAGAGGTAGACCAGCAGCTGTATGAACATGTACATCCATGGTGAAGATCATATAACAGTCTTGCAGAATCTCTAGTTGGACCAAGTATGCTTCCATTCTCCTATTTAAGTGTCCAAATGATACGAAGCAAGACAAATCGGCACTTACCTTCCCTCTTGCTTTTTGGCAATGTCTGTTCCCCTGTGTGCCGTGGTATCCCCTGACAGTCTACTCTTAAACCTCACTATGCCGTCAGAGTGATGAGACTACTGCAATGATGAATATTTGATTTTCTTGGTTTACTCCTGAAGTGACAAGTGTATTGTGCCTTTAAATGCAGTGGCACAACATCATGAACAAAAAAGAATAGCTTTAGTGGCTTAGAATACACCTGTGGATTAACCTTCCTCTAATGAATGCTACAGTTTGTGCAACCTTCAGGGATATGGGAAGGATGGAGAAAAGCATATATTAAGATGGAGATGTGACTACTTCAAACACACCCAAAATAGGTGGAGCCACAGAAAGCACATAATGCATGGAACACCATGGACACATCATGAAAGAGAGTTAAGGATAGGTGGTTGGAAAGAACTCATCATTTAAAAAACACAAGTGCTGAAATCCAAAGTTATTCCTTAGAAGCCTACATCCAACGCAGCTAAATACCAATGCTGCCTAGATTTCACCTTATGTCTCTTTCCTCCACCACCCCACATTTTTTTTCACTTTTGCAGTTTCATTTTCCTCGCTCCTTTCTTCCTTTGCCTCTCTCCCCTATCTTTTTCTTCCACCTCCTTTTTTCTCTTCCCTATCACCCTATAATAATCCCTATTAGTCAAAGTAATGAAAAATGAGTCTCAATCAACAAAAATGAGTACCTATGTCAACCACCTGCAACCACATGCACAAATTAAGCACCAGATAATTTTGATTTTGGTATTATTTAGATTTCAGTGTTTTTCATTCTAAGTTTGAAAATGCACCTTATTTTCAAACCTGCGGGATTTATTTAATAATTTACTTTCAAAGGTGGAGGGATTCATGCGAATGCGACTGATTGACTTATTATGTAATTATCTTTCCACAGGTTGGTCAACACACCACAAAACTACGGTTGAAATGCTCTATCGCAGTTGGCGCCTGAAAGCCTTTACATGGATCTTGGAGTCAGAAATGGTTTGGATTTAGGCCTTTCTGCACTACGCCTGAGATTTCTCCTTTCTTTTTTGAGAATGATTGTACATCTAAAAAAGCATTGGCAGAGTCAAAGGAATGGCTTGCAGTTTGAGTCATGACAAAAATATTTTAAAAGCCATATTTCAAAGGGATTTGTTAAAATAAAATGTATTCATAGTTGCCCAGTGCTCATGCATGGGCACACATGGAGGGCCATCTTGGAATAGTCAGAGAACAATTTAAGATGGCCACCCACTGATAGCAAGACAAATTAAAACAAAATAAACAAACAGGATAAGAGAAAAAGACTTTGAGTAGGTGTGATAAGGGTGGTGACAGGGGGATGGTGAGCAGGGAGCAACAGGGAGAGAATAATAGCCCTTCCACATGCACTGCAAACCTACAAGGTCTGACGTCAGTAGTGGAAGGATACATCAGCCAATCAAAACACTATGGGTCAAATTTATAAAGGTTTTGCGTCACCCTTGCACCACGCCGGGCAATGCAAAACCTAGAATGAGATTTACCGAGCCACCCAAGGCCACTTTGCGAGGACCTGCGTATCTTGGTAAATCTGGTGTAATGCAAGGCAGCGCAAGTCACTGCCTTGCGCTACTCTGCCCTGGGAAGGATTTTGATGGGTGGATTATGGATGATCCCATGCATTCACCTATGGATTGTGGCGCATTCCCAGATTTACCAAGACAGGGAAACCTGGGAATGCATCAAAATGTTACGCATTCCCAGGGATAGCGCAACGAGGAGCAATATCTGTATTTCTTCTTGTTGTTTCCTCTTTCTAAGTGTGCTGCATTCTGGGCCCCATCCTGCACAAAAACGATCCTGCCTCCATTGCAGGCACGCTTGCACCACGGCTCAAGGATGCCCGCATTGGTGCAAGGTAGCACATTGTGCGCCAGCGCAAGGAGAGCAGAAATATGTTAAAATATGGTGCATTCCTGCCCTCTCCCTTTCACGCAGCGCAGCAAAGTGTCTTGCTATGTTGTGGTGCATGAAAGTATGATAAATCTGGCCCTCTGGTGCTAAAATAATCCTTAGTGGAATAAACACAAGAATGAGGATTGCTATTAAATGACAGCCATTGAATGATCAGGAAAGTGAGATAGACAACAAAGTTATCTAATCATGAGCAAGCGGTTGATCCAAAGTGCACTCTAAGTATATGATATGTATAAGAAACAACAGGCCTTGCAAGTAGACATGCAATGCCACGCCGTAGCTGAGAACTAAAAAACCCTGTTTTCTGAATGCTGTGCACCTATGAGATAAAGAATTCAAAGTGTGATGTTTCAGTGTATTTTTGAGATGTAAAATAGCCCCACATCCATTGCACTGCAAGCATTCCATATGTGGTGGAATCATACACCAGACACCCAATGCATGAGGTGAGACAAAAATACTCCTCTGAGCAGAGAAAAAGCCCACCGTATGTGTATTTTAAACAATTGGTAACAGGTTGAACAAGCAGCTGTGCTGTCAAACCAGACCTAAAAACATCAGATAAGTAAAGAAGCACTGAGCGATACAATATACATCTGTTTAGGATTTTTCTATTGGGTCTATCTTGCAAGGCTTGGAGGGAATGTTTAATTTTTCGATAGGATAATGCTGCTTGTGACATTTGCATATGGGCGGACATTCTACAGAAGAGGGACAAGTTCAAATCCGAAGGGTCACAGAGGACCCTATTAAAATCCCAGCTCAACTGAATTCGTACAGATCCTCTGGTGCCATGCACATTCTGATCTCCTGTTGGCAAACTGAACCTAGATTTGCATAGTTGTTCTGCTTAAAGAGAATATGCATCGGCTATGACTTTCTATGTGCATAGAGTTAGCTGCTCAGGGACCAAGTTACCATTTTGTCCAAGACACATTCAATTAAACTGAAACAACCCTGATCGAGAAGCATTAGCTCCTGAAACCACGCCCAGTCGTCACTTACAAAAGATGTCACTGCATCAAACTTCCATTTACAGTTGGCAATGCGATGCATTCCAGTTGCAGCAGGATTAAAGACATACAAGTATGTTTTCAAGTTTTTCCTTAGATAGTGGGACGAGATTTCGGCACCATAGTCTCAGGCAGACATAGTAAAATTGCTCTCAAGTGACAGAAACATAGATCTGGGTGTCATTAACATAACGATGACATTGCAATCTAGCGCTTCAGTTGCTGCCTCCTGGAAGCCGCCTCCACAAACGCACATTAATTAAACAGCATCAAAACCCCAAGAGAACTCAGCAACCCCCCTTGTTTAAATTGCTCTCTAGCTTCAGAAGTGGGTCTGACGTTCATCTGTTAAGCAGCAGTTACTGTGCAATGCCGTTGCGAGCTGCAATTGTTTATTTAAAGTCCCAGCTACATAATTGAGCGGCACTTTTAATTCACGGTAACCACCATCCAAGATCTGGCTAACTAAAAGGAGGTATGAATGATTTATGTTAATTGTGGAGATAGCGTCAGTGAAGCTCTGCATAATTTATGCACTCTGCCGGGAAGTGCCCGGAGGGTTACAGTACATGTATTGATTGCAATCTAGTCATGATAATTTTTCCTTCTTTAAAGAGACACTGTTTTCAAATGATACAATGTTTCCTCGGTTTACATCCAGCGCAATGTTGATTTAGTATTGTGAAAATTGCACGGGTAAAGCCTTTTTACCAGTATTGATTTATCTTAGGAGTACCCCCCAAGGCGTTATTGACTGGAAGTGCTAGGTCGGCAGGGAAGAGGTATCGACCTGCTAATTAACTTTCATAAAGGAAATGAATATTAGCTAATAGGAGGGTTTCAAAGAAAAATCTATAGAACACATACAATTTCGATGGCTTATTGAAACAGAAAATAACAAGCTTCTGTCTAAAATACTACTATTCCACCAGTTTCACTGTCTGAGCACGCCTCAAATGCTTCCAATTTTCCAACACTGGAATTTATTTTAAAAGATTTGAATGGCGCATGCCCTGCAATAATAGCACATTTTTGTAATGTGCAACTAAGTGTGCCAGTGCAGCTTGAGCAAAGCAATGACCTGAAAGAGATAAGGACAGAGAAGGTGTACACACACTAAATCAGGGGTCTACAACCTTTTCACTAACAAGAGCAATTTATGATCAACCAAAACCATCTCGACCTACTAATATTAATAGTGTTGTATACATCAGACAAGATTAGATTAGTGGCCACCCTATGAAAGATTTCTAGCCGTGGTCACCTGAGTGCAGTATTGGCAGCAGTGATGTAAAAAAGGCAGTCAGTTCGGAATGCCTTTAAAAGGGGAATATATAACCGCCACAGCTACAATGCTCCCGGCACCAAGGTAATAATATTAGTAATAAGTATTCCAGTGCTGAATGGTTTTTTCATATCAGTTACACACTTTTCAATTTTGGTATACATATATTAATTCATCCAAACAAAAGCTTCTAATTTGGTAGGCCGTGCTCCATACAGGAGAGCTACTCACAGGCAGCTGAAGAGCTACCAGTTGGAGAAACCTGCACTGCACTAAATGATAGCGTTTATCAAGATCACACTGTATTAAATAGCTCCACGACTGTGTGCAATAAAGGGTGAAAGTAAATTGATATAAGTTTAACATATAATTTTTAACTTGTGAAAAGTGAGGTATAAATGGACAATGACCAGAATCATAAAAAGAAAATCAATATGATTGGTGTGCACAAGTTCATAATAGGAAATAACTACATAAGCTAAAAAAACATGCATTGCTAAGAATTGGACTAGCTGGACAGCTGTTTGGTAGGGAATCACACGACTTCTGTACTGCTCTGCATTTACTTCTAATTCCTCCAGTTCAACTGAATGATTGATGACAGATGAGAAAAACAGCAACACTACCACTAACACTACAGGATTAGTTCAGGGCACATTCAGGGCATCATTATTAAACTTTACCACTCTAAACCTGTTATAAGAGATGAGTGGTTGATACTCAAAGGTTAGGAAACATCTCCCCCATCGTTGGAAGTACTTAAAGCATGCACGCTGGTTGACTTACTACTTGGCTCTGCAGTGCTTTCATTAAACAAGCAGTAGCCATAGATAGCATTAATACTTCCTCAGTTCATTAAAAAAAATCTTCCAATTTTGGCCGAATTTCAAATATCCTTTTGTGCCCAAACATTTTGAGTGTGATGCGTGCATTCACTGCAGACAATGTTTCTGGAGAGAGAAATCTGCTCACTTGCCAGTCCAGGTTTTGTTTGGCAAGTGGTAAGTAGACTACCTTGCTGTTATTTATGAGCAGTTGTTTATGTAGCAGCATTGATTTATGGCTGCATTGATAATATTAGATCTGTTGGTTGCATTCAATGCTATTCACGATGAAGAAATAATCAGTCGACTGATGAACCAGGTGAGTCTAGCAAGGTGAATTTTGTGATGGATTATGTCGTTTTTATGCTGGCATTCACCTACAGATAAAAATGTGGTTTATTTTGGGGTGAATGAATATAGCAGGCCTGGTTGTACAAGGCTTTATTCGGTCCTCTGGCTCAACTGATTGTAAATGATTGTCTGCAGTATCAAATGTGTTCAGACTTTATGCGTAATCATGGACAGGAAGCTCAAAGTGCTTTAGTCTTACTGTAAATACCTCACTTTTATCTGGCTACTTCGACTGATTACCTCTTAACGGCCCACTCATGTCACCACAGGCTTATATCTTAAAGACTACCTGAATTGTATCTGTATTTTAGAGCCTTCCTGAAACGTTGAGATAATTTGGCAGCCTTCACTCAGCGAGGGACGCCTAAGGGAATCAACCCCCATGATGGGCTGTCATTATTTTCCCTTGTCCTGAAGAAGACCCGCTACGACACTTGTTTAATAACGCTTTTGTCATGGTCGAAACGTCGACGATAGTGTATGGCTCAGCTCTATCAAGTCTCTTGGTTTCAAACCAATAAGCAATTGTGCTATTCACCAGAGTCATTGTCCTCTTCGTTGTTCTGACCACCTTTAGTTTAATTTCCCTTGATAACTTGTACATTATTTATTCTCACCCTTGTTTATATGATATGCACTGCACCACTGTCACTGAGCACTCATTGTCACTATAATATATGTCGCTCCAATATTGCATTGAATATTGACAGCCTTGTAAATACTTGTAAATATACATGAAGATTGTTCTATTTAACATAAAGTAATACTTTTGCAAGCACTTATTTGCCAGTGTTTTAATGTTCCAACTGCATTGAATAGACGTGCTACTTTATGATTTATTCATTATTTGTAAAGCAATTGCTCTTTCCCGACAGAACCATTGTAGCTTTTCATGCACGTACCCAGGTTCTGAGGGACACAGGTTTACCCCATTGTGATTACACATTTGGATAAATGGGGCAGCTGGAGTCACCAGCTTGGCTACAGCATGGTTAAATTATTTTTCCAAGATGAATACAATTGGTGCAGCTTACACTATCCCTAGGTAATTCTCTACAATTGATATACGGTAAAGAGAGGTTCAGAGGTTCTGTTTTTACAGGTGAGCCAAAAGGACAGGATAATGCAGCAAGGATTTGTTTGTAAAATTGAGATTTTTTTAAATGGTTGGCCACAAACAAAACTAAAGACATCTAGGAAAAAATTGAAGGAATTTGCCTTAATTCAAAGTTTTGATTCGTCTTTAGAGATGGGTACTCTTCAAGTATCAGTAGACTCAGCTTAAAGATTCAGTGTGAAAATTGGCTGTGATTTGTCCCTTAAATCTCAAATTAATCTTTAGTTTGTACTTATCTCTTTTGCAAAAGGACCCTGAGGAATATTATACCATTTCTTAAAGATAGGAGGTGTCAAAAACTGTAGGATCTATGTTGGACCGCGTCAACCCATTTACCTAGATCATTCAGACTTTTTCCTGCGTCAGAGCCAAGAACTCCAGATTCAAGGAGCTCAGCTTGTTTGTTATGGGTGCTCAGAGATTCTGTCACACATACCTTCTTCTATGTTCCTTTTATTGCCTTCCTTTAAGAAAATGTGTTTTCTTCAAAACAATGTTCATAGGGCTATCTATTGTGAGGTGACCCAATTTATTCAAAATGTATCTTATCATATCAACCAAGCAGAGCCTTGCTTGGCAACCTTGATTACCATGAATTCCCATTTTTTTAAAGTCTAGACGGGTGGTAGAAGCTTTCTGTTCTATCAGTTAAAGTCTGGGATGATTAGCCTGATAAATTGAGATTTGTTGCTTGTTTACAAAAGTTCAGACAATCTCTGAAAACATCCCTTTTTGTCAGGCTTTATAGTGGTAAAAGAGATAGAATTAACACTCTAATAACTTTGTTGATGATAGGACTTACGACTGGCTCTATATGCAACATCATGAAACCACTGTTGTACAAGTATATTATAAATATTAATAATATAACATTGATTTAATTTACTTGACTAAGGTAAAGGGGTCAGGTAGGCATTAGAGGTAAGTTAAGGTGATTTTTTATTTAACATATCAATAATAAAAGTAATTTAGGAACAGAGTTAATGATACCCTTGGGGTTCTGTTAATCTCAGTTTTTTAATTTAAGATAATTTAAATAGCTAAAATAGGAAAAGGGCTGACCAAATAGTTTGATTGATTGGTTATTGATGGTTTTGTATAGCACACAGCTACCCATCAGGGTGTCCTGACGCTCTGTGCTCAAATAGCAAAGTTAGATACAAGAATTAATAATGGGAAGTGAAAAGAAATACTTGTAGATGTATCTAAACAGTAGGTTTAATGAGATGGAGTGGAGGAAAGGTGGTAGCTTATTCCATAGAGAAAGCATAAGAGAACTAAAAGAACTGATGCCATATGTAGTTTCATTCACATGTGCACACCACAGAGCTAGTTGGCCAAAGCAGACATGAGAGTATGTGAAGGAATGTATCTGTGGAACAGTTTTGAAAGAATTGGGGCCTTAATCTGACAGGGTCTGATGATAGAAGCAGAGTACTTTAAAAATACATCTCTAGTCCCTCAGAAGCCAATGTATTTCTCGTAAATGATGAGAAATGGGTTCAAATCTCCTGGTACCCAGAAACAGGTGTGCTGCCGAGATCTGATTTATTTGAAGCTTATGGAGTTGTTTCTTTAGAAAGTCTAGGAAGATAGAATTACAATAGTCTACTCTGGAAAAAATAGATGCTTGAATTATAGCCTAATGGATGCTAGAATTATAGCCTTGCACTGGACTCTAGGAATCAAAAGTGAATCTTTCTTTCAGATTTTTATAAGAAAGAAGGAGGAAGATACAGTTTTGCAGATATACTCCTGAAAGGATAGATTGGCATAAAAAATGATCCCTCGATTTATGGGAAAGATTGTGGGAAAGTGTAAGGGTCTGAGTTCTTTAGACCACCTATTTGTGTTCCATAATGAAGAGATGCTGAACATTATATGTTCAGTTTTAAAAGAGTTCAGAGTAAGAGAGTCTGGAGTTATCCCATTTGTTATCTTAGACAATCGATGTCAAAATCTAGCTTGCAAGCAGACCAGGTCGCTCTCCAATTCATTATTAGTATAGGCGAATAAATAATGCTGAAAGCTCTTATAATTTCAGCCAGGGGGATAACATGTTGAACATCTTAACGCTCAATAGAAAGCCCTAAAGGACTCCACACTGCAGCTCTTTACATTTCTACTGATAAGGAGGTAAGCCCACAGCATAAGTCACACTGGATTGAAAAAAGCAAAGCCAGTACCACCCCAGCTTATAGTAAGTGATGGGAGGGAAACTGTGTTGAAGGCTGCTGCCAGGCAAATTCTAAATTCATTGAGAAAAGACACCGAAACAAATTCGTTGCTGAAACCAAGACAAAAACCTGATTGAGGCATGTCAAATTGGCAAGAGGTTTCCAGGTATGCTGCAGGGTAACGTGTGTGTTTATTTAATTAAAAGAAAAATATAGAAATAATGTTAGAATAGGCTCATGGTTACAATTAAAGTTAGGTTTTGCTTGGTACTTACATTCGATTTAATAGATGTGTTCCAAGGGTACAATTAGGGTTATGTTGAAGTTACATGAAATTATTAATTTAAATATAATTAAGGGTTGATATAGATGGTGGGTTGATGTAGATATAAGTTCAATTTTGATAGTTATGTTAGTGGCACATTATGTAGAAATTTTACTTTTTGATGTAGTCTAGTTTATTTAGTGGCTCCGCATTTTAGTATGTTGCTGTAGTGGATTCAAGGTCATAGTAAACTAATGTAACTTCTCAGAGCGCATGCATGTCCCTCTCCCCTCTTCTTAAGTTAAGTCATAGTGCTAACCGCGTGAAGACGAGAACAAGCACATAGTAAAACAAATAGCTCATAGTTTGACTGCATGATGTTGGAGCTCGTATGTCTTGCTGTTCCTTTGGCATGGTCACCCTTATGCATATTTGTCTGTCTATTTCTCTAGCTATTGCAGTAACCAGTGGGAGGTTAAGAAATCTCTCAAATTATGGGCCTGATTTACAAGAAAGTGCCGCAGCGCTGCACCTCAAGCCCTTTGCTGCGCCACGCTGCAGCACTTTCAAAGCACAGGGATGCGCCATATTTACAACAATATGACGCATCCCTATGCGTTCCCCTGTGCTGGCACACAATCGGCTGCCATGCGCCATGCAGGCACCCTTGTGCCATGGTGCAAGGGTGCCTGTGTTGCGAGGAGATTGTTTTTGTGCAGGAAGGGACACCTTCCTGCACAAAAACAATCACAAGAGGTGATTTCGTCTTCCTTGTTGTGCCTCGCTATGCCTCCCCTGGGTTGGCGTAGCATTCTGACACATTTCCAGGTTTACGAATTCTCGTAAATCTGGAAATGCGGCAGAATACATGGGTGTTGCGTGGGAACACCCACAGCAACACCCATTTCATGCCTGTTTCACGCAAAGTGTTGCATGAGAAGGGGCCATATTCACAAGGACACGAAAAACCACGCAGGGTGGCTTTATGTGTCCTTGTAAATATAGGGCAGCAGGTTGCGCCGCTGGTGAGTCACAAAACGTGATGCATCGGTAGCGCAAGGGGCTTGTAAATAAGCCCCTATGTGCTCTTCTAATGGCCTTTTGGGTTAGTCCTTGATAAGCATGTGCACTGGTAGATCAAGAATTAACAGGGATTATAAAAACGTTTTTATTTTTTAAAACACCACACTTTATCAATTTGTAAGAGTTCTAAGTAGCAGATGTTATTATTACCCAATTAATGGTTTTTAATTTACCCAGCTCGGAATGCAGCATCTCCAGGGTTCAACTTCATGACGGTCGGGCCGTCATAATTGTCGGAGCCAAGCGTGCATCTCAGTGGGCTATCATCTTATGCCAATTATATTTAGAATATTGGTGTCAGACAGGCTGCTTCAGCGCTAGGGGCCTTATTTACGAGGTTCCGGAGCAGGGCAGTGCACAAGGAATCTTGCTAAGCTGCCCTGCGTCAAAAGAAAATTATAGGAATGTGCCGCATCTCTAAGATACGGCGCATTCCTGTCCTTTTCCCCTGCGCTGGTGCACAATGGGCTGCCATGCGCTAACGCAGGCACCCTTGCGCCATGGTGCAAGGGTGCCTGCATTGCCGGGATGATTGTTTTTGGTCAGGAAGGGACATCTTCCTGCACAAAAACAATGAGGAGAGGTGTTTTCCTCTATGTGTGCTACATTCCAGTAAGACACCTTCCTGGATAGTCAGATAATTTAAACCTAGGGGATTATTTACGAGCCCATTGCACCGCTGGTGCATCACTTTTTTTGACGCACCAAAGGCGCAGTGTGCCTGCACATATTTACAAGGCCACGTAAAGTCACTCTGCGTGACTTTTCATGGCCTTGTAAATATGCGCCCCTTTCTTGCTTTACTCTGCGTGAAAGGGGCATTCCATGGATGTTGCGGTGGGTGTTCCCACGCAACATCAATGGAATGTGACACATTCCCAGATTTACAAAGTGTTGTAAACCTGGGAATACATCAGAATCCTACCCCAGTTGTGCATCGAGAAGAAATACTTTAATTTCTCCTTGTTTTCTGCTTTTTTTATGTGTGCTGCATTCTTCAGCACACATAGAAGGAGCAAAACACCATTAATGATTGTTGTTGTGCAGGAAGGTGTACCTTCCTGCACAACAACAATAATCCCTGCAACGCAGGCACCCTTGCACAATGGCACAAGAGTGTCTGCGTTGGCGCATATCTGCAGTTTGTGCGCCGGCGCAAGGGAGAAAGACAGGAATGCACTGTATCCTGTAGATACGGTGCATTCCTGCCCTTTTAATTTGACGCACCCAAGCGCAGCAGGAAGGCTTGCTGTACTGCCATTCGTCAAAATATAGTAAATGAGGCCCCTAGTTTCCATTTTGACTTCTTCAATCCTCCCTGTCTATATCCAGTTTCTTATTGCACCTATTAATTCTACAAGAGGACGGACCATTGGATTTTAGTAATGCTTTCATGCTTTAATCATGCTTTCATCTCAACATATTTCAATGTGTACTTAGATGGAATGGGAATACCCAAGGTTACTTGAGAGAGCTGATTGATGTGTCTACCTGCTCCTCTTCCTGTAGAAGGGCCCTTCTCTGTTTCTTGCTCCTGTACTAAGGAGATGATTCATTGAATTGCTAATGGGCAGGAAACTCTGTGTTGCTGCTCTCCCACTGCCTATATGCTGCTCCATTGCCTATGGGTCTAGAACACAGCAACAGGGCTAGGGCAGCAGAGATGCTAGCTGAGCTGATGAGCACTCAAACTTGCCATAATACTGTTCTGCACGCCAGAGGGGTGTGGGATGAAACCAGTTCAAAGTTCTATCAAGATGACACACTTTCAAAGCACATTCCTTGACTTCATATGGGAGTAGTCAGGGGTCGCAGCTGTGACCTCTAGCTTGCTCCCTGCTAATCCTGGCACTTCCTTTACGACCCCTCTCGCTTGTTCCCTGCTACTTCTGGCACTTCCTTTGCGACCTCTGGCCTCAGAGGAGGCACATTTTTGCCCCCTCTGAGGCCAGGAGTCGCAAAGGAAGTGCCAGGAGTAGCAGGGAGCAAGCTAGAGGTCACAGCTGCGACCCCTGATGACATCCATGAGCACATTCCTTTGTTGCATCTTTCTAGGAGTGGCCACTGCTTATGGCCTCCAATCCATGTAATATCTCGGGTTCTGTAAAAGCTTGAGACACATTTATACAGCCAACACTTGTTTCACACAAGTGATCCATTTTTCAAAGTTCATTGGGATAGATACAGATCACTAGATGCTTCATTTGTATACATGGAAAATCATATTTCAACTTTTTGTAAACAGAGCCTACCCTTTCACTTGGTGAATTTAGTACCTGGTTTATTATGCCTCTGAAGATTAGTCCCACCACATTCGTCTCAGGTTTGTCTCTCCATTTACTGCCCAGCCCTTCCTGTAATTATTTTTTGCATTCATAGTGTCCTAGTTTATTTTCTGAATTCATAGTTTTAGCGCAGTTCATTAAGCATATATTACAAGAAAGGCAAAAATAGAGAAGTACGTTCTGAGGAAGCTATTTTCCAAATATTTTATTGCATATTTTGAAACATACAATTTTGTGGAGCAGACACGTCATAACCAATTAGTCAATTCTTCTGAGGTCTGTGGAAATTCTGGTGAAAATGCCAGTCGACCAATTACAACTTGTTTTACTTGAATCCAATTGCTGATATATATGTTTTTAGAAACTTATGAACTGTTATAGAGATTTCCATTGTATTGCAGTTGCATATGGAAATTGCCATTTTTCTCATTGTTGTTTCTTTATTGTGTGAATGTGGAATTTCTGTGGCTTCCATCCACCAGCAATGGATGCATGGTGTAGAAGGTGATCTGTGAATGAATAGGATCAGATTTGACTAATAGTCCATCAGAGAGAAAGTGGTGAAGCAGAGAGGTCACAGTGCTCCCAGGGTCTGTATACCTAATATAATTAAATTGTGATGAGTTTCCCAGTGATGTTACTTAATAGTGTTGTTTCACTCTTTAGTCCACTATGTTAGATCCCAATTCACAGGGGCGTTATCATCCGTGAACTGGCATTTATGGACCAAAATGGCCATAGTTAAACTTTTCAGAGATCTGCAAAAGTATACTTGGCAGGCATAAAGCCATTTATTATGGTGTGTTTATAAGCAGGGATGTGCAAACTTATATAATTTGCCATAGAACGTTTATGTGGAGTTATTGCAAAATAATGCCTAATTACAGAAAATGTATCTCACACTCAAAAAATTTCCCAAGCAGTCTGTGCGGATAAAAATGTTACTATATTATTTGAAGTTGATTTCCGGTTGCTTATGTTCAAAACACTGCCTCACGCGTTCGGATTTGTATTTGTAGGTTTGCGCAAAAAAATTACCTGGACAGTCCACTCGGGTAAAAAATCCACCTGAAGTATTTGTTGACCATTCACGTTAGAGGAACTACCATTTGCATTCAAAACACTGCCTCTTGCATTTAAAAATGACCTGAATAGAACACCTCACGTTAAAATGTCTCCCCAAACAGGAACATAATCATGCGACGTGGCATAATGGCAAGATCTCAGTAATTTTGCATACATTTCATTAGGCAAAATTACACTAATTATGCAGACATTATTAAAATTTCACCCAGGCCTAATTATACAGTTACACAGAAGAAAACCCCACCCAAGGGGTGGTGAAAAGTGGGTGAGTCAAGGCATGTTTTGCCATGACAGTTTATGAACACCCATAAACTTGTAAATTTGTGGGTGTTCACAAACTTCTCTCTGACCTTTTCCCACTGTGGAAATGTTTAAGGATTTGCTCCAGTTACGGATTTGAGTAATCCTTTGCCAGGGTGAAAAGGGGGAACTGAACATGCCCAAACTTCATCAGGGTGTAAGGGAATGGGTTTCTGCACATGCATATGTGTTTTGACCAAAGAAAAGAATAGAAAGAAAAAAATTGCAATTCAGCAGTGCAGATTCCTTCACCCAATGCCGAATTTTACAATCTGTGGAATTCCTTATTGAAGAAATAACGTTGCTTGACATTCACTGTAGCTCACCTGGAAACCTGCGACTGGCACACGTTTGGGAATTGTTAAATTAGTTAATCTGCACCAGTTCGTAGCAATATTACTTAAACAGCAGATTAACTAATGTGTTTTTGTGAAATGTGTACCCCTGTCCGTATATTATTGTATTTCTCACCAATACATCTTGTCCTAGGAAACAAGCAAAGTATCCTCAGAGTCTAGAAGGTGGCCCCTTTCTAAGAGAAGGTAAACATGTCTGATATAAATTATAGAATTCAGCTTTCAGGCATTTGTGTAAATGTTATGCACATTGTTGAGATAGGAAGGCCCTTTACAGGAAGCTTTTAGTTAATCTGATCTCACCATCCGGATACTTTTAATTTTTTTTATCACAGGCTGCAGATTTGTATTGCAAGAAACCTACACAGATCTCCACATGCTCTTCCATCTGTTAAAATGAATGTGATAATTAGGAATACATTTTGTCCGTACAATAGAGGAGAAGATGGCTTTTTCATAAATAGTGCCTATCTATCAATAAGGTCAAGTTGCTTATGGCGCTTTTTCTAAAGATAACTTTGTGGATACATCTAATAAATCTTGCTGAAAATCCAACTTACCAAGTGAAGGAACTTTATGAAAATATTAATATTTAAAAACCTGAAACATAAATATGAGTAGCAAAATGTGTACAATTTAAAAGGGTTTTATTTACAATATTTATGTATGCATCAATTTATACTTAAATATTTATTTATTTTGGTGTTTTATATCACTCCACTGCAGAGCGCTTTAAAACCCTGTAAAAACTAGGGTACAGAAAGAAAAATAAAGTAGGGTCGAAGTAAAGATTGGTAGCACAGGGAAAAGAGGAACACATGCAGGTGTCAATGCAAAGACAGGGATATATGTTGAAGCAGAAAGGAAGATTTTGGGATTCTAACGTGAGCTAAGAAAGAAGGGGGCAGTGGCGGCCGACATGACTCGTGGGTGGCGGGGCGAGGCGCGAATGGGCGCAGGGGGCACGGTGTTGCAGAATACAATAAAAATAAAATAAATCATAAACTTACCTTGCCGCCGGGTCCTGTGTCTCTGCTCCTGCTCTTCTCGTGGGACAGGAGGAACAGCGAGGCTCCCCTGACCAATCACAACGCTGCATTGCAGGGTTGTGATTGGTAGCACCCTGGCTCTCCTGACCAATCACAACACTGCAACTCAGCGTTGTGATTGGTTTTGAGCGTCCTGGTTCGACGTTCAACCAGGGAGCATGTTCTCCATGCAGGCTGTAATGCAGCCTGCATGGAGAACGGGGAAAGTGCGCATGACTGGTCTGGGCGGCCTGAAAGGGGCAACCAAACAGTCATTGTGCACTTAGGAGTGGGCAAACCACTCTTCCCCTGCCCTGCTCCGAGAGCAGAGCAGCCCCTCCCACCCGCCCGCCCGTAAAGCAAACATAAAATGATAATAACTCAAAGTTATTATCATTTTATATTTCCATTACTTCACTGCTCCCAAGCAGTGGGGCGACGCTCCTCCGCATTAGCGGAGGAGCCGCCACTGGAAGGGGGTGGAAGTAAACATGTTAAAAATGGGAGAAAAGGAATGGGAAGGATTGGGTTCACATGGTATAGTTCTCTACAGAGAGATCCAAGAGCTAAGGAGGTAGTTCTTGAGGAAGAGCTAGGCGGCTGCCCCCTAAAAATGCTCAAATCTCATCAGCACTCAGGACTTGTGGATGGGACAAAAATATCACAGTTAGAGGAAGGAGCTATCCACTGTGGTAGTGGAAAGGGCCTGCCTCTCTCATGCTTGGGAAGGCCTAGACTCCCTAGTCTAGGCTGCCAGAGATCATGCCCTGAATCTAGGGAGTACAGGAGGCCCCACTTGCCTAAGTTTCATAAGGGCTGAGCTCAACAAGGTCTGAGATTACACTGGGGGTAGTTTACAGTATGGAGGCTGCAAAACTCTGCCTGTTTAAATCAAGGCTCTCTAGGAGGACAAGGGGTAGCAGGCTGACCAATTTGAAGGGCTATATTCTTGGCACAGACACACACACGGACGCACACACACACATATCCTCTATGGCCTCTTCTCATAGATTTCACACCTCTGGTGCTAAAGCGTCTACCAGAGGTTTATGCTCATAGTTCAGCTTAGCCACTTACTAAATTATTTGGTAAGAACTACTGGAAATGGGAGCTTCCATTCAAATATATCATTTTGAAAATGTTTGGAATAACAGAGGCACTCTCTACAAGGAGCGTCTTTGGCCAGCTCAGTTCTTCATATACCAGGGAACAGGTAATGAGGTCTGTCGTTAGTATCACAGTGCTATACCAGAAATTTATGAAAATACTTTTCTTAAAGGGATCCATCTTTAAAAGATTTTTTCCAGTGCATTTTACTGATGACATAATTAGAGATCTTGATGAAGTTGTTGGGATGAAAAAGTACTCTCACAGCAATTCCTCGAGTACCCAATTGTACTGATGTCTGTATCCTGAATGCTGATTTTTGTCGTCATAGGCAAACACAGATCATGTGTGTGCGCCATGACATAGGCCTGTCTCATAGATTGAGGTCTTGTTGGACCAGGAGGGGCGTCCTAAGTGCTACCTTCATAGTGGTGGAAGGTTACTACGTTCACCATGAGTAGCCCAACTACTGTGGTGGCAGCATACTGTGCAGTGATCAGTAGGCGTGAACAGGTCCTTTTTAACTTGTTTCTCTGGAGTGAGGCCTACAGGCTCACTCACTTTTTAAAGTTCTACTGCTGTGTGCTTAACACATCCTTGGCCTACATCAGATAGGTGTGAAATGCTGCACAGCGCAGAAGTGGTGTATCTGTGCTGGGTCTAAATCTGCCTGGGACATGTGCATTACAGGGATAGTGCAGTACTACGCACTGCGTGCATGGTGTATGCATGTGCTGAATGTATGTGTGCTTAGAAGTGGTACAGAAATTGAATGATGTAGTGCTGTGCAGTGTGTGCAGGATAAATGCATGGGCTGGGTGTATGTGTTCCTGTGAGTGGTATAGTAAAGTATACAGTGTTAGGCAGTGCACACATGTTAAATGCAAGAGCTGGATGTATGTATGCCTCTGAATGGTACAGTACATGAAGAATACAGTACTGTGCAGTGCGTGTGGGCAGCATACATGCACTTGGTGTATGTGTGCCGGCGACTGCTACAGTTAAATAGAAGGCCCTGGGTTCCATTCTGGGAGACCCAGGCCACATGGTGATACATAGAGAGAGAGTCCCTCCCAGACAGACTTGTGTATTGCTGCATTCCTGTAAGCTGGGTAGGACACACACTTAAGAGGCAAGTACAAGGCCTCCCATGTACACCTCAAGGGGTGCTCTTTGATTTAGTCAGAGGTCACACGGAAGGGGCCTGAGCACACCTCAGGAAGGAGATGGGGCTGATAAGAGAATCATAAAGAGCATGGCTGGGGGCCCTGGGCTAACTTTGTGAAGCCCTTATCTCTGTGCCTGACATCCAGGTCATTCCCATGGCCTGTGTTGTGGGACTATCAGCTTTGGAGACACTACTGCTATGACAGAGGAAGAGGGAATAGAGGTGTAGGCACTTCAAAAGAAGCAGAACCCCAACATAAACTTCAAAGATTCAGACCCTAAATAACATTTGGTGTCTGGAAATGGACTTTAAAAAGGGGAGTTTGAGACCCCAACATTTTTTTTGCCAAGCAGTCTGACAGGCTACGTATGAAGGGGAAGCTCTGCAAGACTTATGCCTGTGAACAGAACTGAGGGCCAAGGGGGGACATCACCCAGGGAATCACACACCAACCCACACACTAGCCTGGAGCACCAGCACCTGCCTGCTTGACAAGACCAGTGTGCCCTGTGAAGAAAAGGACACAGTTGAAAAGAGCAAAGCCCAGTGGGGAACCCTGTCGACAGGACTCCCTGTGTGAGGTGTGAGGAGACAGCTGCTGCACTGATCGGGTCATTGTCTAAGTACAGGACAGAGTCTGCGAGTCTAGCCAGTAGAGGACCACTGTGAACTTAGCAGTGTGCTGCGCTGCCACTTATAGCCCTATGCAGTAGCGGAGCAGTGACCTCATGCACCAGAAGGGACTGCCGGAGAAAGACTGCTGTGCAGAAAGGAGACGTAGCCAAGTGCAGTAGCAGAATGGCGACCGTGTATACCAGGAGGAGCCGCCAAGGAGCACTTCACTGTGCTGATTGGGCCAGAGCCTGCGGAAAGTGAGTTGCGGTGACCCCGTATGTCACAGAGGGTTGCTGGGAGCTCCAACGACTGTGACTTGTTCTTCTCCCTGTCGGAGCCTTTAGTACGCTGCGGGAGCACCTATGCACCTTCACCTATCCGAAGGACCCAAAACAGGATCATTGCAACTGAACACTTACCCTGCAGGATGAGTTGCAGAAAGCCTCTGGTCGCTTCATCAGCATGACCGTGAGTGAGAGTCTCTGCACCCGCTGAATGCAGGCACCTGAGTCACATGCATCTGGCTTACCTGAACTTGGCTGCCGCTGCTGTGAGTGCCCACAGACTCCGGACACTCCACACCTGACAGAGTGAAGAAGACTTGTTTCGGGCCATTCGGCCCCAGCAAATACTTGCTGCTAATTCAACCACAATAACGCTGGAACACTATTGACTTTTAATCAGAGTCATAGTGGACTCTTGAGACTCAGACTACCAGGGAATAACCACACACAGTGAGTTCCTGAGCCCCAAAACGTGCCTCCCGGGTCCTGGACCCTTGGTGTGGCATCAGTTGAGCTCCTCATTGAAGATCAGAATAAATCCTGAAGTTTTGGGCTCTTCACAATGTGAACGGGCCCGTTTGCGGCAAGATCTTGCTGCATGCCCGACCGCCAAAGCGAAACTCCAGTAAATCTCACTCTTCACTCTAAAGCATCCACCAGCGACAACTGGCAACCCGAGTTCTGAACTTTGTGCTACAGGCTGCGGTGACCGGCAGTGAGAAGCTCCAGCAATGACCATGTGCAACAGGATGATCGCGCTACAGCTATGACCATCCACAACACCCAGTCTGCTCTTCACGCTGCAGCGACAACCATGTGCAACGTTCTCCCTGTTCCTCACGTCCTCCTCGACCACAAAAGGAACTCTTCGCGCTGGACTTTAGAAGGTAACTTTTTCAGCAGGACTAACTTGGCCTCTCTATATGGCCTGCCTCCATCATGGTCAACCTGACCTTGTGACTTCACCCGTTCTCACACGACCAGATAAGTGCGAGTGGCGAATTGTGTTTTGAGGAGATATACTTACCTTATATCATTGAAATTGCATATCTCTGGCTCTACTAGTTTGATTTTTGTTGTTTGGGTGTGAACTAATGTGCAACATTTTACTCTACTTCTCTAAAGTGTTGTGGTTTTTTTCTTATATTGTGTTTTCACTTTATTACTGTTTGAGTGCTGCATAAGTACTTTACACATTGATCTAAGCTAAGTCTGACTGCTTTTGTGCCAAGCTACCAGAGTGTTAAGCACAGGTTAATTTAGTAACTTATTGTGGTTCACCTTGACCAGGACTGTGGCTGTTGCTTGAGAAGGGCTCACACCCTCCTCAACCAACAACCCAATTTCTCACAGTGAGGATTAGGTTTCTCACTGTGAGAAATTAGGTTGTTGGTTGAGGGGGGTGTGAGCCCTTCTGAAGCAACAGCTACAATCCTGGTCAGGGTAAACCACAATAAGTCACTAAATTAACCTGTGCTGAAATGTATTTGTCACAAAATACAATGAACTGCCATGGTGTAGGCCTGAGGCTTCAATGACAACTGTTTTCTAATGTTCAATCAGTAGACTGGGTTAGACTTGTTTTAGGATGTTGAGGCAGTAAAAGCTAGAGAATATTAGTGTTTTTACATGGGTTTAATGATCAGAGCAGAGCTAAAGATCAATCTCACATTTATGAAGGAGGTGACTGGTTTAGGAGTAGGTCGCATCTTCAGGGGCCATCAGTTGTTGGACTAAAGGTAGGGAGAGCCACCTACATTGAGGATCTCTGCCTTTGTATTTTGCTTCAGTCAGATTTTTACCCTCCATGCAGTGCCAATGATAGGCATTCATGGAAACGAAAGTAAGTGGTTTGAGTTTTGGAGTCAAGACATCACTTGTGCGTCATCATCAAACATGAAGAAAATTATACCCAAAGAACAAATTGGTTGAGCCAGAAAAGTTGTATAGACAGTAGACAGAGAGGGGCATGATATAGAGCCCTAAAGACCCTCATGGATAAGAACTTTAAAGGAGGACTAGTATGTGAGAACTGAGACGACTTGTGTGCCATTGTAGGAAATCCACCTTTTCTGTGAGGTCACTCTGGATTTTCACCTTTTGCTAGACCGTGTAGTTTTGCTGGCTTTAGAACCCTGCACACGATACCCTCTGCTAACCAATAGTAAAGCTCATGTGCTCTCCCTTTTTAACATGGGAGAATGGGAATACTTCAAATTTGCATAGTTAACTTGTTTTTAAGTTCCTAGGATACGGTACAAAGGTCAGGAATTTGAATGTGAGTATCAGACTGCAGCACCTTTTTTTCCACCCATTGCACTGGCAGTGTAAACATGGCTTCAGGCCTACCATTATAGCCTGACTGTTGCAATGTAAGAACTGCTATTTGACATGTCAAAATAAACCCTTTTGACAGGTAAAAGCATCCCATTTAAATATTAATCAGTCACCCCTATGTAGGCCTTGTAGCCCACAAGACAGAGTGCATGGTATTTAAAAGTAGGACATGTAGTAGTTAAATGTTTACATGTCCTTACAGTGATGTGAGGAAAGCAGAAATAAGCACTCACCAGAACAGATAGATTCACACACGCTGTGGCTCCCACAGCGAATGTACCTGGAAAAAAGAAACAACAATGTTAAGAGGAGAAAATAGAGGACTGGCTAAGGAGAAGGGGCGGAGAAAGGAGAGGAGGGATCCTGAACATGGAAGGTAAGAAAATAATATATCTTGCCACAGGGAGTAATTGAAGAAGGAAAGGACAGTCATGAGAGAGGAGACACGCAACCCGAACATGAAGGAGAAGAACCTGGTCCCAGAAAGTGGCGTTAAAAGAACAGCGGTGGAGCAAGAAGAAGATTCCTGAGTTGTGATGGACGAGGTTGAGGATCCCTGGTACAAAGAGAGGTGAATGCCACGATGGAACCACCAGTGGGCACCACAGTCCTGGAAGGCTGTGGCTTCCTGGGTGAGTCCCCATAGCAAGAGGTAGGGGTACGGGGAGAGCGACAAGTTGAAATACACTGTAAAGTATAGGATGCTGTACTGAGTTTGAGGTAATAATCCCCACTCTTACCGCAATAGAGAAGTCCATGTGCCGGTTAGAGTTACCCATGATGTTGATTGGGAGCTCATTCCAGGTCTTTGCCACGATGTAGGAAAAGGCTTTTACTGTAGCAGGCCTAGGTGTCCTATGTAGAAAAGTAGAGTACAGATTAAAATACCAATAGTGTATCTCGAGAATGGGAGCAGCTAAAAAAATAATTGAACAACTATTTTTTAATTTTCATTAATAAAATCCAATTCAGTGGTGAAGTCAGATTTTTAATAAATATGATGAAAAAGTAACTTTTTCTAAGTTGGCTTTTCTCTGCCTGAAGTTCCAAGGGACTAATTTGCATTGGATCTCTAGCTTCTTCAAACCAGTAATTAGCCTTGCATAGGTGTGTGAAATGCCTCCCAGGAGCAAACAGTAGGCTGATTTGAAAAAGCAGAGATGAAAATGCATAGTGGGGGATGTGGCCATCCTTTTTGACACTACAGTGTCAAATCCTGCTTGACTATCAATCCTATTTGATAGGTCTAATATGTTTGCATATAATACTTGGGACACGCTTGAAACGGGGAGTGAACAGGATGCTTAGACAATTCTTGTAGATCCACTGCTTGTTTGTTGAAGGACTTTGCATTTGTCCTACCAGATGTCTGTCTCTGGCTTTATTGGGTACAGTGACTGCCTCAAACTGGAGTATAGTGTTAGATGTGGAAGGACATTAGTACACAAACATCCCCTGTCCTTAGATCCCAAGTTTTAGTGTGGCTGAAAACTTTCACCATCTTGAAAATGCCTAAAGTGGGTAAAATTGGCCCCAGAACGTTAGACCCATATGTCAAGTCCTGCTCAAGAGTCAATTTCCCCCACCAGCTTGTACCAGACATAAATGTAGCACCTCCAGGCACCCACTTCAGAACAGTTCCTGGACCTGCAGAAGATCAGAAGCAGAATGGACCTGATGTCTGTGACCTGAGATGAGCCCTGAAGGACTGTACCTCCTCCCTCTTGCACCCAGGACAAAGAAGTGGACTCCAAGGGTCACAGGGCTGACCTCCTGTTCAAGCTACAGGGACACAACCAGCTACAAGAAGTCTTTTCCTGGAAATACCCAGCTGACCAATGGCTACTGGACCTGGACTGGACGGCCTCCGCTGTTGGCTTCTGCCTGGCCCCCTGTGAGTCTCTACGAGTCTCTTCTGAGTTCCTAGGGGGCTTTAGAAGTGCACTTCTGTGGTGGGTTGGGACTTAAAAGACTCAGAGGTTAAAACCTATGACTAGAACGAATCTTGTTGGCGTACCTGCCCACACTCCATTGCAGATATCCTCAAATTGCACATAGATCCTGGCCTATTGTGCCCACTGACTACCATTGGTGCTTTGGGCTTTTTGGCCCTATTTCTACATAAAACTTTAAAAAGTCACATCTCCAGTTCATCATATAGGACTTTTGTCATTTTGTGTTTTGAATATTACTATATTTTCTAATTCGGTTTGCATTTTGACTTTATTACTGCTTTGGCACAGCAGAAGCACTTTACATATTACCCTAAGTTAAGCCTGTCTGCTCTGGGCTATAGCTGCCTGGGGATTGAACTCAGGTTCATTTAGTGAGTTGGAGAATTCACCCTGACAAGGATTGTGATTATTCCTTGAAGTGGCAGTCACCGACACCAAATATTAATCTAATTTCTTACATTGGTCTTCAGTGGTGGGATTCAGGACTTGTGCTTTGCAGTGCCACACAATAATTTACGTTGGAATCAAAAATCACTTTTTAAATTGGCATCAAATATTGCCTTTATGGATTTTTCAGTGAATTTTGGTCTTATTGGGTCATTTATTTTACTTTTCCCTAAGTTCATTGTTGTCCTAAAGTTTTGCACCTTAGGTTTTTGGGAACCTGGAGGTGGATGTAGATAATGCTGCGAGATGTAGCATGGCAAAGCTGAGGAGCATGGTCAGCACAGGGGACAAATGCTGACCTCCTAGGAGAAGGATTATCACATTGCCCTCAGAGCCTGGGAGGAAGTCCGTCAGCTACAGTGCACCTCAGAGGAGAAAGAGGGTGAGGCTGAAGAGCGAAATGAGGAAGACATTGAGGAAGCCACAGTGCCAGGTGAAAGTTGTCCCCACGTACTGACATCACCTGTGCTGTCAAGGGCAGGAAGAAGTGTCCTCTCACAGTTTGTCCCCATCAGAGATGGAGGACAGGCAGGTGGAGAAGGCCTTGAAATTGCAGTGAGCTCCCCTTGCTTTGAGGAGAAAAAGTTGGCCTTGGCTCTGTTAGAATAGAAATTGTTTATGCTTACGCAGTGCTCTATGTAAGTTAGCATTCGCTGCACCATTTTCTATTTGGGCGCCATTTTAGGCTGTTCGAAACTGATCCAGTTCAATTCCGAGAAATGCTCCTCTGTAAGTTTCGATTCTTCCTCTCTGTCCTGTTTTAGTAGATAAGCAAACTGTTCATGTTAGCACATAGCTTTCTCACTAGATAGAGGCCTTCTACCCCTTGTCTGGTGGCAGGCTCCGGATGGAACGACCTTGGACTACGATATTTTGTGTAAGATAGGAGCGCTGAAACCGTTCTTTCTGTATTACACTGTTTAACTGCACCTGCCTGGAAAATTCCACTGTGGGCGTGTTTTCGCCCAGTTACGAAACGTACATAATGTATCTTTATGCTTGTTGATTTCAGTTCCCTCTGCAGCACTCTCAGTGACTGGGCAGATGGGGCTCAGCTCTGAGTGTATGTGAATAAACAGTTATTGGTTTGTATTCTCTACTGTCTGACTGACTCTTCATTTAGTACGGAAGGCTGAGAGGTGGTCGTTAGTGACCCGGGTGGCCCTAAACGGGTTAATTCCTTCAGTTGATGCCCGAACAGGGACTTTGGGTGATTGACCCATCCCCTTTCCGCAGACGGGGGGAGGCCGAGGACATTCTCGGGTGGGACTGACGGCTCAGGGATCCCTGCACGAAGAGTTTCTATTCTTCGCAGCTCCTTCTGTCCCGCCGGACGGTGCCTCGCCCAGTGGTCATCCCAACTGGAGTCCTGAACGGCGAAACCCTTGGATCAGACCGTTTGGTCTGAAGAGTCGGCAGTGGAGAACTGGTTCATTGAATTACTGATATCAGGTGAGTTTGTTTTGGTTCTTTGTGGATATGGTACCGTTTGGGTTTGCGTTTGGTACAGTCTAAGGACTGTTTTGATAAAAAGTATTTGCAAATATTTTGCCAGGTAAAACTAACGATTTCGTTTTTCTTTCAAAATGCCTGGCCTAAGCAAACTTTGGAATTTGTGTTGTCATTGTTGTTCTGCAGATGCTCAATTGAAAGAAGCTCAGCCTGAGCCTCCTGAAGGCAGCCCTAATTTTGATATGTATGTGAAACATGGTCTTGGCCCTATTATGTTTAATACACTATGGCACAAATATACGAGGGACAATGCCGAGTTGCAGTGGCCTTTGACGGGCACCTTTGATGAACAAAAAATTGGGTTTTTACAGGAACAGTTAATTAAGACACAAAGTAGACAGTCGATGTTTGAATCCCTCTGGACTTGGCAGAAGGAGGCCACAGAGAGGCGGTTAAAGATGGAGAGGGATGCATGGAAAGGGAAAATGCAAACATTGACACAGAAAGCTGTGGCATATGATAGAGAAAAACAGGAGTCAGGAATTGAATGTGAAGATAGGAGATTTCGGCTGCATATTGACAAGTCTTATTTGGCCAAAGAAGAAAATGATATTTTTGTAGAGGAGTTGTTAGATACTCGACCCCTGCCTCCTTATGCCCCGCAGAGGATATATCCCATTGTTCCTTTACAGTCACAACAGCCTGTTTCATCTGCTGCGGCCGTTTCTGTATCTATGGCTGTTACTTCGACAGCTTCGGCTACTGCACCCCCTGCTCCTTCTTTGTCCTCGCCATCTT
The DNA here is from genome assembly GCA_963921515.1 of Calotriton arnoldi. NCBI lineage: Eukaryota > Metazoa > Chordata > Amphibia > Caudata > Salamandridae > Calotriton > Calotriton arnoldi. Next base: position 161,329 of record CAWUFW010013444.1, read on the forward strand.
TGATGACTGTGACTTCTAGTACATCTACTGTTTCAGCTCCTGTGTCCTCCGTTCTTTCTCCTCCGGTGCAAGCGTTCACTACGATTGTACCTGCTACTTCTGTTGCTTCTCCTTCTTTGGTTTTTCATCCTCCGATACTTTCGCCTGCTGAGACGCCAGAATGAGGGTTTAAGGACAGGGATTGGGCAAAATTCAGGGAACGGATGGGTCTGTTGGTGTGCTCTGGAGTAGGAGAAGATGAGAAGGAGATGTTGGCAAGACAGGATATGAAGTGGGCTAGTAATCTGGTTTATGGCGCTGAGGACATTTGGCAGGCTGTGCGTGAGTTTGAGCCTTTTTTACAGCAGCACGTTCTTCAGCATATGTCCGCTACACTGATTGACCTTTGGCGCACACACATTAAAATAGAGGCTCCACATGTGTTTGATATTAATGTAGCTGATTTAGCCCCAGGACAGGTGCTTGCGAATATTCATACTATAGTTTCTTCGTCCAGTTGTATGAAAAAAGTCCCACTAAAATTACTCAGTTCCCTATGCGTGAGGTCCATCCAATATATCATCCAGAGATACCTGAGTTAACGGACCAGCTCGGTAACGTCACTAGACCAGCCAGAGCTGCCCGTTTTCAAGAGCAATGGGTTCATACTCCAGGGAAAAGAAGTGAGGTTTTAGCCCTTAAGGCTACGCTGCCCGACCCTAGGAAAAATCCTACAGTTTATTATAAAGAATTAACAGAGGCTGCTTCTTCTATTGTTATGACTCTTGCTGATATTGAAAAGTTTTTTGGCCTACTTGTTCCAGTCGATATTTGGAGACAGGTCCACATTCAGGATCATGTTGCAGAATTGGGGGGTACATGGGATGTGATTAAAGGATGGGATCAGGAAAGGAAGCCAGGTGATAAACCCTGTGCTGAGATACTTGCTTTGCCTGGTCGTATGATTACGTATATGCACACTCTTATTCCGCCTAGGAAGGTAAGCTGGGATCGATTGACAGCTTATCAACAGAAGAAGGATGAGAGTGTGTCTGATTTCTTTACTCGGTTTGAGGACACGTTCTTGGATTATAGTGGGCAGAATATGTCTACTGAGGGAGGAGTTCGATTGTTTGTAGACAGGTTTGTTACTAACCTTCTTCCTGAAATAATGACCCGTTTGCAGGTGTCTGAGAGTACTTGGTCTACGTCTTCCCCCTCTGTCATTTTGAATATGGCCCAATATTATGAACACCGAGATCAGGAGGAAAAGGATAAAACAGACAAGAAACATAAGGATTTAAAGACGAAGGTGTTGTTGCAGCAAGCATTTAGGGGAAACAAAAGGGGATGAGGAGGTCCTTCTTGACAGCTGCCACGTACTCGGCAGCCTTCTGCAACACCGGTGGGGCAGAATCAGTGTGCGTATTGTAAGGAAGAAGGACATTGGCGTAGCCAGTGCCCTGTGCTTTTACAGAAGGTTGCATCCCCCAGAGGACGAGGTGCTGGTGGTAGAGGTCGTGGGACTGATAGAAATCAGAATGCTCTGGCTCCTGGGGGCCGTTCTGATAATAATTATTTTGATGACCCGAGAGATGGACAGTATTATCATGATGATTATGATATGGATGATGTGACAGGTATGTCTCCCAGTTAGGACAGCCAGGGACAGAGTAGAGGACCAGTTCAGATACCTGTGGATCAGCGTGGTCCTTATGTCACAACGGATTTGCAAGGCTTGACTAAGGAATTTTTGGTGGGTACAGGTGCAACAAAGAGTTCTGTTTCTCGCCGTTTTCACGGATTGATTTTTTTCTTATCTCCCGGAGTTTGTCGTTTAAATCACAAAAAATCCTTCAGAATGGGTTCTCGGACCATGCTCTGGTCAGTTTGGAGGTAGAATTGGGGGATTGTAAGAGAGCCTTAAGAAGATGGCAGCTAAACCGTCAGTACTTATCCGAGGATAACTGGATTTCTTCGATTAAAATTGAAATTAGAGCATTTTTTTGAGCGAAATCAGGGCTCAGCCCCTATACATATGATCTGGGACTCATTTAAAGCCTTTTTTCGTGGGCTCGCAGTGGCTAAAGATGCAGTGATCTCAAAGGGTAGGAAGAAGGAAAAACAAATGTTTGAACAAAATTTGCAAAGGTCCCTAAATAACTTTTTGACCAGCCCTACTCCGGCAAACCATCGACACCTGAAGCAGGCCAAACGGAGTCTTGCCGAGAATTATTATGCAAAAAGTGAATTTACTTATCAGCAGTACAGGCAAAACATTTATGAGGACAGTAACTACACCGGCAGATTTCTAGCTTGGCAGGCAAGGGAGCGGGCTGTTAGTAATCAAATACTTGCATTAAAATGCCCTAGCTCAGGTCATCGCATTGAGGATAGGGAAGCAATAGGCGATATTATGGTCCAACATTTTGAGAATATATATGGCCACGAGCAATCTATCAATATGCCATCGCTGGAAGCGTTCCTTCAGGAAAATGAATTACCTGTTTTGACAGACTCAGAAAAAAGAAGTATGAGGAGGCCGTTCTCAAGAGAAGAGTTAGGGGAAGTTATTAAGAATCTCCCTAATGGCAAAGCCTGTGGTCTAGATGGTCTCCCTTCAGAGTTTTTCAAAACATTTGCCAGTGAGATCCTTGATGTCTTTCTCATTTTCGCAAACTCAATTTTGGAAGGAGGACTTATACCACCAACTTTTAGAGAAGGGAATGTAGTCAGTTTTTTAAAAAAGGGCAAAAGCGGTGAGGACCCTAACTCTTATCGTCCGATAACTCTTTTAAACACGGATTATAAATTGATTACTAAACTTTTAGTGAATCGTTTTAATGGCTGTGCTTCGCATTTAATCCACTCCGATCAGAATGGTTTTATAGCTGGAAGGCAATTGGGAACTAATACGCATTTTTTAGTGGAAGCACTGGATTACTTTGACACACAAAAGATCCCAGCATAAGTCCTGTTTTTAGATGCCGAAAAGGCTTTTGAATTGGTTATATGGGAGACTTTATTTTGTATCTTAACAAAGTTTGGAATCCCATCCAATATTATAGATTTGGTGGCGAATTTATACAAGAATGCCACGGCCAACATTATTATCAATGCTATTCAGGTCGGTCAGGTAAAGGTTAAAAGGGGCACTAGACAAGGTTGCCCGTTGTCTCCGGTACTTTTCGCTTTTTTTATTGAGCCTCTTGCGATAGCCATTAGAAAAAATAGGTATATCTGTCCCCCGCTTCCATCTATGGCTAAAATCAAATTATATGCTGATGACATTATGCTTTTAATAAAACCAGAAGAGGAAGCACAGGCCAAAGCTTTTCAGCTGTTTGACTTATATGAGTCATTCGGTGGCTATAAAATCAACAAAAGAAAAACGAAATAATTCTGAGTGGATGTACGTCGGAGATTTTATAGCCCGATATTCTTTCGTGTTTTAACTTGAATCCTAAACGGTATTTAGGGGTCTACTTTTCACCATTTGTTTCGGATCTGTATGATTTGAATTTTGTTCCGCTGCTACGAAAAGTTCAGGATCAATTTTTACGCTGGGACTCCCTTCCGCTTTCTATTTTAGGTAGGGTTGCCTTGATCAAAATGTCAGTGCTTCCATTGTTTAATTTCTTATTTTCTACAATTCCCTGTGTACTATTAAATTCCTTTTTCACAAGAATAGAGTCTATGTTTACATCGTTTCTGTGGAAGAAGAAAATTCCCAGAATTGCACTCAGCACCTTATATGAGAATGTGGAAGATGGCGGCTTAGCTCTCCCCAATCTCAAAGAATACTATTTCGCGTATTTTGCACAATTTATGTCTAGATTCAAACAGGGCTTACAGTCGGGTCTTTTTATTAATTTTTTTATGAATTTAACGTTTAAGGATAATCAGATCCACCACCCGTTAGCAATATTTCGATCTCCAAAATTAGTTCGATACAAGTGTTTACATTGGCTATTTTATAAATACCAGGCTTTTTTTAAACGTTATTCTATCCCACTTATTAATGACATAACTCCTACCGCTGAACTCTTTGTTTCTGCAGGTATTAAAAAATCATTTTGTCTTTCACAAAATTGGTCGAAAGCTGGTTTTTTGAAGCTCTCCGATTTTGTCCGGAACGATAAATGGATCAGTGTAAGAGAAATGTCTCAATTAATCCCCGGTGATTTTCTTCTTCTTGGGTCATATATTACGCTTCGTAAATTTTTTGAAAATCTTGATCTGTCCCAGATTATAACTCAGAAACAGCTAGTCTACGACTTGCTGGGAGACAAGGTAATAAAAAAACCAGGGGGATGGAAAAAAAAACTAGCTCGAATTAAAAGGTTAGATTTGGAGATTAAGGCAATTACAAAGTGGAGCAAATATGAAAATCAAGAACTCACAGTAAATATTTGGACCACAATTAATAGCTTAAATTTCAGCTCAGTTAGAGGCGCTAACTGGCGAAGGATGCTATATTTTAGTAAATGGCTATTGTATAGAACTCCGGCCTTTGTGGCTAAGGCTTATCCTAGTCAATCGGGGCAGTGCTTTCGTTGCCATACTCATACCGACGCAAATTGGACTCATATAATATTACAGTGCCCATTTATTCAGAAGTTCTGGAGTGATATCTTTGAGTTTTTAACGACGGAATGCGCAATAACATTCGGTTGTAATGACCGACTGATATTGTGGGGCTATGATCCAGATTTGCAGGTATCACAGAAGTTGATTAAAATAATATATATTGGTATGGCGGTAGCTAGATCTCTTTTACTTCAAAGATGGCGATCGGATTTAATTCCTTCCAAAATTGAATGGATTCGAAAAATGGCTTTAGTAAAGAATAGTGAACGAAAATATGCCATGCGAACAGGGGGATTTAAGAAATTTGAGAAAATCTGGGCAAAGTTTTTTGATATTACTCCCTAAAAATCACTATTCGAAGCCATTCGCCCCTTTTGTTTATGAGAGAACATGTTTTAGAGAGATAGCACATTCTTAGTTTCGATGGTCATAATGGAGATCTATTTAAAAGATGCTAGGTGGATTATTCTTTATTTTATCTCTTTTTTTTTTTTCTTTTTTTCTTTTTACCCTGTTTTTATGATTGATTAAGACTTGTTATGTATTGATCAATAGATGTTATTTATTACTGTGTGTGCAATACTCTTGATGAAATTTATAGGAGGTATTGCTGGATTTATTGTATTGTATTATTCATGGTTTTCAATAAAAAAAAATTAAAAAAATTTAAAAAAAGAGTTCTGTTTCTCGACATATGGTCCCTGGGGCGGCTCTGTCTGGCCACAATAATGTTTAGGTAGGTTTTTCAGGTGTACCGGTTGTAAGCCCCATTTCACGCCCCCTTGCATTGACTGTTGGTCTTTTTACTGTGGAATCTCCGTTCTTATTAACATCTAATTGTGGTGAAAATGTAATGGGTTTGGATCTGTTGAAGAAATTACATGCTACTATTTATTGTTCCCCTGCCGGTGTTTATAGTACTATGGGTCCGGATGTGAGTATTAAGCAGTGCTTATCTCCGGATGCGCCCCTCCCACCTGAATTTGTTCAGATACCACCTACGCTGTGGGCTACAGGGCATACAGACGTGGGTTTATTATATATACCACCGGTTTCTATACAGGTTAAGGGTAATGCTATTCTACCTCGCATTCCTCAATATAAAATACCGCAGGCAGGCGATTATTCAGGATTTGATACGAAAGGGAGTGGTTGAGGAAATGTCTGCCAATGTTTGTAATAGCCCTATTCTTCCGGTTCCTAAGAGGACACCTTCGGGTTCTCCTGATGTTCTTAATGATGTTTATAGCTTTGTGATTGATTTGCGAGAGGTTAATAAAATTGTAGTTCCACAGTTGCATTAACAATGAAAGCAGTGCATGAGCCTTTGCCTTGGACACCCGAATGCCAGCAGTCTTTTGAGCAATTAAAAACTGCGCTTTGTTCGGCTCCGGTACTTGGCACACCCAATTATAACAAACCGTTTGTGCTCTATGTCCATGAGATGGCTGGCTGCGCACTTTCTGTCCTAACACAGAAATTTGGGGACAAACAAAGACCTTGTGCTTACTTTTCTGCTGTGCTTGATCCTGTTTCAAGAGCCCTTCCGAGCTGTCTGGGAGCGGTCCCGGCTGCGGCCACTTCAATCAGGCAATCGGCTGGACTTGTCCTTGATACAGACCTCACAGTTATGGTACCCCATGCTGTGGATACACTTTTGAATAAGACGAAGACACAGCACCTCACCAGTGCACGTCCTACTGACTATGAATTGACATTGTTTGCTAAGCATATTACGAGCAAGTGATGTGACACTCTGAATCCAGCCACGTTACTACCCCACCCTTCTGAGAATGATGCAGTCGGCAAACATGACTGTATTTTCCGGACCGAGGAAGAGACGAAAGGACAGGTAGACCTGACTGATGTTGCCTTATCTGACCCTCAAGGAGAACTATATGTCGATGGCTCTTGTTTTAAATTACCAGATTGCACCACCACTACAGCTTATGCTATCACTACGTTGCGGACAGTGGTAGAGACATCACGGGTTCCCTATCAGTCGGCTCAAGCTGCTGAGCTTGGTGCCCTTATTCGAGCTTGCGAATTGAGTGAAGGGCTGTTTGTCAATATTTATACTGACAGCAAGTACGCATTCGGGGTTGCACATAATTTTGGGCGGCTTTGGGCAGAGAGAGGGTTTCTTACCTCCCATTGTACCAAGATTCAGCATGGGCACCTTATTTTGCGGCTTTTGTCTGCTTTAACGCTCCCCAAGAAATTGGCAATCATTAAGTGCAGTGCCCATAAAAAGCTCACAGATGAATGGTAGAGGAAATGCTTTTGCAGATCAGTTAGCCAAGGAGACGGCCCGAAGTAAGATGAAACGCATGTTTGTTGCAGGTCCAGCTAGGTGGGTTCCTGAAGTTCTCATGTTTGAAAATACCCTTGAGAGTGTAAAGGAGATACAGAGTGAAGCCACGATAGAGGAATTGGCACAATGGCAGGAGAGTACAGCACAGTTGAATGAGGAAGGGTGTTGGATTGATAAATCGGGGCAACAGAAACGGATGCTGCCTGATGTATATCTACTTCCTGTGGTTACTATGGCAAATGGTCCAGCTCATATCAGTGCAAAAAGCATTTGTAAATTGTTATCTCCTGTGTGGCATAATGATAATATTTCTAAGACAGCTGCCCATTTCGTGAAATATTGTATGGTCTGTATGATACATAATCTAGGGAAGGGCACCCCTACACCACCTGGTAATTTTGCACCACCCACTTTTCCTTTTGAAGCCCTTCAAATGGACTACATCGAATTAAAGGGATGCAATACTCTTAAGTATGCTTTGGTGGTTGTATGTGCGTTCAGTAAATGGGTTGAGGCCTACCCCACTAAAGATAATACGGCCTTTAAGACTGCGAAGGTACTCCCAAACGAGTTCTTTCCTTCTTTCGGCTTTCCCCGAGTTATTTGGAGTGACAACGGAAGTCATTTTAATGGGAAAGTGATTAAATTGATTTGTGAAGGGTTGTATGTTCAGCAGAAATTTCATGCTGCCAATCACCCCCAGTCAGCTGGTCTTGTTGAGAAGTACAATGGTACTCTCAAACTGAAATTAGCAAAAATTCAAGAGACAACAGGATTAAAAAGGCCAGATGCTTTACCATTGGCTCTCTTGTCAACAAGAACGACAACCCATTCTAGAACAGGATTGCCCACTTAAGAGGTCGTATTCGGACGCCCGGCAAATGTCTGGGGTGTCCCACGCCCTCGTAGGTATTCCGATATCGAATATCCTGTGTTACTTGATTATCTTGGCCAGTTAACCAAAAGTTTATGTTCTATTCACTAACAGGTGCGGGAGTCCCTACCTCCTATTCCAGAGGGACCAGGCCATGACATTCAGCCCCGTGATTACATTCTCCTCCGGAATTTCCAGCGAAAGAAAAGTTTGGAGCCGCGCTGGAAGGGTCCTGAGCAGGTTCTGTTGGTGACGCGGACGGCTGTAAAGGTTTCTGGTTGAAAGAACTCGGTGCATGCCACCCATTGTAGGAAGATTCCTTTGCCGTTACCATACGATCAGTGGGTCAAGGAGGGCATGGGCGACTCGGAGTGTGAACAGGTGCCCAGGTTTGTTCCCTTCAACGACGCCCAGCTGATCTGGACCCAGACCGATAAGGAGAATGATGATGTATTGAATGAGGCTGTTCCCCCAGAGATTCGAGCTATTCAGGAGCCTTTGTTCATTGATCACACGGTGCCTGGGGCTACCAGGTACAATTTGCGCCCTCGGCTGAGGGATACTGAGTTCAAGGAGAAGAAAGATTAGGCATGGGCTGCACAAGATAGGCAGTACTGAGCTAAGTACCAACGGAATACACGGAAAATTAGTGGAGAATTTTGCACCTACCTTGCCCTTATCGTTAGAACACTAGGTAGAGAGAACAGAAGTATACCTTTCAGGTATGCAATCTTTATCGGCATGGGATAGAGTAAAAGAGCTTAGGACAGAGCAGGCTACACCTCCGGTGCTCAAGAGTGCCAACTTATTGATGGACAATAGGAGCCTGTACCAGTGAGCCTCAGACGGACACTGGGAACTTGTATATTTTCTTTGCATTCTTGCCTCTTTGCAATCCATTATGCATCCCTTTGGTAGAAAGGTTGCTGACGAAGATCAGCCAATGGTTCTTGTTGCACAGCATAATATGATGTGGACACGCAAAAACAAAATGATATGTGTTGTTCTTTTGGTTTAATTGATAATAATATTGTGTGGGGTGTCATGGGTTTTGGAAAATGATCAAACTGTACCTTCACATAGTAAGGGTAAGATTATCTCCCAGAAAAGAAATAAAAGAACAGCCCCGAGTAATGTATTTTTGGAGACACGTAAGAGATTTTTTGGTGAAGGGACAGCTTGTTACCTCACTCAATCCGTTACTAGTTTTTGGACTGCATATCCATTGTCACTTGTGAATTATACTTATACTCGGCAACCCCAATTTACGGAAGTGTAAGGAGTATTTGGTTTTGGTTACCCGGGACCATGTTTATACCATAGAAAGCCACTAGGAATGGGTTAACCAGGTTGTGATAACAATACATATTGTGATAATTTCTATATGGAAAAACAAAACATTACATTGGTGGGTTGGCATTATAAGGAATTGATAGTTACCCGGGAGGCTGGTTATAATCCTGCTTGTTGCCCTATCGTGAATAGTACTGACACTTCACTGCATATAAATTGTTCAGGAATAGTGCTGTATAAAAATACGATCCCTGTCACGACTGTCTGGAGCATAATTCCACAGTATGGGGAGGGAACTACATATCCCACAATGCCGAGAATCAAAGGGAGGAGCCGGGCTATAAATGCTCCTCCCTTTGACTAAACCAGTGCTTGACAATCAACCTCCCTGGACGAATCTAGCGGTTTCGTGGAGGATTCTTGAGGAGCTTGCTGTTTGGCAGGCTGTTTCTGTGCGAAGGAAGCCTCTTTTGAGAGTGGCCAACTACAGCGGCTACGAGAACCTGTTCCGTTACGCAGCTTGTGAAGTGAAGCAAGGTCAGCTTCCTTCCTGGCCGCGTTCAGGTTTGACCGCATCCGCATGCTAAATCAGCCACTTGGAGCTGCGGGGTGAGCGGAGGAGCCTGTGTCAGCGGCTCTTATTCACTCCGGCGGAGCCTCCATCTCCCGTAGAGGGCCGGAAGCGGGCGTCTGAGCGTTTCCATGATTACCAAGTCCGTATCGTATTCTGAGAGGCAGGAGCCTCTGCAGGTACACAGGATCTGTTCCTTTCGTTATTGTTTCATGGTGTCGTAGACCTGGGCTCAACTAACGAACACCTTTCTCTGGATTGGATTTGACTATTTCGTGTAGACCAGGTGAGGTCTTTTGTATCTTTAATTTTCTTAAGACTACTCTGGTGCTCCTTTTGGGTTCAACTCGCAGGGGACCATCGCAAAGAGTCCTCTTCTGGATATACTCTCTCTCTCTTCCAAGGCGCATGAGGGGGAACGAGGCGTCAGCTCCAGTTTCGAGCCTAGAAGCGAGTGCAGATAGACATAGAGATGACCAGAGCTATTGTGAGTAGCGGACGACTACCTTCTCCTTTATTAATTTATCCACTTCCCTTTTCCCCTAATTGCTCCCGCGCAGAGCTGTGATTGTAATAGCTCGCTCTTCGGGTAGCATAAGGGGAACTGAGAATTATAGCATAGCCCCCGCTGGATCTGGCTAACACGAGGTGGGTGATACCTTCCATACCTAGCACCATCTGCGTGCCTGACAATCCCTTTGGTGAATGACGAGGATCCAAGTACTTTTGGAATGAATTCCAGGTATGCAGCGGTAGATGATGAAGGTCCGATCTATGCACACCCAGGGTTTTACTTTTTGTCCAACGGAACATATTCCAATGTCCACAATGGAACGGATGATGTAGCTCTTGGAATGGTGCTGCCTTTGAGTGTACCTTGTAAATATGCTAAGCCTAGTATACGATGGGTTAAAAGGACTCTAACAAAAGAATTCTGTGAGGGAGTGACCGATATAGAGGTCAATAATTATAGTAATGGGATTACTTTTGGGTATATTCTTTCCTCTATTTTCACTTTGGGTGGTACCTCTATGGGCAGGGGTGAAAAAGCTAGAGAATATTTTAGAAGCAAGCTGCAAATTTTATCTAACAACACAGTAGCGGCCTTACGTGACATCACCACTCAGTTGGAGAGTATGCAAATTTATTCAGAACAGACCCGATATGCAGTTGATTTTATACTTGCTAAGAGTGGTGGTGTATGCACAGTAGTGAACGATCAGTGTGTGGTCGGGATCAAGAATATGGAAAAGAATATTACCAAACATATTTTGGATATTCTTGAAAACGTCAAAGGAATGGAAAGTGGGAATTGGAGTTGGTCTCTCGTTGGCAGCTGGGGCTGGATTCTTGAAAAAGTGATTTATCTGATTGTGATATTGGTGCTTTGCTGTGCTCTTATTCAGTGCCTTCCCTTCTGCTGCTCCTATTGCACCACTATTCTCACCCTTAAAAGGAAAATATTGATTAATGACACCAATGCTGCCATAATGATGCAAAAGGATATTGAGGATATGATGAACATCGATGAGGGAATTTTTGAGAATTCTTCCCTCCTTACTGTTTCACTTCCTGTTGTTGATAATATGGAGTGCTCATAATTATTTATCAGTGCGATTTTTATTACTGTTTGAAGTTTTGTTTCTTTTTGTTGCTGTTAGAAAATGTTTTAGCTCATGCTAAAAGGAGGGTCTGTTAGAATAGAAATCGTTTATGCTTACGCAGTGCTCTATGTAAGTTAGCATTCGATGCGCCATTTTCTATTTGGACGCCATTTTAGGCTGTTCGAAACTGATCCAGTTCAATTCCGAGAAATGCTCCTCTGTAAGTTTTGATTCTTCCTCTCTGTCCTGTTTTAGTAATAAGCATACTGTTCATGTTAGCACATAGCTTTCTCACTAGATAGAAGCCTTCTCCCCCTTGTCTTGTGGCGGGCTCTGGATGGAACGACCTTGGACTACAATACTTTGTGTAAGATAGGAGCGCTGAAACCGTTCTTTCTGTATTATACTGTTTAACTGCACCTGCCTGGAAAATTCCACTGTGGGCGTGTTTTCGCCCAGTTACGAAACGTACATAATGTATCTTTATGCTTGTTGATTTCAGTTCCCTCTGCAGCACTCTCTGCGACTGGGCAGATGGGGCTCTACTCTGAGTGTATATAAATAAACAGTTATTGGTTTGTATTCTCTACTGTCTGAATGACTCTTCATTTAGTACGGAAGGCTGAGAGGTGGTCGTGGCCCTAAACTGGTTACTTCCTGCAGCTCATGAGGAGAAGAAGACAGCTGCAGCCTGGTTGCTGAGGAGAAACAGCAGTCGCTCAGGCACTGGAGGAAATAAAGACGGCCTTGAAAGTTAAAGGCCTTGTTGGCCCAGGAGAGGAGCCAGTGCAAGATGGACTTGACGTCCTGGAGGGCCTCTCACTACAATGAGGATAGTGGCAGTGACAATGAAATGCCTAAGAGGTAAAAAAGTTCACATTTGCGAAAACCTGATATCTAGTTATGTGGTGCGGGATGATATACATAAGTAGTTTGCAGCATATGAGGTGGCCCTACCTATGCATAGAGTCCCAGAGGATGGCTTGGGGTCCAGTCTGTGGAAGCACATGACTGTTGCTGGGAAGTTTGGTTTGACCCCTGAAAAGTATTGTCTGAAGTTCATGGATAGCATAAAGAGTTCACACCAGTCATGGGTGGATTTTGTGGATTTTTCTAGCAATACGCTGGATTGTTGGGAGAAGGGCAGAAAAGTAAAAGATTAAGATAGGCTGTACAATGTGGTTATGAAGGAGCAAATTTTAAGGGATTGTTTTACAAAGTTGGTACAGCACCTCATAGACACCACGTTCACAGTGCCCAGAGAGTTTGGGAAGGAATCTGACCCCTGGATCAGTACCACAGGGTCAAAATAGGTACCTGAGAGTGACCACAAGAAGGGTGGTTCAGGATCCCCTCAACAGAGTGATGGAAAAGACCAGGATAATACAAAGAAGTTCAGTTCTAAGAAGGGCTCCAAAGAGTTTTGAATTCCCAGACCTCCTCTGAGCACAGGAGGGGAGGTTAGGATGGGTGGAAGCCCAGGACACCCTTTCACCCACCCTGGTATCATGACTGTCTCCAGTCAGGGCACAAGGAGGTGGACTTTGTACGTCCCAGGAAGCCTCCCACAGCAGTGTTCTCCTGTGGAGGATTGGGACTCAAAAGACTAAGTCAGAAGGGTGATCCTGGCTGGAGTATCTGACCCGTGCTCCATCACGGTCAGCATCAAATTGTGCCTAGGTCCTGGTCTTATGGACCATTGACTATCATGGGCACTTTGTCCATTTTGGAGCTATTTCTAATTGAAAATTGCAAAATTCTTATCTCCAGTTCCCCTTGGAATTGGATTTTTGTACTTTTTGTGTCATTTTGTCTAATACATTTTACTCTATTTTTCTAATTCAGTTTGGGATTTGCATTGTTTGGTATTTTTGCTATATTACTGTTTTGGTACAGCAGAAATACTTCAAACATTGCACTAGGTTAAACTTGTCTGCTCTGGGCCATAGCTACCAGGAATGAGCTCAGGTTAATCTAGTGATTTGAAGGGTTTTCCCTAGCAAGTGTTGTGATTATTCCTTGAAAAGGGCAGCCGCCCACCCCAAGTAATAATAAAATTTGTTACAGCCATTATATAAAAAAGCAGTGAGTCATGCCAAAGCCCTGTCCTTACACCCTAAGGATTCCAGGTGAATACCATAGTAGCAGAGAGATCCTACTTAATTGGAGCTTCTTTGCCACCATTATCTAAAATCATTCTGATGTTGACAGGATTGATTCTGTGGCATGAATTGACCTGAAACCTACTTAGGTTGGTTCTAAAATGTACAGCTGTTTGCTTCAAAGTAATAGGAATGGTGGCTGATTTGATTGACTACTTGCATATGTTGAGAGTAAGTAAAATTGTCTGTAGTAGATTAATTAGTCCTCATAGGGAAAGTATTCTCATTTGATTCTGACTAGCTTAGAGCAAGTGAACTTTATTTTGGGCAGAGAAATATTTATTAGAGTATAAGAAGGAGTGGTAGAGAAGTAGTTGAAGAAGAGTTTTAGAATGAGTGATCTGTGTCATGCCTGAGGAGTCAAATAAGTCACTCACTGGATCTCTGAAACATGAAGCTATCCAATGGTAGAAATGGAGCTGCTCCATTGAAAGGTGAGTATTGTTCCTTTGCTGCTTTAAAGACTTCCTTCCCCGTGCCTGGCAGGGTAGGACTGGCCTATAGGGTAATCAGGCAGTGCCCGTTGGGCTGGTCTGACAGGTTGGTGTGTGGGACTTTTTTTTGCCCGTTTGTGGGCCTGTTTTATAGTCTACTGCACCAGTTTTTACTGTTAATTTCCCTGAAATTAAAACAAACATTGCCTGCAATAAGCTCAAAATCCATGCCGTCTTCCATAGCTGCAAACCACTTACACTGAGTGTCCTTTACAAGTTCAAAACTACCCAGTTTGCTAACATGGGCCAATTTAATTTTTAGCTATCTAATTTACTAATTGGGGCCACATTTATTTTGGTGCCCGGACCTATTTTCTGTCCCAGTCTGACCCTGGTGTTGGGTGCGGTGACACTAAGCAATTGATAGTAATCAGCATGCTATCTTGATCATCCTTTTATAGGACACAATACCTAATAGTTTTGACTTGATGGTCACGGTTTGCAAGTCTTGCTTCACTTTCTTGCAAAGATTTTTTTTGTTTCATTTAGTAGTTTAATGGAAGCAATGGGACCATGTGCTGCGATCGGTTCAAAACTGGCTTTTTTCCAGAAGAGCTAAGCATTGAAAGCAATTGAAATTCAATAATGAGAGAAATGAGCATAAGCTATCACATTGCATATAAACTGGCATTTAAAGTAATTGTGGGCATTAGAACATTTTCCTTCTGAAAATTAACTAACCCTGTGAGGTCTTAAGGGGGCAGGTAAAATAAATGCTGCCCGAAGAGTCATTCTGATGATAACAAGGACATAAAAATGGTTGGCCAAACAAGGCGGGAAGTGCCTGAATTGCAATCATTGGAGGCTGAGAAAAACAGGTCAAGTGTGTTCTACCGGCTGAGTATGGTCCTTGACCCTCTGAGAGAGGACTATGATGGCACAGACATCCAGCAGGTCGGCAACATCTAGTCTCTCTTCCAATGTAGCCAAAAGCTTGAATCTTCTAGTACAAGGAGACTGAATGCCTACAATGTAAATGGGACAAATGCCAAAACCAGTTGAACATCCTGTGGGGGTGAATCAAAAGTCAAATGATAAACCATTTGGGTGAAATATATAAGTAACATGTCACAATTTCAGCTTGGTTGAAGGCTGGCAATGTGAGGAGGGTGAGGTTAAATTTCTTTTTCGGAATTATGGCATGCTGAACAGCTACTGAAGTGTTGCATCCACTCTAGAGATCATCTGACTTGGAGGTAAAGACACTGCAATATCTGGACTAGATGCATCCTGAAGCCATGTTTCTATGGCTTTCAAAACCAGTTCACAGTCACTTAAAATCTAGGGAGTCTGCAGAAGTGAAGAATAGACTGCCGATACCCCAAGAGGGATGAAAGCTCAATGTACAAGTCGAGAAAACTATGCACCGGAAATGACCTCTGAAGGGGAGGGGGTGGGATGAGACAGAGAGAGACTTTGTCTGTCATGATTTCAGGAGGTTCACCTTGTGTTGTCTTTGTCACTACTAAGGGTAGGTGTCGTATACGTACATGAGCTCCTTAGGAGGAAGAGATGATGTGATAATTAAGTGAGCTACCACACCCCTAACTGCAAGTTCACTTCCTTTGGACACTGTGTTTTTCTGACTGTTGTGTTATGCAATCAAACATCCCCATATTGCAAAATAACTGCAGCGATGCTCTGCGGCAACAGGTAGCATGGGTTCTGAGGGGTACAGAGTTAGAACAGAAAACGGAAATGACATAGAGGGGAAAGAAGCATCAGAAGCTGAGGGAAAGGAAGAAAGAAAAGGGGAGAGAGTGGTTCAAGAGGAACAATATGAGCAATAACTCCATGTCTAGATAGAGGCTACTCCTGCTGGGGGATATCGCCTATGGACTAAACAGGACCTTCCCCATGAGTAACACAAGGATGGAGGGTGTCCGAGACGCAGCGTAGTGCCCTGTGTAAGCCCTTCCCTGTGTTTGGTGCTGTTGCCGTGATTGTTCATGCCCAAGCATGACATTTCTGCTTGTATCCGTGGGGATTCATCATAGTATAAGCAACCATCCAATTGTACTTAGGCGATACTTTGCAAATCTTGATTATATTGCACCTTTTGTTTCAGTACAGTTTCATGTCGTGTCTGAGTGATATGTATTCAATTCGTTTTTCTTGATGCGCCTATTACTCCAGTTCCGATGTCGGTGAAACAGATCTGCTTCTAGGTGGTGAGCCTCCTGGCCAGCAGGACTTCTGGGCAATCTTTTGATGAATTCCATCACGTGCTGTGGGGATGTGTAAAAATGTTGCCTTCCCTGGTGCGTAATCCGTAGTCGTGCAGGGTATAGCATACTGTATGTGATGTTAGCCCGCTGCAATTTTTTCTTGGCCGGTAGTAACTTCTTTCTGGATTCCTGAACCGCCATTGTGAAGTCCGGAAACAGGGCGATGATCTTCCTGGTGTTTGCGGATTCAGGTACCCCCAGGATATGTATGTTGTTCCTCCTGGACCTAGCTTCCAAATCCTCATTCTTAGCAGCTATTATCTTCAGGAGGCGATCCATTTCCTTTGCTAGTTCACTTCTTTGGGAGGCGATGTCCTCAAGCTCCAAGATTTTATGTTGTGCCTCTCCTATCGGTCCATCTTGCTTCTCCAGTTTTTGGGTGATGAAGTCCATGCCCTGTCCTCTCACCAATTTTCGGGGTTCGAAGGGCAGTTTAGATTGCCTGCCATCTGATTTGTCCATCTTCTAGAGCCTCTGTATGCCACTCCTCTCTTTAAGTGACCCCCTAGAAGTCCAGGTTCAAAGATCAGCTCTCAGTGGCAGGGCTTACGGGTTGTCCTTGTTGCTCAGCCTCTTATACTAATTGTCACCTATACTTACAAGCGCAACTCTCCCAGCTTCAGCAAGCGGCAATAACTTCCTCCTTCCACTGTATTCAGTCCTTTAGTGTCTCAGCTTAATCCAGCGGTGGCCGAACTACAAACATAGTGGGAGGGGGTCCGCTGCCACCGAGACTGTGGTCTCTTTATGTGAAACTGTGATTCAGATTCCCTTACCACGCTGTGCAAGGGCTTGTCATGGTAGGTGTCAGTATTTCAGCCCTAGAAACTGTCGCTGTCTCTGGACCCCTAAGTCTGCTCAATATGGCGGACCCGTCCGTCTCTCAAGAGGCCTAGACCCGCCTCGTGCTGGCAGGAGCCGTGGGTTCGCACCACCACTTAGCACCACCGTCAATTATCCCGCCCCGGAGATGCTGATCAGCGGGGTGTGTTGTGGTGGGGGAGTCACTGCTCTTCACAGTGAACTCTCGAGTGCCGGGGGAGGCCCCGCATTTCTGCCCAATGTCCCAGATGTCCTCACCGCATTGTCTCGTGCCTCCCCCCAGCCTCCTTACTTTCCTAGCAGCGTGATGCAAGCTCCGTTCCAGGGGTCTCCTGGTGCAGGCGACAGTCTCGGAGCCGCGTCCCCGCCTACAATCTCCTCCATTCTCGCGATCGAGAAGCTGCTGCAGCAGAGCACTCTCTCCTTGGCCGTATCCGCCCTTCACGCGCTGTGGGCCTCTGTGAATTTCCACTCCTCCGTTGCAGGCCTCACCTCTCAGCTGCTTCGATCGGGACTATCCCGCCAATGATAGCAGGGTCTGTCGGCTCTCCACGCACCACAGTAAGATCTTCTCTAGTTTCCGCTTTGTTTTAGCCTCAAAATGGTCTCCCGGTGCAGGATATTGATGTTTAGGGACCCCGGACTGCAGGAGCCTCACTAATGTGCACCCATCTTGCCAGCCCGCCTTCTAGCGCACCCATTTGCAGCAGATGTTTACAGTGAATGATGCAGTCTCTGTAAATTGTTACTGTGAATGTCCCATACTTATGGCCTGTGACATAAATGCTTAATTATTAGAGGGCAAGATACCTACTCCTACCCTTGTGGACTACAAGGATTTCCTTTCAAACATTGCGCCTCTAGAGAGAAAAACTTTACACCTTTGCAGTTATATCTGCAAGCTGTCTCTCAGCTCTATACCGAGCTCTCTGTTTACTCGCCTGCACAGCTTGCAACTGCTGCTCTACTGATATTGCACAGTGAAGGTAAGGTGCAATGCAATCCACATCAGGTTTGCTACTGTGCACAATGCTCCAATAACCTTCAGTGTTGGCACATCCAGAATTAATTGTCCAGCATATCATCTTTTACAGATTATTAAGTAGTAGTAAGCCTTTACCTTCAGTGCCAGTGAGTTTCTCAGATTGCTACCGGAAATACATATAGGGGCCGATTCCGATCTCGGTCGGAGGCGCACCCAATACCATTCGGTCGGGAAAAAAGCCATGCGAAAGCCAGTTTCCCGACCGATCCGTACAGCACACCGAACGAGCAAGTACGATGCGCACAACAGCAAAAATTCCGGCCGAGCCGTACTCACCCAAACCAGGTCCTGTTCTCCGACCGAGGCGAATCCGGAAACGCCGAATCGAGTCGCACGGAAGGGAAAATGCAGCCCCGTCCGGCCGGACAAGTACGATGCGCTTTCCGTACGCGCCGAACCCGTCGCTACGCACGGCACGTCAAAGCATCCGGGAGAGGCGCACATAAGCTCCGAATCGCGCCACAACACGATCCACGGCTACGAGACGAACACAGCACAGACGAGGACGACGCGAAGCGACGAGGACGAAGCGAAGCGACGAGGACGAAGCCAAGCGACGAGGACGACGCGAAGCAACGAGAAGGACGAACGACACGAACCAACCATGAATCCCTTCGTCCCGATCATACCAATATTCTACATCTACTACCGGAACAGGCACGGACGCGTACGGCGCAGAAGGTAAGTCAGACACCAACCACAAAACACATACAACACGTACACGACACATCACACACATACACTGGGAATCTGAATATACTTGCAACAGCAGCACCATAGGGGCGGGATGCCCATCACCAATGCCACATATGCACACAGGGGCCTGAATGCGCGCCACCACCCCAACCCAGGGGGCTGGATGCCAACCACCACAACCACCCTTAGCCAGGGGTGCCAGATGCCCACCACCACTACCACCCTTAGCCAGGGGGCTGGATGCCTACCACTACTACCACCCTCACCCAGGGCGGGCAGGATGCCTACCACTACTACCACCCTTAGCCAGGGGGGCAGGATGCCTACCACTACTACCACCCTCAGCCAGGGGGCAGGATGCCTACCACTACTACCACCCTCAGCCAGGGGGGCTGGA
Source organism: Calotriton arnoldi (assembly GCA_963921515.1). Lineage (NCBI taxonomy): Eukaryota > Metazoa > Chordata > Amphibia > Caudata > Salamandridae > Calotriton > Calotriton arnoldi. Next base: position 180,398 of record CAWUFW010013444.1, read on the forward strand.
TGCCTACCACTACTACCACCCTCACCCAGGGGGGCAGGATGCCTACCACTACTACCACCCTCACCCAGGGGGGCTGGATGCCTACCACTACTACCACCCTCACCCAGGGGGGCAGGATGCCTACCACTACTACCACCCTCACCCAGGGGGGCTGGATGCCTACCACTACTACCACCCTTAGCCAGGGGGCAGGATGCCCACCACTACTACCACCCTCACCCACGGGGGCAGGATGCCTACCACTACTACCACCCTTAGCCAGGGTGGCAGGATGCCTACCACTACTACCACCCTTAGCCAGGGGGCAGGATGCCTACCACTACTACCACCCCAACCCAGGGGGGCTGGATGCCTACCACTACTACCACCCTTAGCCAGGGGGGCTGGATGCCTACCACTACTACCACCCTTAGCCAGGGGGGCAGGATGCCTACCACTACTACCACCCTCAACCCAGGGGGGCTGGATGCCTACCACTACTACCACCCTTAGCCAGGGGGGCTGGATGCCTACCACTACTACCACCCTTAGCCAGGGGGGCTGGATGCCTACCACTACTACCACCCTTAGCCAGGGGGCAGGATGCCCACCACTACTACCACCCTCACCCAGGGGGGCTGGATGCCTACCACTACTACCACCCTCACCCAGGGGGGCAGGATGCCTACCACTACTACCACCCTTACCCAGGGGGGCAGGATGCCTACCACTACTACCACCCTTAGCCAGGGGGGCTGGATGCCTACCACTACTACCACCCCAACCCAGGGGGGCTGGATGCCTACCACTACTACCACCCTTAGCCAGGGGGCAGGATGCCCACCACTACTACCACCCTCACCCACGGGGGGCAGGATGCCTACCACTACTACCACCCTTAGCCAGGGTGGCAGGATGCCTACCACTACTACCACCCTTAGCCAGGGGGCAGGATGCCTACCACTACTACCACCCTCACCCAGGGGGGCTGGATGCCTACCACTACTACCACCCTTAGCCAGGGGGCAGGATGCCCACCACTACTACCACCCTCACCCACGGGGGCAGGATGCCTACCACTACTACCACCCTTAGCCAGGGTGGCAGGATGCCTACCACTACTACCACCCTTAGCCAGGGGGGCAGGATGCCTACCACTACTACCACCCCAACCCAGGGGGGCTGGATGCCTACCACTACTACCACCCTTAGCCAGGGGGGCTGGATGCCTACCACTACTACCACCCTTAGCCAGGGGGGCTGGATGCCTACCACTACTACCACCCTTAGCCAGGGGGGCAGGATGCCCACCACTACTACCACCCTCACCCAGGGGGGCTGGATGCCTACCACTACTACCACCCTCACCCAGGGGGGCAGGATGCCTACCACTACTACCACCCTCACCCAGGGGGGCAGGATGCCTACCACTACTACCACCCTTAGCCAGGGGGGCTGGATGCCTACCACTACTACCACCCCAACCCAGGGGGGCTGGATGCCTACCACTACTACCACCCTTAGCCAGGGGGCAGGATGCCCACCACTACTACCACCCTCACCCACGGGGGCAGGATGCCTACCACTACTACCACCCTTAGCCAGGGGGCAGGATGCCCACCACTACTACCACCCTTAGCCAGGGGGCAGGATGCCCACCACTACTACCACCCTCACCCACGGGGGGCAGGATGCCCACCACTACTACCACCCTCACCCAGGGGGGCAGGATGCCTACCACTACTACCACCCTCACCCAGGGGGGCTGGATGCCTACCACTACTACCACCCCCACTCATAGGATGGACAATGCATGACACAACAAGCACACCACAACCTAGGGAATGCAAGATTAAGACATCCCCCCACCACCATGACAAGCGTGTGTAGGCTGTGTCAAATGCCTACAACACCGAACATGACTTTCAACATACAATGTGACCCCCTAGCACATGTGCCACACATATATGTGTGTGGCACCCACAATGCAAGCAGCCCATGACCATTGTGGCAATGGGGCCTAAACCCCCATCATCACAGTGACCAAAAGGTAAGTGTGGGGTCCATAGCTGAAGCACATTTTGACCATTGTGGCAATGGGGTCTAAACCCCCATCATCACAGTGACCAAAAGGCAAGTGTGGGGTCCATAGCTGAAGCACATTTTGACCATTGTGGCAATGGGGTCTACACCCTCATCATCACAGTGACCAAAAGGTAATTGTTGACAAAGAAAGAGCTGCAACTGCCAAACTGCATGGATCATTCCTGCTCACAGAACCAAAAACTCATCTGTGGCAAAGTAGTGTATGTGTCCCATTGCAACATAAATTGGGGGAGCCAAATACTGCAGTGCAAATGTAACATTCCTTTGGCCATGTGCAGACAAACAACACCCATGGGGGCTGAGACCGTCAACAGTCATCAATGACACAATGACAGAAGTGACCATCAGAATGCAGAACCACATATTTGCACCAATGGGCACACAAATGCAGATACCCTGTGGAGACAGCAGATGTGAGGTGAACAGATACCATACCATGGCAGCAATGGGACACACAAACCATGATCACTGTGCTGACCGATGACCTAGGAGTCCCAGGGACAGCAGGGGAAACACACCAAACAACATACAGCCAATGGCACACCCAAGATATGCCAATGCAGTGGTGCAGATGCACAAACACAAACAGGCAGACCAACACTGTCATCATACACAGCAGGTGAGGGGTGGGGGTGCCAGTGTCCCCAGGCAACCACACAACACATGAGGAGAGCTGAATACCAATCATACAGATGTGCATACACTGCCACACTAAGGTAACTCATGGATCCAAATCCCCTATGTGGGCAAGCAGGCATTGTCAGGTGAGAGGGAGCACAAAACACACATGTCACACAGGCACGTAGGAACAACAACTGACACAGCAAGTCACAGACACACCACAGCACCACCCCCAGGGCCCCCACAATGTGGTGACCCTGGGCTGAATAAAAATACCACTGTGATGACAAAGCTAAATGTCGTTCACACTATGAACCACAGTCAGGTGTCCTGAGCAACAAACTACCATCACACCTACACAAGCACAAATCAATCAGCATGGCCAGTAAGCCAAGGCCAACATGGAGGCAGGGGCCTAGCCGGGCAACAACTCTCATCTGCACACACTCAACACCACACCCCTCGACCTCCAACAATGTGCAGCAGTGAAGTACACATGCACTGGTGACATTGCACATGCACCCATGACTATTCCAGGGTGGTGGGTGGGAACCAAGGTGTAGAAACACATCACACATGGACACTCAACAAGACTCCTGAATGTCTGACACACTGCACACTACGCTGTACATGGACATGACGGCAATACCACACCGACCAATGGGATCCCAGCCACAGTCACACACCAATGAAGAAGCCAAGGTCACCCACAAAGAACACACATAGACAACTTCCAACATTGCAGCTCTGACCCTGAGGAGTGGCAGCAGTCACACACACAACATGTCACAATCACTGAAAGATAACACAAACTGGAAATCACATGACAGGGGCAAACAACAAGTGCCAAGGGGAAACCTGACTGTGACCCATCTGCGTCTGCACACAAACTCAGCCCTGACAGCAAACACACCTATGGGTGACACCCTGATGACCAGTAATGTGCCATGCACCCACATCACAGAGAACACAGGGAGAAGACTTTGGGGGAACATAGCTCAAGTCAGCAAGCATCACAAACAGGTACAACACTAGGGATCACAGCATGCGCAGATGAATGGAAGTGAACACACAGACATGCACATACAACACACACCTTGGGTGCAGGCAATGTCACACGTGTACACACTGCCATGAGGGGACTCCACTCCTGTGTGAGGAAAGCTGTGCCATATGTTGCCTCAGTAGGGCCCCATCATGTCAGCTGAGCACTTGGTCACACAATCAACAATTAGCACCAAATGAGGGCTCCCATCACATCAGCCTGGTCATGGATGTGCCAACGGAATCATCAGCACAGATCCAACACACTTGTATAGCAATGTTGCACTGACTACACGGATGAGTCCCTCCCCATTGATGCCCAAACCTGCATGTCCACTGGAGATGGCAACACGGTCAGGGAAGTAGACAAATGCAACGATGGCAGGCACAACAGATGTGCAGGGGTGGAAGCCACAGATATGAAATTGCCAATGTAAGTAGGAAACCCATTGCCAAATACTGAACACATGACACCCTCAGATGCTGCTATTGATGACATGGATACACCACATGATAGGACACATTCCCCCTGGACCACATGGGTTCCTGCACAGTAACACTTCATAATCATGAGACCAGATATCACCATCACTGCAGCAAGGGCATGGTTAGCTGCACCAACAACATGTACATCTGAAGCATGAGCACTAGAGAAAAGAAAGTTGCTTTATTCAGCATATGTGTTGAGGCCAAACGAAGTCCTGAAAAAGAGCAAAGGCCAATGGCCAGTCCATTGTCAAAGTTCAAACAGGGTGACACTGGCAGATGTCACCCTACGCATGCCTGCACAATACCAGGGACAATCCACTAGGAGGGGCAACCGGGGGGCAGGCCAGGCACCGCAGGGACAGGATCAGGGCTCACCAGGGGAGTCAGGGAAGGGGTGGTGGGTGCAGGAGAGCCACTGACAACTGCAGTGGAGGTGTCTGACATGGTGTGTGCCGGCACAACTGGGGGGCATGACACAGATGTCGTGGGTGCCGGCACAACTGCAGTGGACCCTGCAGATGGGGTGGACAGGTCCGCCACTGCAGTGCCCAAGTCAGACAGGGCGGTAGTGGACTCCACTGCAGTGCCTACCTCCAGGGGAGGAGAATGGGGAACAGGCAAGGTGGGTTGGACAGAGGGGGGACACCCTCACCACATCAGTGGCACAGACAAGCGCAGCGGGGGTGTGGTGCTGGGAGAGCAAGTGGCAGGGGGAGAAGGCCGGAGCATCTTGGGGATGGTATATCTGTGGGTGGGGGAACCTGGGGCAGGGTGTGGTGGGGGCACCTGTGCAGTGGGGGCCTGAGGGATGGAGGACGGAGACCTTGTGCCTGAGCTGCAGGGTGGTGGCGGGGTCTTGCTCTTAGCACTCCGGGGGGACTTGCGGGTGGGGGCCTCAGTCCGTCTGCGCCTGGGGGAGGGTGTCCGGGGGCGAGGGGCACTCTGCTCCGTGTGGGTGGGCTTCCTCTTCCCCGGGATGCTGGAGCAGCTTCATCGGTGGGGAAGAGGCCGAGGTCACAGAGGAAGAGCTGCTGTGACTTTGGGGTTGCAGGTGAGGCAAGGGAGGGTGCTTTGGAGGGAGAGGGAACTGAGGACTGCGCAGTGCATGTGGATGCGTGTGTGTGTTCCAGGGCCCCATCCCCTGTGAGTCTGGCTTCAGTCCCCTGAATGTGCGTGCGTGTGCGTTTTGTCATTGGCGTGTGTGTCAGTGTGCTGGATGTGTGTGTGCTGGTGTGTGCCTGTGCCAGTGTGTGTGTGCCTGGGATGGGTAAGGTGCTGGGGAGTGTGGATGGAGCAGAGGCAGGAGGGGTGAGGGACCGTTTGAGGAGGGACACTGCTGCCGTCAGGGAGGAGTCCATGGACCTATTGCCCCTCTGTAGGTCAGACATGCCCGATGAGATGCCCTCCATGAACGACACCAGCTGAGTCAACAGCGCGGTGTGCGCATGGAGGACACTCAGCATGGCTGTCTGCCCTACATGGAGCTGGCGAAGGAGGTACACAGACTCCTCACTCAGGGCAGCAGGGGACACAGGGGCAGGGGGTGCGGTGCCTGGCCCAAAGGAGACACGCTCCCGGACATGGGAGCCTCCACGGACCTGGGGAATGGGAGCCGATGGGAGGGCGGTGGTGGTGCTGGTGGTGGCGGGGACAGCAACACTAGCTGGGGTGTGGTGGCTGCTGACACCCGCCTCCACAAGGGAGTCATCCTCCGAGTTGCTCTGGTCCTCAGCTGAGGTGGATGCTGCTGAGGACTCCTCGGTGTGGCTCCCCTCGCCCTCCGTGCCACTGGGTCCCTCCGACCACTCCTCGGCTGCTGACCCAGTCTGGCTCTCTGGCTCCTCCTGGTCCGTGGAGCTGTCCCCTTCCGTGGCCGTGGATGTATCTGCAAACAATGGGGAAACAGACAGACATCAGTCACCTGCACCAAACGCACACACCACTGTGAGCACAGCACATTACAGAGCAAGCCCTGGCATCATTAGTTGTACATTGCTAAAAGTGCCCTAATTGAACAGGAGAAGTCAATTGTCAGTCTGATGCCAAGCATGGCACTCACATCCCACATGGCCTTGCACCCATCTGTCTGGTGTCTGTTGGATTGCAACACCCCAGTGTTGACACATGCACCAAGTACACAGTAGTTGGACAGTGCAGAGGACACGGTGTGGACACATCACAGCTCTTGCCACTGAGTCAGTACAGGTTCACGGATGTAAGGGATGCCCAGAGTCAAATAGGAAATGCATGTGATGCATTCCAGCGACAGACACCATGATGCACCCATGTCCTGATAGCCAGCGCCACTATGGTGTGCATGTAGCACATGTCACTCCCCTGCAGGATCACCAATCAGTAGACACATGCCATGGCGGAGGCATGACTGCAAAGTCATACATCACTGTCTCAGTGATGTATGACTTTGCAGCCAGACAACAACACTCTGCACTGTGTCACAATAGTAGGTCATGGGGAATGCAAGTCCTGGAGCTGCACAAGTGCACATGTACATCCCCCCCACAACACATCCTCTTAACCCTCATCTGTCCAGGTCATACCTATTGGACATATGGGAGACCTGTGACACTACCCTCTGAACCTGAGCCCCTCACACTCTGCTGTGCATGGGGAACAGCTGCCTGAACTTCACATTTACATGCCCCAGTCTGCATGGGCAGCTGATCAGACACCTATGTGTCACACAAGCATCGTCTCCTATGGTCACATCTCCAGTGGCATGCTGAGCCCCTACCAAGAAACTCCACAGCAGTCCTGGCGACTAATCCACAGCACACTGACACAGAGGCAGACACCTGAGGGGTCAAATCACTGTGCACAATGTGTCCTCTGATACACGGGAGTGGGAGTACAGAGTGTATTGTATGGCCTGGAGTAGGCATGACTGTCCAGCCCCACATGAATGAGGGATGAGCCCTGGACTGTAGGCAGCTGGCTAAGTATGTGTGACACACGTCATATACATACTCCTGGGGCCCAAACATTGTTCCCACCCGCAGCATGGGTGTGTGCCAGGTACCCCAGCCACATGTGGTGGATCAGCTCAGCAATTGGACCACAGATCAAAGTAACACGCTGAATACATGTCAGAATACAGGCATTGTGTAAGCAATGGACCCACCCATGATGCCCACCACAGAGTCAGGGAAACAGATGCTGTCTCCCACCTTGAGTCAAGCAAACTGCAAGGACACAGTCCTAAGTGACAGAATTCCCTGCATGTAAGGGCCACACCTGGGTATCAGATGAGGAGTGGGCAGTGCACAATAGAGGGACATGGCTCCTGGACAACATGACTGCTGTACTGTGGCAGTTCAACCTGGCCCGAGGAGGGCACATAACATGTTAGACAGAGTACACAGTGCAGTCTTTGACTCACCCCCTCCTTGCTGCTCTCTGGCCTTCAGCTGCCCATCCAGGTCTGGAAAGACCACCGCCAGGATCCTGAGCATGTGGGGGGTCAGGGTCCGTGTTCCGCCCCTCCTGCGAGGAGGCGACAGCTTCAGCTGGACCCGTGCAATCCTCCGGGTCCAGCCCCGAAGGTCCTGCCACCTCTTTTGGCAGTTGCGGATCCGGCGCTTGTAGACCCCCACGGACCGGACAGCCCGGACGATGTCCTTCCATATCTCATGCTTCCGATGGGCAGAAGCCTGTCAGGATGACAAAGTGATAAGGCCATTACTACACATGCAACATATCCGTGCATGACACAGTTGCATATACATGTCGCAATCACAGGGGCACATGGTGTACCCAGGCAGTGCACGGCTGCCCATGGACAGTTTTCCAGAAGTCACTACATGGTATCATAGCATGGGGAGTAAAACCCTGTTCAGAAGCACTGTCACTGCACCATACCTGTCCAGTGCAAGTCACTACACACTATGGGGGGTGACAACTACTCAGTGAGCCTGCTAGCCAGTGGTGTGCTGACTCTCAGCCTTGCTAGTCAGACAAAATGCACATTCAGAAAGGCAGTGCACAGAACACTCACCTGCTCCCCTGGTGTCCCATACAGCTTGCTGTACTGTGGAAGTAGGCTGTCCAGCAGGGCCTGGTTCTCTTCAAGGCTGAAGGCTGGGGCTCTCTCCACAGTACGTGCCATTGCAGGGTCCAGAGGGGCAGAGACAGCAGCAGTGCAGTGGCAGATGTCGTCCTGGAGCATGTAGTGCAGGCAAGTGGGCTCTCAGGGGAACATGCAGCAATATATATGTGCTGGAGAGGCAGATACTGTCCCTTGTGTCCAAAGTGATAGGTCCAAGTCGTTTGCATCTTCTGAATCTGGCCAATCCATGGAATAGCAGCACCAAAACACGCCCACAGCATCCTTCAAAATTTCAACTTCATGACATACATGATTTTGCAACATTGTTGTGGGTGACCAACTGATTTTCCAGCAACCGACTCGTTCGAATATTCGAAAACGCGTCCGTTGCCAGGCAAGCCCATTGTCAATGGGTGCGCACCGATCGGTCCATTGAGGTACAACGCGCACAGGGGTACAACGCGTACCCGCACACATTGAATGCAATGGGCCGGCCGGAGGCACCGATCGGTCCATTGCAGTACAACGCGCACAGGGGTACAACGCGTACCCGCACACATTGAATGCAATGGGCCGGCCGGAGGCACCGATCGGTCCATTGCAGTACAACGCGCACAGGGGTACAACGCGTACCCGCACACATTGAATGCAATGGGCCGGCCGGAGGCACCGATCGGTCCATTGCAGTACAACGCGCACAGGGGTACAACGCGTACCCGCACACATTGAATGCAATGGGCCGGCCGGAGGCACCGATCGGTCCATTGCAGTACAACGCGCACAGGGGTACAACGCGTACCCGCACACATTGAATGCAATGGGCCGGCCGGAGGCACCGATCGGTCCATTGCAGTACAACGCGCACAGGGGTACAACGCGTACCCGCACACATTGAATGCAATGGGCCGGCCGGAGGCACCGATCGGTCCATTGCAGTACAACGCGCACAGGGGTACAACGCGTACCCGCACACATTGAATGCAATGGGCCGGCCGGAGGCACCGATCGGTCCATTGCAGTACAACGCGCACAGGGGTACAACGCGTACCCGCACACATTGAATGCAATGGGCCGGCCGGAGGCACCGATCGGTCCATTGCAGTACAACGCGCACAGGGGTACAACGCGTACCCGCACACATTGAATGCAATGGGCCGGCCGGAGGCACCGATCGGTCCATTGCAGTACAACGCGCACAGGGGTACAACGCGTGCCCGCACACATTGAAAGCAATGGGCCGGCCGGAGGCACCGATCGGTCCATTGCAGTACAACGCGCACAGGGGTACAACGCGTACCCGCACACATTGAAAGCAATGGGCCGGCCGGAGGCACCGATCGGTCCATTGCTGTTCAACGCATCACTGTACATGTGACTGGCATATGTCAGCATGCCTGTCTCAGATGGACATATGCCAGCCACAGATAGCTCCCAGGGAGTGAGGGGCACACCTACATCACGACAGCCTGTCCAAACCTTATCATAAGGCATGTAAGGCTGCATTTCCTATTGTGTGTATGTTGGTGTACATGTTGTCCTGTGGGTGTCACCTGTGGGCAGCCACCCCCAGGCTGTGCACGTGTTAATGGGGACAGGATCCTGGGTGTTACGTGTACGTGACCACTGTGATGTGCAACTGTTCATATCTGTGCATGTGCCATGGTCACATTTCACAGTGGTGTTTGTGTATGTCATGTCACATACCCCGTGAGTCCCATGTGGGACGGTATGTTTGAGCCAGGGTGTCCCAGTGGCACAATAGTGATGGCCCTCCACAGTCTTTGTGCATGTAGTGTTTACAATGTCTCTGATTTCATGTGCACAATGGGAGACAGTCTCCACATCCACGTTGTGTGTGCATGGACTCTGATGTTGTGCGTGTGTGTCACAGACGTCCATGGCTCTCCTGCCATGGCAAGTGTGGCCACTACCTGTGGGGGTCATGTTTGTTTTGTTGTGGTGTACACATGATACTCCAGGTGATGCCAGTGTCCATGTGGCATTACAGGGTCCCTGGGAATGTGCCTGTCGTTGAGCTGTGGTGCCTGGGGCACATCTGTCCTCACATGTCACTGGGGGGTGACTGTGACACAGCATCATGATATCCAATGGGCCAACCTGGGACAAATTGATGCCACCTGTAGGACCGTGTTGACAGATGTTGGCCATGTATGTACCATACATGTCGTTCCGGTACTGCACACTTCATGTAGTTGTGCCTCATGATGATGTATGTTGGGATCTTGAGTGTGTTCAATGCCGCATATGTGGGGTGACTGACGATCTTGCTTACTTCTCCTCTGCACTGCAGGGCTCCTGCTGTCCATCGGCCATTCCCAGACCTGGCAACGATGGTGGAACGGGACAGCATCCGACGGTACCGCTTCACCAGGCAGCTGATTGAGGATTTTGCAGTGCAGTTGTCCCCACATTTGCAGCCTGGCCGGCCGTATCCTACAGCGCTGACCCCCAAGGTGAAGGTGATGGCAGCCCTACACTTCTTTGCCACCGGTACCTTCCAACATACTGTGGCGTCTGCTGGTGGGATGTCACAGACCATGTTCAGCCGTGTGCTCCGCGATTTCTTGGCGGCAATGTTGCTCTTCCTGAACCGGTACATCTATTTCCCTAGACTGCGACGACTCACTGACGTGAAGAGTGACTTTTATGCCCTGGGGAGGATGCCGCATGTCATTGGCTCCATTGATGGGACACATGTGGCTTTGGTACCACCACAGGCCCAGGAGCAGGCCTACAGGAACCGCAAGCACTACCACTCGGTCAATGCACTGGTGGTGTGTCTTGCAGACATGACCATCACACACGTGTGTGCCCGTTTCCCTGGTTCAGCACACGATGCCTTTGTGATGAGGAGTAGTCGCATCCCCAGGTTGATGGCACAGATGCAGAACCAGCGTGCCTGGCTTGTCGGTGTGTACTGACTTTGTGCCATTGTGTGTGATCTGATCTGTAGTATTCCGCCCACTTTTCCAAGTCAGCTGATGTGCACTTGTCTGTCCGTAGGTGACTCGGGATACCCCAACATGCCGTGGTTGCTGACACCCCTCAGGAACCCTGTGACACCTGCCCAGATGCGCTACAATGAGGCACATGGTCGGACCAGGAGAGTGATTGAGCGGACCTTTGGTCTCCTGAAGAGCCGCTTCCGCTGCCTGGACAAGACCGGAGGGTCCCTCCCATATGCCCCTGCGAAAGTGTGCAAGATTATCATCGTCTGCTGCATGCTCCACAACCTGGCAGTGCGGAAGGAGTTGCCTCTCATCCAGGATGACGATGACCAACATCCGCCACCTGTGGAGGATCCTGGCCTGGACCACGATGCCAGTGACGATGATGATGATGATGGTGATGGTGATGTCCGCACACAGCTCATCACCAACTTCTTTAGCTGAATGTGAGTATCCTGAGGTGTCATGTCAATGATGTGAGTTGGCATGATGTGTGGGTGGTGCTCTGGTGCTGTTGGAGTGTGTCCATGGGCTACTTGACTGGATGTGTGTTGCGATGTGTGGTGACAGGTGGGCTGTACTCCCCAACAGTGTTGACATGCTAACTTGGTTCTGGGTGGGTATCTTGTAACATGTATTGTGCATGAGTTTTGCTGTTCTGTCCTGTACTCCATTGCTTTTGACTGTGTGTCATTTCTGTCCTTCACAGGGTACTTTCAGATTCGTTTGGTCAACTGTGTCCACCGACAACGTGATTGCACATCCAGGCTGGTAGCTGTTGTGTCCCTACAGGTGATGTGCGCCACACCCATGGACTTCCTTCTGTCTACAGTTGTTGACTGTGTGCCCGCTACCAGGTGGGGTTACCTTGCATCTGTAGTGGTTACGGCATGTTGCTACTGTGTAATAAACCTGTGCTTCACTTAGTGATGTGCGTTGTCTGTGGTCACACATTTGACTGCCATTTGCTTACTGCACCTGTGGGCTACTTGACTACAACTGGGAATGGGTGTGGTGTCTGTGCATTGCACCGTCTTCCCTGGCAACATCAGTGTAGGCAATGAGTCAGATGGCCTAGGTGTGTATGTGTTGTGTAGCCCTGGTGGTGTGTCTCCCTCATATGTGTCACGTTGCCTGTACTCACATGCCTGTGTTGTCCTTGCTGTTGCAGTTCGCATACACAGTGTAATTTTGTTGTTCATCATCCCCATAACAGTACCCACGTTGGAATCACGACAGAGGCAAGTATGGTGTATTATTGTGTTTATTGTGATACATCTGTGATAATAGTGCATAGGATGGATTGTGCTGTACATGAATCTTGCAATCCCAAGTTCCTAGATGAATAGAAAGTCCAGGTAGACAGGATCCCCAGTATCGGGGCCACAGTTGTCTGACACATTGTTCCAACTTGTACTCCCCATGCAATGTGTGGGAGTAGTGTTGCCATCAACAGGGTGAACAGTCTGTGCACAAAGGCGAAAATCCAGAACAGGTTCAGGCTTCCTGGGAGTTGCGCTTGGCCATCAGCCTCTCACTTTCCCCTCCTCGGACGACCCCTCTTCTTGGGGGGGGGCCCTCAAGTGCAGGCTGCTGCGGTGCAGGGGACTCTCCGCCAGAGTCCTCCTCCCTCCCTGTGGCAGTTGCAGTTTGTTCGGTACCAGATGTTGTTGGCACACAGGGAGGTGTGGACTGGTTGCTGTTCATCTGGCGGAGGCATTGTAAAATGTCCCTGTGCACCGCCGTCATCTCATGTAGTACATCCCACTTGGACTCCACGCGGGTCATGTGGGAGTCCACACGTGACATGTGGGAGTCCACACGTGACATGTGTGACTCCACATGGGACATGTGGGAGTCCAAGCGGGCATGATGGGCAGCCTGCTGCTGTTTGATGTCTCTGAGGAGCCCCACTACCTGGCTGAGCTCTCCGGTGCTGGACTGGTACGCATCAGCTATGCGTACCAGTTGTGGGTCTTCATGCACACCAGCAACGTCTGCAAGCAGCGACCTCTGTCTCCCACCCCTCCCACCACCCCTGCTGACATGTGCAGTGTGTGCAGTTGCACGCACAGATAACCCTGGTCCACCTTGGGGGTTGGTGGTGGTGGTGGTGTCCATGGCCCCAGGTTGGTCCAGGGTCACTGCGCTGGTGTTGTTCCTTATTCTGTCCATGTCGGCAGGGATGGTATTCGTGGTGACAGTCGTTGGAGGGGTGGGTGCAGGGGGTGCAGCTGGTGGACCTGCTGGTGCTGCAGCTGGTGGTCCTGCTGGTGCAGCATGTTGACTTGCACCGGATGTGCCAGGTTGTTCTTCATCGTCCGAGGAGGACAGAGGCTGTACGACGCCAGTGAGCTCGGCATCCTCTTGAGCCTGGGACTGGGACTCCTCAGCGTCTGCTGCTGTGTCCCTATCATCACCTGTTTTTGGGAGACACAAACAATGTATGTCATGTTTCTGCAGGCATCAGTGGTTGACACACCTGACAGTTGTGACTGTGCCTCGGGGTGCGGGCCTGTACATTGTATTGTCCTAAGTCGTCACAGTCAGGGGTTGATATTGGTGTGGCACATTGTCCTGCATTATTTGGGCATTTCTATGTATTCTCTGGGGTGTGAACATGGTCTGCATTGATTGTGTTTGGTTGACAGCCAGACCTCCTTCCCACCCACCCACCCACCCAGTCAGTTATCCCACCATGGAACGTGCTTGCATTGCAGGGAGTGTAAGTTGTCTCTCAGGATGTCAGTCAGAGGTGTCCTGCTGTTTGTTGGTGCACAGTTGGCAGCAGGGCCTTGTGCTCCCCACAGCAGTAGCCAGTGTCAGCCATCTTGTGAGTCCTTCTCCACTCCCTGTGATGTGAGCATGGTTCAGGGTGGTGTTGATGGGCCAGTTGTGAGGCTGAGCAATGTCTGTGACTACGACTCCCATCATGCTATTGCCTCCACCCCCTTCCCAGCATGCCCATGCTTCCTTCCTTTTGACTCTGCTTCCCTGTGGGGTGGGCTGGCTGTGCTGACAGGATGGCTGGGAGTGTTGTCCTGGCAGTTGTTTGGCTAAGAGTCCCAAGAGTGTCCCTGTGCTTCACACAACATAACCCAGGGTGGTGGTGCTTTGTGGGATCTTGTGTTAGGATGGAGGGCATTGCATTCTACCAGGTGGGTACTGTGGAGTTTGTGTTGGGGGGGGGGTGTGAGGGGAGGTGCTGGTGACTATGGTCAGTGCTGCAAGTCCCCCTTCCCACCCAGCCAGCCGGATATCCCACCATGGAACGTGCTTGCATTGCAGGGAGTGTAAGTTGTCTCTCAGGATGTCAGTCAGTGGTGTCCTGCTGTTTGTTGGTGCACAGTTGGCAGCAGGGCCTTGTGCTCCCCACAGCAGTAGCCAGTGTCAGCCATCTTGTGAGTCCTTCTCCACTCCCTGTGATGTGAGCATGGTTCAGGGTGGTGTTGATGGGCCAGTTGTGAGGCTGAGCAATGTCTGTGACTACGACTCCCATCATGCTATTGCCTCCACCCCCTTCCCAGCATGCCCATGCTTCCTTCCTTTTGACTCTGCTTCCCTGTGGGGTGGGCTGGCTGTGCTGACAGGATGGCTGGGAGTGTTGTCCTGGCAGTTGTTTGGCTAAGAGTCCCAAGAGTGTCCCTGTGCTTCACACAACATAACCCAGGGTGGTGGTGCTTTGTGGGATCTTGTGTTAGGATGGAGGGCATTGCATTCTACCAGGTGGGTACTGTGGAGTTTGTGTTGGGGGGGGGGTGTGAGGGGAGGTGCTGGTGACTATGGTCAGTGCTGCAAGTCCCCCTTCCCACCCAGCCAGCCGGATATCCCACCATGGAACGTGCTTGCATTGCAGGGAGTGTAAGTTGTCTCTCAGGATGTCAGTCAGTGGTGTCCTGCTGTTTGTTGGTGCACAGTTGGCAGCAGGGCCTTGTGCTCCCCACAGCAGTAGCCAGTGTCAGCCATCTTGTGAGTCCTTCTCCACTCCCTGTGATGTGAGCATGGTTCAGGGTGGTGTTGATGGGCCAGTTGTGAGGCTGAGCAATGTCTGTGACTACGACTCCCATCATGCTATTGCCTCCACCCCCTTCCCAGCATGCCCATGCTTCCTTCCTTTTGACTCTGCTTCCCTGTGGGGTGGGCTGGCTGTGCTGACAGGATGGCTGGGAGTGTTGTCCTGGCAGTTGTTTGGCTAAGAGTCCCAAGAGTGTCCCTGTGCTTCACACAACATAACCCAGGGTGGTGGTGCTTTGTGGGATCTTGTGTTAGGATGGAGGGCATTGCATTCTACCAGGTGGGTACTGTGGAGTTTGTGTTGGGGGGGGTGTGAGGGGAGGTGCTGGTGACTATGGTCAGTGCTGCAAGTCCCCCTTCCCACCCAGCCAGCCAGCCAGATATCCCACCATGGAACGTGCTTGCATTGCAGGGAGTGTAAGTTGTCTCTCAGGATGTCAGTCAGTGGTGTCCTGCTGTTTGTTGGTGCACAGTTGGCAGCAGAGCCTTGTGCTCCCCACAGCAGTAGCCAGTGTCAGCCATCTTGTGAGTCCTTCTCCACTCCCTGTGATGTGAGCATGGTTCAGGGTGGTGTTGATGGGACAGTTGTGGGGGGGGGGCAATATGTGTGAGTGCGACTCCCATGATGCTATTGGCTACACTGACTTGGCCAGCATACACAGAATTCCTTCCTTTGAGTGGTCTTCACTGTGTGTTGGTGTTGTTGTGGTGGCTACATGTGTGGATGTGTGTGTTAGTTCTATTTGTGCCACTGCCTAGCTGTAGTTGTGGTTGTGTTTGTACATGTGTTGGCACAGTTGGATGTGACTTTTTTGATGGCATGTGTTGTGTTTATCTGACTGACATACACATTTTGGGATGATTCTGTTCTAGTTGCTGTGTAATTGCTATGAGTGCATGGTTTGACTCTCCCCTTGACAGTGATGTGTGTGTTTTGTGGCAGTTTATTGTGTACATTTGTTGTGTACTCACCAGGCTCTGGGATGTCCTCTAGTCCATATACGCTCACTGGCGGAAGGATGGCCCGCACCTTCTCCTCCCAGGGCCTGAGGTATACTGGCTTGGCAGGAGGGCCACTGCCGGTGTATTGGCTCAGGTGGTAGTCTTTCTTGAGCAGCTCCCGGACCCTCCTGCGCACGTCATACCACCTGTTCTGGATGTCGGTCTTTGTGCGCCGACATGGTGATTGGGCGTTCACCCTGTTGATGATCCTCTCCCACATCTTGGTTTTCTGCGACATGGGGGTCTGTTGGACCAGAGTGCCAAACAGCTGTGGCTCCACCCTGAGGATCTCGTCTACCATGACTTCCAATTCACTATCTAGGAACTTGGGATTCTTCTTGGGGGGCATGGTGATGGGTGGTGATAGTGGGTGCTGTGTGTGTTGGTGTGCAGGTGAGGGTGTGTGGGTGTGTGTTGTGCTGGGTGTATGTGAGGTAGGTATTTGTTGGTGTGCTGCTGGTGTGTGGCTTGTGTGAGGGATGAGCTGTGGGTGTGTGGTTGCTTTCTCTTGGGTGCTGGCAGTGGAATGGCATTTGCAAAGGCTCATGGTAGTGATTTGTGTCCTTTATATAGGTGGAGTTGTTGGTGTGTCTTTGTTCTCTGTCCCCACCCCCCCAGTATTTATTGGCTTGGTAATTGCTTGTTTGGCCTTTTTTGGTTGATTTTTCCTTTGTGCTGTTTGTGTATGTTGGAAACGTTCTTGTGACCGAGTCGGACCCTGCATTGGTCTCGTACGGTGTTTTCCGTTTCGTTCACGCTGTGTTTGTGCAGTTTTGTATGCTGCGTACGCGTCGGTCGCGGTGTATTGTGTTGCTTCGGCTCGGTTTTGTATGCGTGTCGGTCGTACGGCTTGTCCTCCGTCCGACTCGGTCGTGTTTTCGCGCCTTGCATCGTACTTTGCAGGTTGGAGTTGGCGGGTACGATTCGGTCGGATTTGTTCCGGGTGCGTGTCGGTCGGTTGGATTCGCGTGTTTTTCCGGCCGGATTGCTATTTTCCGAGCGGGTCGGTCGGTCGGCTTGGTTTCCTGACGTGTCGGTCGGATTTATCGCGGCTTGCATCGTACTTGGCGTGTCGGGCGCCACTGGTACGTGTCGGTCGGTATTTTTTCCGGATCCGAGTCGGTCGGTGCTTTTTCCGGCCCGAATCGGAATCGACCCCATAGTATCTGTTATGAATCACAGCATGTACCTCTCCAGGTGGTATCTCTTAATATCGCAGTCACAACAGGCATACCATACTAACTCACACAACAGCCTAGAAAACATAGCTTGTACATCAAATACAACGCTTATGACCGCACCCTTGATGTGACAGATGCTATTAAAAATTTAAACATTTTAAACATTCTAGATGACATTAAATATCGCATTGCACTTAATATTAAAGTAATAATTATGAATGTAGTATTAAATGGTTTATGACTGTGATTCTGATGGAAACTTCTAACTGCAGATTCGTCATCTTATGAACACCCAGGAACCAGACTGGATCCGGAGAGTTTATTAGCAATTCCCTTACGCACCAGTAGGTTGTGTCATGTGGCTACACTTAGTCCTTCCCTGGAAGTGACACTGGAGCCACATATAATTGCTACCCCTGCACACTGAAGTCCGTTACTTTCTTCCCACACTTTCAGATACGGAGCTCGTTCCCTCACTTGTCCAAAAAATCTGTTTAGAGTTTTTACAGTGTGCAAGGGATATGTGAACTCCTAAAATTGCAGGGTTTAAAACTAGTAAGCATTGTCAGAAACCACTGTGACAGACCCTCACCGGGCATGTCCCTTGTGTCTCAGACCCTCTCACGGCTCCAACTCTTGCAAAGACTGCTCAAGGATGAATCTGAAGGAGATCCTGCAATGTCAAGCCAAAATACCTAGTGGAACATCACCAGAAACCAAAGAAAAAACATTCCCAATCAAAGTCAAGAGCGTGGCTCCATCCTGCGGTCGTTCCCACAGTAGATCTTTCCATTCAAGATCTTCGGCTAAGTCAAAGTCAAAAAAGAAGCGCAAGAAGTTGAAGCAGGACTCCCCCTCATCCTTCCACTCTCATTCTGAGAAGCAGCATAGACGCTAAGGTGCTACCCTGGTCATGGAAGCGTACTGGAAAACAGGTTCCCGCAAATGGTTCCTTTGCGTCCCAAATTTTTGGGACGATGCCTCAACAGATGGAAGCCTTTATGGTGGCCATATTGCATATCTATGGCACCCTTCTGGTTCCCTCTGGTGCGCCTTTAGGTCCCAGGGATCTGTTGAGGTCTCCACTCAGACTTTTTTTTGCAGATGTCTTGGACTGTCTGTGCCTCTCATCCTGGCAGCGAAGTTCAGCCCGACTCCACGGCTGACGCTCGTCCTGACACCAGCACCACAACCCACACCGGTTTCTCCTGTCTCTTGTGTCAACACCGGGCTCAATGCAGGAGGAAGAACCTATTGCATTTTCTGATCCAATATAGAACCCGACACAACCTTGGCTGCGGTTGCACCCTCCTCCAATTTTGCCTCAACCAATACAGCCTGTTTATGATTTGGGCAGAATTCTGCCATTGCCTCAGAATATGCATTCACTTCATAGCCTCTTTGGATAGGACATTGCATAAATGATAACCGAATGTATGATAATTTTTATATGGACTGTAAGACAGTGCCCCTTTTTTGACATGTTGCCCCCCACTTTTTGCATGGTAAATGATGCCAGTTTTACAGAAGTGCACTGGGTACCTCCTATGCAGGTCCCTAGTGCCAGATCTTTTTACCTAAAACAGTACAGTTGTTCCCCCCAGTTGGCAATACCTTTAGCACTCCTTTAAGTCCCTAGTAAATGGTACCCCTGTTACCTAGAGCATGATGCTAAAAAGGGTCCTGAAGGGCTGCAGCTTGTATTGTGCCAATCTAGGGGACCCCTCACAACACTCATGCAAATTGCCACTGCAGGCTGAATGACATGGTGCAGACAAAAGTGAAGACACAACATGGCACACCTCCTGGGTGCCATGTCTGCAGACACTGCATGCAATATATATGTCACCCCTACAGCAGGCCTTACTGCCCTAAGGCAGGGTGCTGGTGATTAAGAGTTCCCCAGCTACATGATGGCTTCACTGAAACCAAAGATGTTTGGTATAAAACTTCTTGTATTAATAAATCCATCACTGGAACCAGTGTGGGTTTAACACATGCACCCATAGAGTACCTTAGAGGTACCCCCTGAAAACCTACATTCCTCTAGAGTGCTGGCTGACTGGTGTAGACCAGCCTGACACCTGCAGGTGAGAGCCCACACTCTCTGAGGGCAGAGAGCATGCCTTCTCCGGCCATAGATGCTGTCACCTCCTCTAAGCGTGATGGCTAATAATCGGCATATTAAGGCAGGAGGCTTCAAAGGCGTCTGCCGCCTTTGATATGTGACACAGGCTTCCCCCAGACAGGGAAAATGCCACCCCATGCCCTGGATGCTTGTTTCTGGTCCAGGGAGGACCTGGCTTGGCAGTTTCGGCTGGACTGTTCCCATGTTGATCAGGGTCAAGACTCATTTGCATATGGATGGGTCTAAACTAGAGCGGCATGGTGAGCAAAATAATAATGTATTTAACCCAGATCTCTTGACTCGGGGTGTATGTTTTGATTCCATCATTTGTGTGTCTTTTGCTTTCTCGCCCTAAGTGCGCCGGGTATGCCCAGACATGGGTCCCGGGGCTCACTGTGTCACTGGGTTCAAGCTAGCCTGGCTAATGAGGGGTGAAACCCCGAAACCAGTCCCAGGATGCTTTTTCTGGTGTGTATTTTACCCCCTGTTCTGGGCCCATTTGGCACCAGGGCAGGCGGGAAAACCAGCTAGACAGGAACCTATACACCCTTCTATCCCAGCTACTGCACATTTCCACCATCACCTACAAACAGTACACAACTCTATCCTATACCACTAACCAATCCACTCATCACTAACACACCCAAATCCACACCATACTTAACTACATCCCATCCAGACACATACTCCCCGCTCTAATTACTCCTAACAGACACCTTTTTGTCACTAGCAACCCTATACTCAGCCTTCCATCATTCCTCCAACCAGCACCCTCCTCTTCATTCTACCACAATAACACAACCCCACAACACTCACACTCCACTGCACCACACATATTACCTCTTGCAGCATTCAAGTCTAAGACAAACACTCTTAACTCTACTTCATCCCCTCTTACACACAACATACACTCTAGTCACAAACACATCACTACCCCCTTTAACTTACAACTTCCACTCACAAACAATACTATACTAACAAATCCATCTCAGAAAACAAATACACCAGCACCTCCTTTCACTACTCCTCAAAAACAAAACATAACACGCACACCAGCAGAACAAAATCTCTCAAGTGCAACACCTCATAATAACTTCCTTCACAAACTACATACATACACCCACCTTTCAGACTACACAATGAACAAACTCCCATTCCAAGCTTTCTCTCTTCCACCCCACCTAAAACTGATTCAGAAAAACAGCAATTTTCTTTTAACTGCCTCTTATCCATTGGACAATTTAGAACCTTTCTGCATGACCCACATGCTGCACCACCACCCCTAACTCATACACATTCCGCCCTAAACAGACACAAACAAACTAAGCAACATGCCACACCTCAGAACTTCGCTTCTCCAGGTCTAGTGCACAACAAGGATACACTACAAAAACAACACAGCACACAACTCACTCTTAACCACAGTCTTCACCATATACACACGCAGACCCATCAAAATGACTGAACAGCTACATGATTGCTATCCTCATAGGGCTAATGGCAACACTAAGGATACACCTGCTACAAGCCCACAATATACTGCTCACTCTTCTACAAAACAAAATCACACTATAGCCAAAGTATTTTCTCCAAACTGTCTACTAATAAATGCTTGATCACTCTCTAAAAACAAACATCATGCCTACGACCTTCTGAATGGCACAAAACCTGATATACTCTTCATAACTGAATCATGGTTGGGAGATGATATGGCTCCAGTCCTGCATGAAGCCGTTCCTGTAGGCTATCAAACGATCACCCAAAATTGAATAGGCAAAAAAGGAGGTGGCCTAGCTGTTGTGTTCAGACAAACATTACATATCACTAAAGCTGACAACGTCTCCATTAAAGATTGTGAGGCCCTTTTCACCAGATGCAAACCTACACCGTCTTCCTCCTGTAACTTTGTGCTCCTTTACAGACCTCGAACTAGTGATGCAACATTCACAGACATACTTCTAGACATGGTTTCAGACCTCATAACACTACACTCCAACCTATGCATTCTGGGTGACCTCAACATTTGGTTTCACAAACCCAATATGACCCATCCGAAAAACAATAATTGCTGGCCTAGACGCACTGATCTTGCATCAGATCTTCCACAAACCCGCACACAATGCTGGACACATCATAGAAGTCACTTTTGTAAATACAGAACTAGTTACCTTTCAAACAATGACTCTGGTCACATGGTCAGACCACAATTTGTTTGCTTTCCATCATAAAACAACACTAAACGTCGCACCTAAAACCACCTTACGTGCATCCACCTATCAACCGCGGAACAAACTAAATTTGGAACACTTAGAAACACAACCAAAATCCAGTACAGATCTAGACACAATAAGTTCTGTTCAAAAACTATGAGTGGCTACAGGAAGCTTTTGATATCCTGATACTACTAAAAACCACACAACAGAACAAAAGAAAACAAGCACCTTGGAGAAATACAGAGATAAAAGAGATAAAACATCAAATTAGAAAGCTGCAATGTGCCTGGCTCAAAACAAACATCAATCAAGACAAACTTCGCCTACAGAAAATGAACAGATTATACAAGTCAGCTATCAAAAAAGCTAAGAAAATATACTATTCAGACAGAATTCAAAATGCTAAAAGTGCAAATAGAATATTCTATAAAATTGTCAATGAATTTCGTAAACCAAATTGCCTAGGAGTTCATCCCGTTACTCAAGATTTCACAGACAAACTGGCAAATCATTACACGGCCAAAGCAGGCATGTTGGACTCATACTTAAAAGAAAGACAAAGCACCAGCACTGACCCTTTTCCAAAACAACAATCCAAGAATACTCTAACCCAGCCTCTCCGTTCCTTCCAACACATTTCACACGATTAATTTATGGACCTGGTCAAAGCAAGCAGGCCTGCCGGCAGCCCTTCTGACCCGTGTCCACCGCAAAACTTCAAGACAATTCTTCTGACAACATCTGCTGCCACTCCAGTAAGAAGAATCATCAGCAATTCCTTAGCTACTGGAATATTTCCATAAGAACCCAAAAAGTCTTACATGTGCCCATTACTGAAGAAAACAAACTGGGACCTGCTGAACCCTGACAACTACAGACCGATTACAAATGGACCTTTCTTGGGTAAACTGATAGAAAGAGCAGCATTCGCCCAGCTGTTACAAATCATTGAAGATAATGCAATACTTTCAGACTTCCAAACAGGATTCCATCCAGGAAGAGGCACAGAATCTGCCCTCTTTGCCATCTGGGATGACCTGAAGAACACAGTTGACGGCAACGGGGTTGCTGCACTACTTCTCTTGGACCTCTCGGCTGCCTTTGACACCACTGAACATGACACTCTGATACAAAGACTCTACGAAGCCGGCATAGAGGGGACTGCTCCAGACTAGATCACATCCTACCTTCTCAACACAACCAATGTCATCCATACCCCCCCTTTCTCATCCAAACCATACTTCATGAAAGCAGGGATCCCTCAAGGCTCTATCATCTCGCCCATGCTTTTCAACATCTACATGAAGTAATTACCGGCACTGATCAATCAATTTCGCATCAAGTGCTATAACTATGCAGATGACACGCAAATACTCCTTCAACTGAAATGCCCCAAAGGCATTTGAAACTCTGACATTTTCAGTTGTCTCATGGCTGAGGATCAATGAATGGCGTGGAGCCATCTGAAATTGAATGCTTCCAAAACAGAAATACTCACGTGTGGTGATTGGAAACATTATGACCCCCTCGTCACGTGGCCTGATGATCTGGGAACACCATCTAAAGTTTCAAAGGAAGTAATAAACCTCAGATTGACCATGGACTCCAAGCTATTAATGAATCCCCAAGTGAACAAACTAGCAAGATCAAGATTTGTTACTATAAAAACTCTGTGACAAATCTTCCCTATTTGGGATTTCCACACAAGGTCCAGGCTACCATCTCCCTTGTTCTGTCTAAACTCAATTAGCCAATAGCCTCTACCATGGATCACCTTTAACGACCATGAAAAGACTACAACGGATTCAGAACTCAGCTGCCAGACTACTCTTACATATAAAAATACAAGACCACATCTCCCCTGCCTTGAAAGCCCTACATCGGTTACTGGTTGCCAGAAGATCCACGCTCAAGCTGCTTTGTATCACCCACAAAGCGATACATGGAACGGGACCGCTCTTCATCAGGAATAAAATCACCAAACACATTCAACAAAGGAACCTCCGCTCTAGAGAGGCACCTCGCCTCAAAATCCCAACATACAAGAAAAAACCATGGGTGGCACATCCTTCTCTGTTCAAGCAGCCAAACTATGGAACTCTTTACCCCGCAACATAAGATCCACTGATAACCACCTTATCTTCAGAAAACTACTCAAGAATTGGCTCTTCCCCACATAACCACCATATGCAAACAGAAATATACAGGATATCCCTCTATATATAAGCATTTATTTGTACTATAGATATGTACCTATATATGTGTATTGCTTTGTATAAACATGTAGAATAATTATGTTTTTAAAAATATACATATTTGTTATTTCTGCTTAACAAATGTACATATTACTGATAGTTACTTTACTCCATGTTTTCAACATGTATATAAGTGACTGCATAACTATTTATCTACAATTGCTTCACAATTGATTTACAAAAAATAAATATAAATAAATACAATTAATTTAAAGTACAATACCACTTGAAAGCCGGAGTTTATTTAATGCATCTTTAATCTACATATACTACCTTCCTTTATGCATCTACATACCTTCCATGTACTTATGGATCTATATATTTATTACTTTTCTTCTAATTCAGCATATCCAATGCACTACCCTATTTCTCACCCTATACCGCTCTCAATATATCCCCTAACTCAACTCTCTGACTCATCTCAAACCTCTTTCTACTACTCTTTCCAATGCACTACCCTATTTTTCACCCTATACCTCTATCAATATATCCTCTACCTCCACTCTCTCACTTAACCCAAACACCATACCATTACTATGATCCCCAAAATAACCCTTTCTAGAGTCTTCCCTAGTCTACCCCTCCTTGCATTATCTCATACCTCTTTTACTATTCCGACCCTTCAAAACAAGCCTTTCTAAACCCTTCCCTTTGACTCTTCCCCCTCCACCTCCCTTTTACTCATCCCAACGCTCCTCCTACTGCTATGAGCTCCAAAACATCCCTCCACTATCCTTTTCAATCCAAATAACAGACTAACATGTTCACCACTCAAATTAACTTCATATTTCACTATACTATTTTACCACTTATCCTTTATGGGTTCCGGAGTAGCATGCTACTTGCCGAAAAAGCGCTACAACACCACATCAGGGGTAGGAAACGCTATATAAATGCAAACCTTTTTCCCTCTTCTATCTTTCCGCTATCATTCTCAATCCAAATAACTGACTAACATATCCACCACTCAAATTACTTTCATATTTCATTATACTAATTCACCACTAATCCTTTATGGGTTCCGGAGTAGCGTGCTACTCGCCGAAAGAGCGTTTCAACACCCCATCAGGGGTAGCAAGCATTATATAAATGCAAACCTTTTTCCCGCTTCTATCCCTCCACTATCCTTCTCAATCCAAATAACTGACTAACATATCCACCACTCAAATTACTTTCATTTTTCACTATACTAATTCACCACTAATCCTTTATGGGTTCCGGAGTAGTGTGCTACTTGCCGAAAAAGCGCTTCGATGCCTCGTCTGGGGTAGTATGCGCTATATAAATGCAATTACAATACAATTATAATGCCTTTAATTCTCTATGTGATGCGACATCACAATGGCAATCCCACTTCTGCTCTTGGGGAACACGCCTTCATGTAGGGAAACCCTGTTCATCATTGATGATTGTTTTGAGTTGTTTCTTCCCTACAAACACAAACAGTTTAACTCTTAACTACGTTGGCCTGAATAGGATTCCTTCCTTACCTTCCCTCTTCTATCCCTGGCTATACCTGATTAGACTAATCACAACATTATCTACATAGATACCATAGGAACTGGACTTCTGAAATGTCTCTAAATTAAAGTTCTGAAACACCTCAAGCTTGTACAATTCCCTGCCACCTTACAGTGGCACTTCTGTTACCCAAGTGCTCCAAAGTTGCAAAAGTCTTTAGCGTGTTTGTCTATTGTTGGTAAAATATCTCTCCTTACATTCATCCTTGATGTTTAGTGATCACTAACCTTGCTTTCCGTGTTTTCAGAAATGTTGTTCGAGCGCGTGCTACACAAGCAGTAATAAAACTTACGGGACTTGCTTACAACTGTGTTCTTTTCTGTTCTTTTTTTTTTCAGGTACTCTCGAGATACCCACCAGAAGAAGGATGTTGGGGAAGAATCTCGATGACTTTCGGGGTGTATGAGGGGCCTTGCCCCTTATAGGAGCTATTCCACCCCTCCGTCCTTTTCTTCTCTTTCCTTAGGACCAGCACACCCTATTACTCACAGCAACCTAAACGGCCACCTTGATGTGAACCTCCGGAATACTGAGTGCTGTTCAACACCACTAAGAGATGTAGTAGACCCAGCCTACATGTGAAATCTGTCACTCTTGATAGGGAAAGTGAAAGAACAAAGTATGGCGGCTTTGGAACATGTGTAAATGGCAACAAGAACAAGGAGCATGTGTGGGGATGCACTCTCCACGAGTTGCGACCCGCAAACGCCATCACATTACAAGGATATTTATTTCAGCAAAGGAAACTGCAGCTTTTCCAATAGCTGGTGAGGAGTGGTGTCGATGCTGGGCCCAGTGGCAGTGCTGAGGGCAAGTCCGAAAGGAGAAAGCTTGACAAGGTGGAGAGACCAGAGACAGTGCTCTCTCCAGAGGACACCTGGGAAGCCTGGAGTATGGGGGTGAGTTAGCACCCTCAGAGGCCCAGGACTGGAAAAAAGGAATATTAGAGGGCTACTGCTCCAGGCTGGAGGTGACCAGTGGACCCTAACAGACAGAGCACTGCTATCCGTTGTTCTATTTTTTAACATAATATTATCGCAAAGCAAAACGCTTCAAATAAGTGGATCAAAGCAAAGATACACAGAAGCATCCAGGACATAACTCAGTGTTAGCTTGGAGGCCAAAACGCAGAGGTATAAACAAACAAGACAGAAATCAACTAAATCAGAAAAGACTTTGCCTCCTTCCATATAAAACTGACGTCAGAAGAGAAAAGATTGGATGACATTAGGCCATTTCAATGCCACTCCTAATTCCTCCTAAGGTTTGGCACCTATGCAGGAAAATTATAGACCTTGGGGATCGCTTGAGACTCAATAATGTTCACTTTTGCAGCATTCCTGAGAAATCCAAAAAGGTTGAGCTAGCAGGATTGCTGTTAACATTTCTCCCCATAATTTTGGGTGTAACATTCTCCCCACCTCTAGAATTCCACATGGCACAAGGTTTCCACTCAGAAACACAATGAAGGATGCTTCTCTGAGACAGATGATAGCATGCTCCCAGTGATATGGTCACGCTCGTCAAATGATACAAGCAGGTCATAAAAATAGTCCATACATGTTTGACAGCCACAATACCACCATTTTAAAACAAAAATCTTTTTATTGCATGCACGACTTGAAAGCAACATCACTCATACAGTTGTATACATGTGTACAAGAAGTCAGGCTGTTTTTGCCACAACCGATTTTTCTGACATTTGTGTACATTTCCAAAGAGACTACCATTGCTAATTATTCCAGTAACTGGTACAGTGTATTAATCACTATCATCTGGCGAGAGTCCTGCTGATGGCATTGTACAAATATTCCCTCTGAATGTGTTCCATCCTCCCCACACCCGCTCCCATTTCTTGGAACACCCTCTGTGTACATACACTGCTTTTTCGGCCACCATGACCCAGTCCATGTCATTGCACCATTCTCCGTATGTCGGCGCATTTTGCACTCCCCAGTGCTTGGCGACACTGCGTTTTGCTATAGTCATGCCCAGTGTCGTCCAGTCTTTAGCCTTGCGATTGAGGTCTGTGGCTTCCCATATGTTCAGGAGACATCGTTTGGGCTCTGGTGGTACCAGAGCCCCGCTGACTCGTGTTATTGTGTTCATGATTGTTTCCCAGTATGTTTTGATACCCGGGCATTCCCATATGGCATGGAAGAATGTACCTATTGCTCCACATTGTCGCATGCAGAGTGGAGTGTCAGCCCTCCCAATTTGGCTTATAATGCCCTAGTTAAATATGTCCTGTGCAGCACTTTGAGTTGCACCAGTCGCAGTCTTGAGGGTATTGCCACCTCTCGCGGAGACTCTAGCGCTTCCTGCCAGTCAGTGTCGTCTAGTTCCCGAATGTCTGCCTGCCATTTCTCATGGAGACTCCGTGTAGGGTCAGCCTGATTGTTAATTATTTTCCGGTAGGTTAGCGATATGGCTCTTTTATCGATACGCTCCGCAAGTAACCTACCCTCCAGTGGAGAAGCCTCTGGGAGGGTAGTCTGACGGGATGATGGCCATAAGTGCATGTCTGATTTGGAGGTAGCGGAACAATTCTGTGGGCGCCATATCATATTTATCCTGTAGCTGCGCAAATGTAATAACTCTCCCCTTGCTCCATAGGTCTCCCACCCTTGAGATGCCTATTGAATCCCACTGCTTGAACCAGGCCTGGGCGTAGTTCGCTGAGTTTTGCTACGCGGAACTCCGCGAAGTTACAAAAAATCTCTGCGAAGTTCCGCGAGTGGCGGAGTGCAGTGCGAACTGCAGTTTGTGCTGGTATTCCTGCCGCTCGGGTAGAAATTCTACCCGAGCGGCAGCTCGCGCTCGCGAACTTACCATTTGCGATCGCGAGCGGGGAAAAAACTCCGCTGCACATCGCGAAGCGGAGTTTTCTGCACTCCGCGAGCTCCGCGGAGTGCGGAGTGCAGAAAACTCCGCAAACTCCGCGAACGGAGCGAAGTTCACCACCCAGGCCTAGCTTGAACCCTTTGCAACTGCTCAGTCTACCTAATTTTCCGGTCTGCCAGAGAGGGGTTGACTGTGTCATCGTGTTATGCCAGCCCAGTTTTCTACGGACTGTGTGCCACATTTGAACTGTGTGTGCAGTGGGACCTAGAATGTCTGCCCTGTGGGTCTTGTTGTAGAGTGCCCTCATGACCCCTCCTTCCCCCAGGGTGTGTCTATCCCTGCGAAATGCGGGTTCAGTCTGGGAAGAGTGAAGCCACTGATTAAGCACGATGAGCTGTGAGGCCCAGTAATATGTCTGTATGTTCGGAAGTGCTATGCCACAATACCACCATTTCTGACAACTTCTTTTATGAGACCCTCATGAAATACAAATAGCTCTTGCCGTATGCCAACTGCTCCATAAATTAAATATTAAATATGGTCTGCTGAAATGCTTATCGATGTGGATCACTGCTGATAGTAAATCCTCAGGCTACAAAGAAGGAGAATACCTGAAAAGGTTCCTAGAATCCTCAGATGTGGAAGTTGCCACACATCAAATTGCAGAAACATAAACCATGCTTTCTGAAACATCTCCAACAATGCACTCAGGTAAGAAGGACACTTGCCAGGGACGGAAACAAGCCTAGATCTACACACAAACCCACTGGCCATGGCCCTGCACTGTACTCCTGACTGCACATCAGTATGCTGACCCCACCTTTTTCCTTTTCTCAAAGTCTTTAGCCCTTCCATATGCTAATATCAGTTCCTCCTATTTCTTTGCTTGCTGTTGAATGTGGATGGGGTTTATATGGTGGGGATTAGGCTGATGCTATTCAGCTATTTATAATTGCTGAGTTGAGGTTCCACAAATTTGATTGGCCCTATTGTTTTCTTGACAGGAAAAGACACAGTTCTACATTCTCCGCCCCTCTCATTGCTCAATAACTGGCCTACTGGTTCCTGAGAACACAATAATAGAAATAGTCCAAGGGGTAGCCCTGTTTGATCCTCCGGGGAACACCTTGGGCTCTCGAATGCCCCAACAATGCCGACCTGCAGTAGCATATAGATTTCTCCTTTCTATACAAATATTTACAGACTGCTAGAGGAAAGCTCCAGTAGGATGTCATGTCCATGTAGGCTGAGAAACATGACCTTGGGAACTACTCATAAGTAGCATCCACATACTGCCACTACAAACCTGAGGCCTCCCATATCATATCAAAAGGCTTGATAGCAATCCTTGACACATATTTGCAATATTACCTTCACACTTTCTAACAGCCCTTTGTTAGTTACAATAAACCTTGAACCAAGCATTGGCTACCCAAGACACCTACTCACCCTTCTCTTACCCTATTCTTCATTAAAGACCCTATCTTATCTCCATCTCTCTCTTGCTCTCTGGTCTGTATTCATGTCCTGCTATATCGCCAAATAATAACCAGTGATGAATATTTCCAATTTCATCCATAAATTTCTGTTCATTTGACTCTCTGAAACCCTACAATGACACGAGTCAGCTATCATCTGGCACCACTCAATGTCCTCCATCTAAAGAACATTGGAATGGGACACTAAGTAAAATAAAAAAGGCACTCTTATACCTCTCTTATATATATATAGCCCTATCACACAAACTTTTTTTCACTCAGATAAAGTAAGAAACTAAGAAGGTATTGGGTGGGCAAAGTAATATCCAGTATTTACTTGAAGCTCTTACCCACTTCTCAAGCATTAACCTTTGATGGTAAAAAAGTGCACAATGGCCATTTTAATTAACTTGACTGTCTCTAGTTGATATAATTGGCTACGCCTACACTTTGCCAGATTGTGTAGAAAGCCTAATCTTGGGCTGCATTTTGCAAACATTTCAAAAAACATATAAATAGGAAATGAGCATAAGAGATGAAAGGAGTGGTTAAGTTGGGATAGGGAAAACGTTCAGGGTGCATAATTTAGACATAAGTTAAATAATGAGGTTTTTAGTATTTTCCAAAAAGTCAATAAGGATTGAGCGCCCTGATTCCTATTGGCAATGAGTTTCAAGTCATTATCACGATACCAGAGAAGACTGGTGTGTCTGCTTTCCAAGTGCTGAATTTCCCAGACACTATTGTGAGATTATATAAACTTCTCAGGTTCTTGTTGTCTCTATATATTTTGGTGTTTGAGAGATGCTACCTTGCTAACGCTAAAGCGCTGTGATACCGGCGCAATACAAAACTTGACAAATAAATAAATAAATAAATAAATGGTATTCTGGTTTGTTGAAGTATAAGGTCATGTCGTAAAAATATGCTATTTTAAATGTTATTCTGATCTCAAGCAGGAGCCAGTATAGGTTTTTTAATACAGAGGTGATATGGTCAAATTGTTTTCTGCCAGAAATAAGTCTGGCTGTGGAGCGAAAGTCTGTTTTGATGGGGGATAATTAAGATGTTGGAATACCAGCTAGAAGAGAGTTACCATAATACGTATTTGGATAAAAGCAGGGATTGCACTAAAGATCTGAGGTCATTTGGCTGAAGAAAGCTTACAGCTTCTTAATGGTGAAGAAAGTGGCTCAGGAGCAGACCTAGTCGATTCAACGTGATAGCTCATGGATAGATTTGAGTGAATACTATTATCACTAAAGAAAATGGCAGAATATCAAATGTATCCTCTGAAAAAGGACATTCATTCCAAAAGGTTTTTGCAGAATAACCCTCACCCACTATTGTGGCATGCCTCATCATAGGTCTATCCCCCAATCAGAGCTGTACCTCATTTATCCCCGCTCACCAAGTTGTTCTTTGGGAGTCTTTATAGACCATATAGTTTTGTGGGGACTGAGAAATAACTAAAAATACCTAGGGTACCCTCGAGTGGTTCCTGGTAAGATTAAAACCCTGAAGAAGTTTTTGATGAGAGAAACTACTATGGCTTTCACGTCTTTAAGCCAACATGTTTCAGCCAGTTATTTACAGCCCGGGGGATCTTGGGCTTGCATCAGGACTTTAGTCCCTGTGTTGCTAATGTGTATGGAAAATATATACAAATAAGAAGAAAAATACTTGCTATTGTTTTGCAGCGGACTTACTAAAACAAGATAAATTCATTACATAGAATCACAACACATGAAAATAACACATACAAATGTTTTGTCTTTAAGTGTGTTTTTTTCACCAATGTTACACACTGTACTCCACACAAAGTGCTCCACTCAATAAAATAACACCCACACCTTCACGCTTATTTCTCAAAGTGATGCTTAATACTATCTTTCTCACCCTGGTGTTTGAAACCTAGGGCCAGATGTACGACCCTTTCATTTAGGGCCTCGCAATTTGCGACACATTGCGAGTCGCAAATTGCGAGGCACTAAATGAAATGTACAACAGTGTGTTTACACTGTTTTGCGATTCCCAATGGGGTCGCAAATTGCGAGGCTCATTAATATTAATGAGCCTCTCGCAATTTGCGAGCCCATTGTGAATGCCAGCCCTACCAGGGATGGTTGCCTGCTGGGCTCAGCAGACCACCATGTCTGGGACTGCGTTTTAATAAAGCAGCTTTTTTTTTTTTTCAATGCAGCCCGTTTTCCTTAAAGAAAAACGGGATGCATTTAAAAAAAAAAATGAAACGTTTTCGTTTTTTTTTTTAAGGGCAGGCAGTGGTCCCTGGGACCAGTGTCTGCCCTTAAAAATTATTTCACATGCATTTGCAAAGGGGAAGGGGTCCCATGGGGACCCCTTCCCCTTTGCAAATGCATTACCACCTACTTGAAGTAGGTGGTAATTGCGAGTGTTTTGCGACCGCAATTGCGGTCGCAAAACATTAGTACATTGTTTTGAGACTCGCAATTTGGAAGGGAAGGCCCCTTCCAAATAGCGAGTCGCAAAACATATTTAGGGACTTGCAAAAAAATTGTGACTTGCTAAATGGGCTATGTACATGGCCCAATATGTTTTTGCATGCGCAAATGGGTTCGCAAACCCGTTTGCGCATGCAAAAACGGGTCGTACATCATGCCCCTACTCCTTATTGATGGGGAGCAATGCAAGATTAATAAATAGCTTCAGTCAAGGTGAGAATCTTGTCTCCAACGAGTATAACATCCTTGAAGTAGGAAAATGGATTATCAGCACTTACTTCATCATTGGATAAACCATAGCTATAAATATCATCCTCCCTGCATCCTGACGAAGTTGGAAATCACATGGCGGCCCCACCTAAAGGATTCTGGTCGCTCAATGGTCAAGTCACGGTGAGACATCTCAATCAGTGATCCAGCAGTTTGACTCTGCATATGGCTGCCGTCATTTCGTCATCATGCTCTTTCGGATAACAGAGATGTATTTATTGCAATGTGTCTCATTTTGGCTGCCATATTAGGTGTATCCAAAGAATCTAAATTTGTGTAACCACAATAGAGTTCCCTGATTTATTTTTAAAAACCGTTTTAAAATTGAAGACGTTTGGTTGTGTTTCATTCAAAACTAAAATATTGAAATAAATAAGGGGGGGGCGGGGTCTTTTTTTTAAAAGACAGGAAAAATTCAGAATCTCAGTATACCCGCTCCCAATGTCCAAGAGGTTACCCAGCTGCTCATGCTATTCTTGTAATTTTGGGAACTGATTAATTTAAACTTCTTATGGTCAATCAACATTGATATTTTTCCATATTCCTGATGGCTAGGCTTCTAAGACATTAGGCAGATAATGTGATATCCAGTGTTGTATTTGTAGGTATAATGTTTATTCTTTGCAAATTATCTTGGTAACCTTACTTTTTATTTTTGTACTTGTATTGTTTATATTTGTACGTCTCCTCCGTTCCACCTGCTGCTTCACAAGTGTTCTAGATCCTTTCATTTTGAACCTGGTGGGAGTTGCTGGTGTTGAAGGACTGAGACAGGACGTGTAACCTGCAGCTGTACTTTGGTGTTCCAAACCACAATCAATACTAGGGGGCAGATTTACAAGCCCCTTGCGCCACTTTTGCGTCATTTTTAACATGGGAAAAGTGACGCAAAAGTGGCGCAAGGGGCTCGTAAATCTGCCCCCAGCTTGTTTACCTGGATTATTGGAATTAACTTTACAAATTTGGCGACGAGCTGTTGGAACACCAGGAAACCCATTTCACCTCATCTGGCGTATACAGTGCTGCTCATCAGGAAACATTGGAATTTGTCCTTCTTTGCCGTTTGGATTGGATTGGTTTGTTACACTTGTTTTTTTGGTTTTCGAGAGATTTGGGGATTTTTGTGTGACGCAAAGGCTACGCCTTACCAGTATTTATCGGGCAGTTGCTTCCTTGCAGCACCTTTCAAATCTCCATCTTTTCGAAAGGCTTGTGTGCAGGTGGTGCATGCATTCCAGTCCTTTCAGGAAGCCGACGTCACAGATAAAGGCACATCTTCATTCTCTGCGTCACCTCTGCGCAGAGTCTGCAGGCTTGTCGGATTCTGGAATCTTGCTGCACTCATGACTTAGGAGGTGCGGTCTAACTGTTGGAATGCTTCCACATTACAGCTGAGGACTGCGCTTATGGGTAAAGGGTAAATACGTGATGACTTTGCATGTGTGCGTGCCACCATATTTTATTTATTTATTTATTTCTGTCCTGTCTCCACTGCCATCGGTAACCAGGCCAGCATTCCTCAGCAAGCAACCATATTACGCTATCCCTGTTGTGAGTTTTTGCTTTTCTTCTCTCACAAGTTTTTCTGCCAGTGAACGCATTACTTTTGTTGTGAATAGTTTGAGGGCAGTGGACTAGTCCCTCGTTAGGGTGAAGAAAGGACTCTGAACTCTCTCGCAGTCCCTTGTGTAAGGGTGAAGAAGGGACACTGCTTTTCTCTTCATTTGTTCCTTTTTAGGCATTTAATTTTTTTTAATTTCTCAGCGTTCAGTTTTTTTTTTGTTTGCACAGTATTGGTTTGGGTTGTGTGACTTTTTCACATCTTAAGCATTATGGCAAGGCAAAATTTTGCACTACAACCTCCGCAAGGAAATCCATGCATGAAGTGGGTGGATTGGAAGTCGTATTTTTTAACTTTCTTGATTCCAAAGATGAAGAAGGGAAAGATGAAACCGGAAAGGAAAAATAATTTTTTCCTGCATTCTGTGGGGCCTGGGGGTTTAAAGGTTTATGAAGAAATGACAAAATCTACTGGAGGTGGAGATTCTAATGTGTTTGACAATACTTTACGGGATTTTAATAATCAGTTTGTACCAAAAGTATGCATTGGTATTGTGAGATTCAAATTTATTCAAAGGAAACAAGCGTCTAGGGAAACAATTGATGACTATGACACATAGGAAATTAGCTAGTGATCATAAATGTGATCATCTCCAGGAACAGCTTATCAGGAATCAGCTGATCCTGCTATTCAGGAAAGATTGTGGATCAATGGGGATGCTGATCTTAAAGACATTTTAGCTATAATGAGGAAAACGGAGCTTTCCAGTCACAGTGAAAAAGCTCTTAAGGCAGAATCTAGAGAGGGCAGTGAGGAGGTAGTTTGTAAGGTAAATAAAGCATTTAGCAAGGTTAAGAAGGAGAGTAAGAGAGGCGGCGTGGTTTCGGCGCCGGCCAAGAAGGCCGCTTGACTGAGGAGCTCCGCTACGCCGGATATCGCCGCGATCTCTTAGATGTGTTTTTTCGTATCTTTTGCCCACGGACATCAGCCCTACTAACGGCGGAACACCCCGTGACCATGGTGAGCCGTTTGTAGTTTTGAAGCGCAGCGCGCTTCTCTTCAAATTTCGCTCCGTTTTTGCGCGCCTCAGAGCGACCACCATTTTGTTTCCTGATGCCTCGCAAATCTTTCTCCTCATAATGACAATGGAAAATGCATTTTGCAGCTGTCCGCTAGATTTTAGCATTATCTTGGCATTTTGAAGGGCATTACATGATGTTCCTGTGTGTTTTCATTCTCTCACAGCGCCCTTTTTCACCATTTTAACGGAGTTTTCTTTCCTGGCATATTTTCTATGGTATTTTCTTTCAAAGGTGTTCCATAACACTTCTAATAACCAGGTTCCTCCTTTACTCAATTAATATCTCTGGTCTATTTTTTCTTGGAGGTTCCTTCCTCATGACATGGCACTTTTCTCATCACTTACTTGCTGCTGCATGCCCATTTCATGAACTGTAGGATAATTTTCTTGCCGCCATATTTTGCAATCCCTGAACAAATTCTACTACCACAGTTGCCTTCTCTTTTCTAATACAACGTGCATTGTTTTACTGGATTGACACTCGTATATGGGCAGATTACGCAAGCCACAATTTGTCTTTGTTCCTAAAGGTTACACCACAACGACGCATACACCTCCTTTATCAACTGCATCTGCTACTTCACCCCCTACTGCAGACATGGCCGGAGTGGCTTCTGCTCGCACTCAATCGTCGCAATCGACACCGCATAAATCTTCTCCGCCTACTTCAACTTCTAAACGACTGAAGCAAGATCCTCCACCTCCCGATAAGGCATCTCCTTCCATCTCCTTGGAACTGTTGTTGGAGGAAATCCGTGCCTTGCGTCCGTTTGTGGAAGAAACGAACAGCAAAATGCAATTTCTGGAGGAAAAGTGGTCTTCAATGGAGAATAGGGTCTCCACAATGGAACAACAACTTTCGGTTGTTCAAGGTGACTCTCAAAGGCTTTCCTCTCTGGAGAAGGAGGTCCGTAAACTTCAACAACATACTGAAGATTTGGAAAACCGCAACAGGAGGAATAACCTACGTATTTATGGACTACCTGAAGCTTTGGAAGGTGAAGATCCTGTCGCCTTTTTCTCTTCCTTCCTGCTGAAACTATTGGATATGCCTACTTCAACGTCACTCAATATCCAGAGAGCTCACAGGCTTGGTCCTCGTCCTTCGCTTTCTTCCCCTCGGTCGGACCCCGGGAGTCATCATCCTCTTTTTGAAATTTACTGACTTGCTCTCAGTTCTTTCTGCAGCCAGAGCCAAACGACAAATTTCTTGGCTTGGTCAGAGGGTTTTTCTTTCTCAAGATGTCTCCAATGTTACAGCAGCCAGGCGAAAAGAGTTTCTTAATCTTCGACCACCACTTCGCTCTCTGGGAGCTCGCTATGGCCTTTTTCACCCCTGCATCTTTAAGGTGACTTTCCAAAATCGAACTCTGTCCTTCGAAGACCTTTCGGAACTTAGGAAATTTAGGAAATTTATCCACTCTCACACTACAACCAACATGGATACTGCTGGTCCTTCTAATGGTTGACAAGTTATACTCATATTTGCATTCCATATATAACTTTATTCGGTCATTTGTACAAAACACCATCAAAGTGTACAAAAATAAAACATAAATATATGTACAATTAAAAATAGTATTAAACCATTCAACACAAGTACAAATGACATCCCAAAACAGGTTAAAAAGACAAGGGTACGTGAATACATAAATGCAAACGACCTGGTCAGCTAAAGTGGAGTGCTAAAGCAGCCACCAGACATTTGAGATGCTAAACCATGCATACCAAGCTTCATATTTAAAATACATGTACAGCATAAGAAGGGAAAGGGTTAAAAGATCGTATCATTCCTTTAATAAGAATTTTTTGCGGATCAGCCAGAAAGAAAATAAAAACGGCTAAGAGCAAAGACTATTGGCCCTGATGTGTCAGTTTTTAAAATCCTAAACGCAAACTGGTGCTGCCTAGCACCCAGATTGAGGCATAAAGGTCTGATCCATCTCCTGCGTAACTGCCGATACTTTGGACAGAAAAACAGAATGTGTTCTTCTGTTTCAACAACTTCACGGCAAGCAGGACAAATGTCTAAAACTAGGCCGATCGCCTCTTTCCCCGGAAATTTCAATAGCAGATTACCATATCTAAACCTAATATACAAGCTTTTGGCAAAGGGGGTGAAATCAAGTCAAGAAAAGATTCAAACAGAAAGCGTGATTTAATGTTTAAAAAGTTAGATGTTAGCTGTCCGCTTGTTTGATTACTTATATAATGCTCCCCTACTACCCTCCAATACGTTGCTTTAAGGGTCAAGATGTCACGTTTAGTGGCCCTTTCTGGGTGCTCCCACAGGCCCATCAGGTTCAATAGTTTACACCATCTGGCGATATGTCTGAACCAAGGTAATAGTTTAGCCCCGTTAAGTGCTAGGACCTCCCGAAGCGAATTGCGATATTCAATTAGTTGTGGAGTAGTCCATAGGCGTAGCCAATAGGTCAGTGGTCTCAGGGCTGCCAGGTCGCCTATTCTCTTTAACCCAAGGTCACAAAAAAGTGGGATGAGAGGTGTTGTAACAGGTAGCGAGATGAGAGCCCTTGCAAAATTATTCTCACAGATAGTTAATTTACTTACATTAGTAAATCCCCATATCTCTGCTCCATACAGAGCACCACTTTGGGCTTTTGCCCGATAGATTTCAAGGGCCGGTGAGAGAGGTTGAGTATACGATTGTTTTAAAAATCTTAATACTGATTTAGATCTTTGACCTAGTATTAAAAAGCTCTTCCTTAATTGATATTCCCAGCTAAGCGTCTCATTCAAACCTATGCCTAGGTAATCAAAACTTTTACCCGCTCCAGGGGTTCTTGCAAAATCTTAACATCTCGTATGCCACCCCGTACTTTTCCAAACACCATAAATTTTGTTTTTGAGGTATTCAGTTCCAATTTCCTCTCTTTGCAAAAACTCAGGAATTTATCCAATAGTACCTGTAGGCCCATGGGCGTTGTAGATATTAATAAGGAATCGTCTGCAAAAAGCAAGATGGGGACTTTTGCGTCGTTCATTGAAGGGGCATCATTCTTACAACCCATTAAACAACTGACCACATCATTAATGAATAGGAAAAACAGTGTGGGGGCGAGAACACACCCTTGGCGCACCCCACGTTGAATCGAAATCCTCTCTGTCAATTCCCCATTTTTCCCCCACCTAATCTGAGCATAATTATCCTTGTGCAATCTGGCAATCATAGACACCAAATTTTCCGGGCACCTTGGTCAAGCATGGTCTTCCACAACAAATTGCGCGGAACCAAGTCAAACGCGGCTCGCAGGTCCACAAACGCTACATAGAGCCGCTGTTTCCTAAGTAGCACGTACTTCCATGCTATCAGGGAAAACCTGAAAGCCTGGTCGCACGTGCTAATTTTAGCTCGGAAGCCCGCTTGGGCAGGAGACAAAACCATATTAGCGTCCATCCATTCTTGGAGTTTGTCTAGAACTTGCCTGGCAAAGATCTTCTGTAGATTATCTATTAGACTAATGGGTCTGTAATTGGAGGGGACAGCTGGATCACCTTTTTAAAAATAGTTATTACCTCTGCTCCCCTCCAAGAATCAGGAATGTCCCCACCAGCCAGTATACAATTGGACAGAAGGTTTATATATGGTCCCCATATCGTGGGTTCTGATTTATACAGATCCCCCGGTATCATATCGGGACCGGGGGCTTTGCCTGCTTTTAGTTTACCAATTGCAGACACAGTGTCCTCTAGGCTAAAAGCTAACGAAGGATTATTTGTAGTCTAATCAGAAACAATATTGACTATGGTTGGGTCCATAATGGCCTTATCATCAGAATATAAACTCGAAAAATGATCCACCCAGACTTCCCGTTGGATATGATGGTTATTGGAAGTAAGGTTCTCCACATTGCCCTTAGATACAATAAGCCAAAACATACGACTATCTCTGGCTTGGGCTGCTAGGACCAAATCATTCCAGTTCGTGTCAGCGTATTCACGCTTGGCTTTGCTGAGTGCTACTCTATAAATATTACGAGCAGAAATTATATCCAATCTGGAGCGCTCTCTAACTGCTAATTGTAGTTTCTGCTTCGCTCTCTTGCAGTCGTTGTTAAACCAGCTGCGATCCCTTACGCTGGAAGGCCTTCCTACACGACTATATTTTGAGAAGACTGATTGTAGGGCTTTAAAAAGTTCTTCATGTGCGGTAATAACATACGGGACATCAGGCAAATCCATACTCCCCTTGTGGCTACACATATTAGTTAATGAGGCCACTAAGAACTTGTATATTTTAGCGTGGAGATCCTGGTCTGCTTGAATTTTAGGCCATGTGACTCTTCTACGGTTGTTAGTTGGGCATGGTTCTATTGATTTGGAAATATAACAATGAACGTCCCTATTCAAGTCCTTGCCCTTCAATTTAAGAAGCAAAGAATTATGGTCACTGTCTATCCTAGGTTCAATGATCATATCTTCCACTAATGACCATATTCTGACATCGGCAAAGATATAATCTATGAAGCTTGTGTAGGCACCCCTCTTAAAAGTAGCCTTTCGCCCTATGTCAGATGGAGTTCTTCCATTACAGGCCCTCAGACTCCTACCAGCAGTAAGGGAAGCAATCTGTAATGAAACATTTGAAAAGCGTTGGCCGTGTTTACCAGCTACCATACTGGGGATACCCCAAATCTCGTCCTCCTCTTCGAGTGAAGCACTTAATAGAGTGGAGGGCTCGAACGTGGCATTAAAATCCCCAGCGACTATAATTTTAGAATTCGCTTGGAAACCCTCCACTAGATCATCTAATAATGAAACTACTAAGGATTCGCTATTAAAAGATTCTGACCTGGCATAAACATTTAACACGGTTAGGACTAGGCCAGACGGAAATGTAAGCTGGATGCCCATGATATCAGGTGAGGTTATTGAAAGTTGCTTATACCTACAGGCTACGGTGTTTTTAACCAGTATTAACAATCCGCCACTGGCCCTACCTGACATTTTAGGTGGGAGGGCATCCACACAATATGAGGTGTAACCATCAATAAACACCTTATCTACGGCCCACGTTTCTTGAAATACACAAATATCAATATTTCCCAAAGCAACAAACCATTCAGGATCTTGAAGTTTGGAGTGTATCCCTGCTAGGTTCCAGGATAGTAAGGTTAAACAGTCGTTGGTCCTGTTTCCACCAACGGGAGCGCCCTCAGACACATCTGCAGCACCATCGACTGTATTAACAGTTCCCTCCTTGATATTAACAATTCTCTCCTCGGTGACCATATTTAGAAAATTACCGACTACTTGGCCAGTATAGGGGTGAACATCCTGTGATTTGTAAGTTAGAGCACTACCGGCGCTCGAGGGATCTAAAGGTAACACATTGATGGGTGTGTCCAAGGTATACAAAGGCTCCAAATGTGGGCTACCAATGTTATGTTTCGCAGTTAAGACCCCTATCGCCTCCTTGAAATAACTAATCCCCAAATCTTCCACTCTAAAATTGGGTTGGACTTCGTTCAAAGTACCCTTTGCCGTACCTACATTCTCGAGTCTTCCACTATCCAAAAGGATCAGAGGGGTCAGTCAATCGTTTTCGTCTAAAGGGTTGAAAACATCAAACTGATTGTTGACGGGAATTGTATATCTAGCGTACCTCTGCCCCCCCATTAGGGACTGCCCGAATGGTGCCTGTGTCGCATATTTGCATTCATCTCATTGTTTCCATGCTATTAAGGTATGATTCAAATATGTTTATATTTGCTCCTCTTTTTATTTTTCCTATTTTTTGCATTTATTAATATAGTTACTTGTTTGAATTTTTTCTCAATCACAATATAGTGGTTACCAGTATCTCTCATGGTTAATTAGTTATGCACCTCCTCTTATTTATCTACAATTTTGTTATTTCTTTTAATTTTCCATTAATAATCTATAAGCCATTCCTACAGTTTTTTGTGTCTCTTAGCTTTGTCAAACGTGTATTTTCTAATTATTTTTTATCATTTTTGATGTTTCCTTAACTCCTTTTTATATTCTCACAGGTATCGTCTATTATTTTTAAACTTGTTTGGTCCGTCTACATATTCCTATTTGTTCTGGTGTGGCCCGAACCTCCTGGTTCGGGCGTCTCATCTTCCGTACGTCGTCATTGCCTCAGTGTTATCTTGTTTTTGTCCCCTTCAGGTATGTTTTTTCAGTCGTCCTTTTGGATATCTACTATCTCTCCTTGTATTTTTCCTCTTCTATCTGACTTTCCCTTTTCCTTCCCTAGTTTCCTTTTCCTTTTTTCCATTTGTTTCTCCTTTCACTCTTTTATTACTGCATATTTTGTTCTGTATAAATCTTTAATGTTTTTGCATTCAGAGTTATTTCCTGGAATGTAAAGGGTTTTATTAATCCAATTAAGAGACAGAGAATTCTTTCCCATCTCGCCTCTTATAACCCTGATTTAGTTCTTTTACAAGAGACCCATCTTACAGAAATTGAGGCGTTAAAATTAAAAAGAGGTTGGGTAGGTACAATTTTATTCTCTCCTTCTGCTAATAAAAAAAATGGTGTTATAATTTTATGTCATAAAGAAATTGAACTGTAAAGTTATATCGCAAGAAACTGACACAGAAGGTAGATGGTTGTTACCTAAGTTGTTAATTAACACAGTTTCTTTAACTGTTTTTAATATTTATGGCCCTACACATCCTGATTGTTCCTTCTGGCCCCTGATTACGCAAAAATGTATCCAATTTCAAGATGATCTCTTCATATTAGGAGGCGATTGCAATCAAGTTGTAGATCCATTTCTTGATCGTCAATCTCAGGTTCGCTTTGTTCCCCATAAGACTCATAAACACTTTCTCAGCACTATTTCTCAAGCAAATCTTGTAGACTCTTGGAGACTTTCCCATCCCGACACTCTGGATTTCTCCTTTTTCTCCCCTGCTCACGCTTCCCTTTCTCGCCTAGACTATGTCTTTCTCTCTCAGTCCTTATCTCAAAATCTGCTATCCTCCTCTATTGAACCTATAGTTATTTCTAATCATGCCCCAATTGTAACAGATCTTGAGTTGCTCCCTCCGCATCCCAGGTCCTCTCGTTGGCGCTTTAACAATTCCCTCCTCTCAGACCCTCTTTTCTCTTCTTCTTTTCGCACCTTCGCAAATGAATTTTTTGACCTTAACAGTGACCCCGACTCCTCCCCCCATATCATATGGGATTCTTTTAAGGCTACTGCGAGAGGCTTTATTATAGACTTTGTCTCAAAAAAAAGAAACGTTTTCTTCAGCAACAAAAGGCTACTTTGGCGCATATTATGCTCTTAGAACATAAATTTTATACTTCCTCGATAGATTCGGTCTCGCCAGAATTGATACGTGCTAAACTAGCTTTTAATAAAACTACCACTGATAATGCGTCCTCCGTGCTCCTTCGTAGTAGCGCTCGCTACTATGGTGGTCATAATAAAGCAGGGAAGCTCTTGGCGAATTATCTCAAAACACGTAAAGATCGCACCCTCATAGATTCTATTTATTCTTCAAACGGCTCCATCTTGCATAAATTAATGAATTTAAACTTTTTTACCAAAATCTTTACACTCCAGAATCTCCTCCTTCCCCTTCCCTCATTCAAGCGTACCTTGATAAACTTCCTCCTCCCTCTAACTCTCATCTTAACCTTTCTGATCTTGAAACAGATCTATCCCTTAATGAATTATCCATTGCCTTAAATACCCTCACTAAAGGGAAGACTCCCGGCCCAGATGGCTTTTCTGTTGAATTCTATTTACACTTTTCTAATTTATTACTTCCGAAACTCTTAACACTTTTCCACTCATTTTTTTTAACTGGTAAAACAGAAGGCACTTTTCAGGAAGCCACAACTTGCCTCATACATAAAGCAGGTCGAGACCCTAAGTTTTGTAAGAATTATCGTCCGATCTCCCCGGTTAATGTTGATTATAAATTATTTGCTAAAATGCTTGCTTTACGTTTAGATCCCCTCATGCCTCATCTTATTGGTAAGGAGCAATGTGGTTTTGTCAAGGGAAGGCTTACTTCCGATAATTCTCGTCTTTTCCTCAATGTTTTAAATAAAATTCCCTCCATTTCCACTTCTCTGGCGGCCATCTCTGTCGATGCTGAGAAAGATTTTGACAGAGTGGATTGGTCCTTCTAATTTGCCTCATTGCAATGGCACGGTTTTGGTCCCAAATTGATTTCACTTATCTCTTTATTGTACTCTGCCCCCAGAGCTTCGGTATTAGTCAATGGTCGTGTCTCATCTTATTTTCCTCTTCAACGAGGAGTTCGCCAAGGGTGCCCTCTATCCCCTCTTCTCTTTATTCTAGCTCTTGAACCCTTTCTGTCCTCTATTCGTAATAATGATTCTATTTCTGGATTTTGTTATGGTGACCAACAGCTAAAACTTTCCGCTTATGCGGATGATATCCTTTTATTTATTTCTGCACCTGAAACCTCTATCCCCCTTTATTACATGAGTTTAACTCTTTTTCACTGGTTTCTGGCTATAAAATCAATTCAGACAAAACAGAAATTCTCCCCCTCACAAAATGTTGTCTTCCCCACTCCTTTTCCTCCACCGGCTTTGCCTGGAATAGTTCAAAAATTAAATATTTAGGCATATGGTTTTCCAATTCCATTGCTTCTTCAATTAAATTAAATATGTCTGCAGTTTTATCCCGAATTGATAAATTACTCTCTTCTTGGAACCCCCTTTTTCTTTCTTGGTGGGCCCGGTTAGATTCAATTAAAATGATGATTACCCCTATTTTAATTTATACACTCTCCATGCTCCCCATCCATATTCCTGCCCTTTACTTTAAACGTATTGATTCTTGTCTCTCTAAATTTCTCTGGAAAAATAAGAAAGCTAAAATCGCCTTATCTTTTTCGCAAGACAAAGTCTAATGGTGGTGTGAACTTTCCTGATTTTCGTCTCTATCACAAATCATTTTCCCTTCGACAGGCCTCCAAATGGCTCTTATCCGTTCCCTCCCCTTTTACTCCCCTCTGGCTCTCCATTGAACAAACTTTATTATTACCCTTTTCT
Organism: Calotriton arnoldi; assembly: GCA_963921515.1. NCBI lineage: Eukaryota > Metazoa > Chordata > Amphibia > Caudata > Salamandridae > Calotriton > Calotriton arnoldi. The sequence continues at coordinate 224,736 of CAWUFW010013444.1, forward strand.
TTCAAGGAAATTATGGCTTTTTCTGCCAAAACTCCACATACCTCCCTCCCCTTATTTAAGCACACTTGTTCCCTTTTGAAACCTTTGGTGCAACCCAATGCCATCTCTCGGGAATCCTTCTTAGACTCTCCAATTTGGCATAATTCTCTTATTCTCCTCAATAACAGACCCATTTTTTGGAAAGCATGGAGGTTAAAAGGCATTATTTGGGTCAAACATCTTTTCAACGGACTTTCACCATGTTCTTTTCCCCAATTTCAAGCCTTATTCCATTGTCCCCGTTCCTTTTTACAGAAATTTGCTACTCTCATGGCGATCATTCTTGATGTTTACTATTCTCTTCCCTCCTCACCTCTCACTGATGTCCAAAACTCTCTCCTTAAGATACTCCTCTCTCTACCCAAAGCCTCCCTCATCTACAAATATTTCTTAGCCCCCAATCCAGACCGTGCTAAATCTAAATTGGAACTCTCTTGGGAATCTGACCTGGGATGCGAATGGACTATCATCTTCTGGGATAAACTTTGGTCCAGATCTCTAAAAATTTCTCGCTCTGCTTCTCTCACCCAATCTATGTTTTTTCTTTATCATAGACTTTATCTTACCCCTGCTTCTATAGCTCACTTTTCTTCTTCTACTGATTCCAACTGCTGGACCTGTGGCTCCTCTAATGCTAATCTTATGCATCTTCTCTTCCTCTGTCCTTCGGTTTCCAACTTTTGGGGGAAAGTCTGGTCATATATCTCTCGCCTGTTTAAGATTTCCACCTCTTATTCTATACCCCTCCTCTTCTCTGGCAGCCTCTCTGATTCCTTAGATTTACCCTCACATAGCCATGGCCTCTTCGATCTCATGCTTGCCTTAGCCTTCCAACATATTTCTCTCAATTGGAAAACCCTTACAAAACTCTCTATACAACACTGGTGGAATAGTCTATGCCATTTTCATAGACTTGACGTTGCTTTCGCCTCCTCCTGTAAACCAAAGGTTAATAGAGACCTCTTTTGGTTACCCCTTACTAATTATTTAGATCAGATTGTTTTAAAAAATAATTCTCGTCTAAATTCTGAAAATTTTAAACCCCCTTGAATGCTTGTTCTCTCTGTTCTCTACTTTTTACACCTATGTTGGCTTAATATATGGAATTAATTGATCAATAGTTCATTCACATTCCTTTGTAATATGCAATGTAATATGCAATCTTCTTTTATGTCAATGTGTCAGAATTTTCCCTTTCCCCTCCCCTGCTCTCCCTCCCTTCCCATCTTCCTTCCTTACTCCATATAACATTTTAAAAATAGCTTTTATTCTTTTCCTCAATGTACTAGCCAACCCTTCTGTTATAATACTACTTTGATATTTTAAGTCTGTATTGCTGGTCTTTTATATTTTATTAACTGTCAAATAAAGCTTTTCAAACTGAAAAAAGAAAGAAGGAGAGTAGGAAAGCACATGAACCTATTAAGAAAAGGAGCATTAAGGTGTACCATGCCTCCAAAAAGGATGGTTTTAGGTGCTATCATTGTGATAGTAGTTCTCATTTAACCTCACGTAAATATTGTCCTGCACTCAAACGGAGATGTTCAGCGTGTGGCGTAATTGGGCATTTTGCTAAGGTATGCAAGAAGAATAAAGGATTTAAAGTTACGTGTATGGACGAAGCAAGTTCTAGTGAGGATTAAGGTAGTGTGAAAAAGGTTAAGCACTGTGACACAAAAAATAAAGGTCAACATGACCTATTTGTTTTGAATATTAATGACAATGTGAATGAGATTAAGAAAAAAACTATTTTCTTAATGTCCATAAGTGGGGTCAATGTGCAAATGGATGCTGATTGCGGATCTCCTTTTACTATTATAAATGAGGATGTGTGGAACTCTAATTTTGTACCTAAATTAGGTAGGACTTTACAAGAACCAGATATTAACCCTGAGGGTCTCTGAGGAGAGAAAATAGATTTGGTTGGTTATAGGACCCTAGTATTCAGATTTAAAAATAGGGAATCTTTGGAGAAGCATTACGTTGCTAATAAGGTCCCTTCAGTATTAGGATGGAGGGACCAAGTTGATCTGCTCATTATCTTCGACCCAAATAGTACTGAACCAGTGTTAATCGTGGATGAAATTGAAACTGTGTGGAGTGAAATGCTTAAAAGATTTCCTCAAGTTTTCTGTGGAGTAATTGGTATGTTGAAGGAGTTTGAACATTTTATTGTCTTAAAAAGGATGCTTGTCCTCAAATGCATAGAACCAGGAATATTCCTATTCTCCTTAGGGAAAAAGTAGAAAAGGAGTTAGATAAATTAGTCCATACAGGTATAATTGAACCAATTGAATCCTCTGAGTGGATTTCGCCAGTGGTGGTCGTAAGATGCAGCAATGGAAAAATTAGACCGTGTATTGAGTTACGCCATTTGAACAACAAAATTGTTGTTGATAAGTTTCCGCTGCATAAAAATTTCAGAAATGCTAGCACTAGTCAAGGATGCTAAATTGTTCTCCACCATAGATTCGTCTGCTGCTTACCACCAGATTTGGTTGAAGGAGGAGAGCAAGCTGTACACAGCCTTTATCACTCCCATGGGGTGTTTCCAATATTAAAGGATGCCCTTCAGGTTGGCATCGACTGCCACCATTTTCCAGAGATTGATGTACCAGCTTCCAAAGTAAAATGCTTCCAGGATGATATCCTTGTATTTGGAAGGGATAGGCAAGAACACGATGATGCATTGGTGGAAGTTTTAGGTATTTTAGAAGTAAAAGGGTTGACTGTGGAACATTCGAAATGCCAATTTGCTGTTCGTTCTGTGACTTATTTGGGTCATGTTTTGTGTGGAGAAGGGGTTGCCACCCAACCAAAATTGGTGGAAGCGGTTCAGAATGCTCCACATCCATCAAATAAGGATGAACTTAGATCATTCTTGGGCCTTGTGGAATTTTATGCAAAATTTGTTAAAGGTTTCTCCAGCAGAGTTTGCAACATCAGACAACTATTGAAGAACAAGGTGAAGTTTGTGTGGTCTGAAGATTGCAAAGTGGAATTTGCAGATATAAAGAAATGCCATTGCTGAAGCTCCGGTGTTGAAAGGTTTTGACCCAGAGTTCGATAATATTGTCACTGTGGATGCTAGCAACAAGGGGTTGGGAGGTGTTTTAGCAACAAGGGGTTGGGAGGTGTTTTATCACAGATGGATGGGGATGGTAAGGAGCACATAATTGCATTTGCTTCACACGCATTATCGCCAGTGGAGGAGAAATTCTCAGATATTGAGAAAGAAACCGTTGCCTGTGTGTGGGCTATGAAACACTTCCGATCGTTTGTTTGGGATAAATTGTGTACAGTGCGTAGTGATCATAAACCGCTTGTGAAATTGTTGACTACAGAATGTCTGTTTGACGCATCTGCAAGAATAGCAAGAATGTCGATGCATTTGCAAGATTTTATTTATAAGGTAGTGTATGAGCAATGTTTTAGCCGATTTGTTGTCTTGCATGCCTACAGACATGCAGGAGTGTGATAAAAATGAATGAGAGGATTTGCAAATTACACTCATTCATGATCAAGGTGCTCCTTGAGTTAAGGAGGAAGCATGGAAGAAAGAGTATGCTGAGGATAGTGATCTTCAACAACTCCTTGATTGGGTAGAGCATTGTTGGCCTCAGAAATCCAGTGTGGATAAAGTTTTAAGGAATTTTTGGGAAATCAGGAATGAATTATCAGTAAGTCATGGTACAGTTCTTAGGGGTGAAAGAGCCATTCCTCCATCTATGCTGAGGGAACATATAATGAAGATGTGTCATGAGGGCCACTTTACTATTGTGAAAACCAAACAGAGAGCTGAAAAGTGGTACTGGTGGCCTGGGATGGATATGTGTGCGGAGAGGTTAGTGAGGAACTGTTTCTGGTGTGCTAATTCAGATAAATCATTGAGAACTCTTAAGACCCAACATGTGTGAACCTATCATACCTAAGAAACCAAGGCATATGGTTGCTGTGGATATAATGTGCCCCGTTGGCTCACCTTCCAAGTATATTATCTCCATGATCGATGTTTTCTCCTGATTGCCAATTGTCAAAGTTTTGGAGAAGATAGATTCAGTGGAGGTGCTACAGTTTTTTGACAAAACGTTTTTTAATGTGATAATGGTGTACAATTCATGTTGGCTAAGAATTATTTTGAGAAGCTGGGATGAAGCATAGGACTACCTCTCTATACAATCCTAGTGGGAACGGTATGATCCAGAAATTCAACAGGGTGTTGAAAGTGGCAATTAAAAATGGTGTTGGTTGGGAGAATCACAGTATGACTGGAGGAGGTACAGATTTGGGTGCAAGTAATGTTCCTGTGTGAGGGCGATATCACTGGCAAGAAGAGTTTGGATAGTTGTTTGCATAAGAAGGGAGAAGGGGTGGAAGGTCGCAATAGAAGGGTACGTGCTAGGCCAAAATGGATGTCTAATTTTAAGTGTGGCATGAGCTAGTTCTGTTTTTTTATGTTTTAGAGGGTAAGATATGTTGTTTTTGTAGGTATAATGTTTATTCTTTGCAAATTATCTTTGTACCCTTACTTTGTATTTTTCTGCTTGTATTGTTTATATTTGTAAGTCTCCTCCGGACCACCTGCTGCTTCACTAATAATAATAGTTCATTTGTAGAGCGCCTGGCTACCCCAACAAGTGTGTCCCCGCGCTAGAAGCAAATCTGCATAAAAAGACTGCTGGGCTAATGTTTATACATGTAAACCCAAAAAAGGACACTGTTCCTATGGCCAGGCGCAAAAAGTCACCTGTGCCCAAAAAGACAAAAGAGGGGAAAAGAGTGAGAGGAAATCCTAGGTGAAGGACCCACTCAGGTAATGGAAGACCACTCTTTGTCCTCTGATGCCCTCACACACCCCATAGGGTGTCATGCTTCATCATCGGGCAGTGCTCCTCGTAGGGCCGGCGCTGCAATTCCCTATGGGCCCCCGAAGGGTCACTTTATCGGAGATCTTTTTAGGCCTGCCGGATGATGCATGCGGGTGTGTGGGGAGTGGGTCCTCTGTGGAGGTTGAAGACAGTGCGTGCAATTGTGTGGAAGATTAATAAAGGGTCATCATGCAGCCGATGTAGAACAGATGTACCCTTAGCAGAGTCTAACTGCTAAATAAAATAGACCCCTGGAGGCACACTATGCCCAGGTGTCGTCGGTCATAGGTCAACATGTTTCGCGCCTCTATCGCCATAAGGGTCGTTGGCGCTTCGTCAGGACCAGAATTAAAATTAAAGTGCACGTGAAACAAAGAAGTATAATAACCTCCATGTAGATCAGGGCGGTAACCTGTATACCCTCACTGTGGTTACAGCGTAATGGTGAAAGCCGCTCCTGATCAATACCTAGAACAAGAAAAAACAGGATAGATAACAGGCATGTGCATCAGTAAAACTTGATGCATCATTCGTATGCCACAGCTGTGTGCACAACAACCACATATAAAAGAGACATAGGTACACGAGTAACATCGGTACAATGGTGGTGCTTGGTGGAGTTGCAACCCTAAATAACATAAAAATGCTGCCTAAAGACAATTAATAAAATATATAGCAATACATAATACTGTGAGATTAAGGGTTAAATGCAGGCAAAATAACCTATACCCAAACAGATTCAGCCCTGAGATATATGCCACATAGAGGGTGCGTTGAGTCCTTACCAAACAATACCAAGAAAATCGCTCCACAGACTAGAGGCATGGATTGCCCGCAAATTACCGGGCTGAAACGACAATAATATAGACAGACATGCTGTCAATTACATATCCCCAGTACAATGGGTAGATAACAATTCAAGCTCTGTTTTGCAATAACTAAACCTCGTAATCAACTCACGGTTCTTCCCAGGTACTGACCCCTGTCAGCCTACCCCATCCATGCGACTGCCAGTTATCAACTGGAAATGGCAGTAAACGAGGCTCAAATAGTAAAGGGGCCAGGCCTCTGGGCGGTTACCTTTTCCGGGGAAGCCGGCTGAAAAAGAAACAGGTTGCGCATGTGCAAATAAAGATCGAGAGTGCGCTTGCGTATAACAGGAGAACTGCTCCCCTTCACCTAAATATCAGTGTCCCCATTATATATCAGTCAATGCCGGTAATGTAAAAGTTAAAAATTCATAACGCCATGCGTCAACGACCCTCCACCACTAACAGTGTAGTGAGGGCTCGTGTACCTACAGGAAAAGAAAGGAAAGAACAGGTCCCACGGCTGAGCCGCCGTCCTATATCTGTATCACAAAAAGAGAAGGGGGACCAGAGAGCTAATTAAGGTCCAGTGTCCATGCTCCCTATAACAACATGTAAACCCAAAAAGGACACTGTTCCTATGGCCAGGCGCAAAAAGTCACCCGTGCCCAAAAAGACAAAAGAGGGGAAAAGAGTGAGAGGAAATCCTAGGTGAAGGACCCACTCAGGTAATGGAAGACCACTCTTTGTCCTCTGATGCCCTCACACACCCCATAGGGTGTCATGCTTCATCATCGGGCAGTGCTCCTCGTAGGGCCGGCGCTGCAATTCCCTACGGGCCCCCGAAGGGTCACTTTATCGGAGATCTTTTTAGGACTGCCGGATGATGCATGCGGGTGTGTGGGGAGTGGGTCCTCTGTGGAGGTTGAAGACAGTGCGTGCAATTGTGTGGAAGATTAATAAAGGGTCATCATGCAGCCGATGTAGAACAGATGTACCCTTAGCAGAGTCTAACTGCTAAATAAAATAGACCCCTGGAGGCACACTATGCCCAGGTGTGCGTCGGTCATAGGTCAACATGTTTCGCGCCTCTATCGCCATAAGGGTCGTTGGCGCTTCGTCAGGACCAGAATTAAAATTAAAGTGCACGTGAAACAAAGAAGTATAATAACCTCCATGTAGATCAGGGCGGTAACCTGTATACCCTCACTGTGGTTACAGCGTAATGGTGAAAGCCGCTCCTGATCAATACCTAGAACAAGAAAAAACAGGATAGATAACAGGCATGTGCATCAGTAAAACTTGATGCATCATTCGTGTGCCACAGCTGTGTGCCCAACAACCACATATAAAAGAGACATAGGTACACGAGTAACATCGGTACAATGGTGGTGCTTGGTGGAGTTGCAACCCTAAATAACATAAAAATGCTGCCTAAAGACAATTAATAAAATATATAGCAATACATAATACTGTGAGATTAAGGGTTAAATGCAGGCAAAATAACCTATACCCAAACAGATTCAGCCCTGAGATATATGCCACATAGAGGGAGCGTTGAGTCCTTACCAAACAATACCAAGAAAATCGCTCCACAGACTAGAGGCATGGATTGCCCGCAAATTACCGGGCTGAAACGACAATAATATAGACAGACATGCTGTCAATTACATATCCCCAGCACAATGGGTAGATAACAATTCAAGCTCTGTTTTACAATAACTAAACCTCGTAATCAACTCACGGTTCTTCCCAGGTACTGACCCCTGTCAGCCTACCCCATCCATGCGACTGCCAGTTATCAACTGGAAATGGCAGTAAACGCGGCTCAAATAGTAAAGGGGCCAGGCCTCTGGGCGGTTACCTTTTCCGGGAAGCCGGCTGAAAAAGAAACAGGTTGCGCATGTGCAAATAAAGATCGAGAGTGCGCTTGCGTATAACAGGAGAACTGCTCCCCTTCACCTAAATATCAGTGTCCCCATTATATATCAGTCAATGCCGGTAATGTAAAAAGTTAAAAATTCATAACGCCATGCGTCAACGACCCTCCACCACTAACAGTGTAGTGAGGGCTCGTGTACCTACAGGAAAAGAAAGGAAAGAACAGGTCCCACGGCTGAGCCGCCGTCCTATATCTGTATCACAAAAAAGAGAAGGGGGACCAGAGAGCTAATTAAGGTCCAGTGTCCATGCTCCCTATAACAACATGTAAACCCAAAAAAGGACACTGTTCCTATGGCCAGGCGCAAAAAGTCACCCGTGCGCAAAAAGACAAAAGAGGGGAAAAGAGTGAGAGGAAATCCTAGGTGAAGGACCCACTCAGGTAATGGAAGACCACTCTTTGTCCTCTGATGCCCTCACACAGCCAGGTTTTCAGTCCTCTGCGGAAGGTAGGTTCAGATTTCTCTGCGCGTAGCCATAGAGGTAGTGTATTCCAGTTCTTGGCCGCTAGGTAGCCAAAAGATCGGGCGCCCATCCTAGCTTTCCTTATCCTGGGGACCTTGAGCAGGTATGCTCCTGTCGATCTTAGTTGGCGGCTGGGATTTTATGGAGTGAGAAAGTCATGTAAGTAGCTGGGGCCTTTCCCTTGTAGGCTCCTGTGACAAAAACACATGGCTTTAAAGATAACTCTTTTCTCGATAGGCAGCCAGTGTAGGGAGTCTAGAGCTTTTGTCGTGGAAGCACGGCTAGGAAGATTGAGAACAAGGCGCGCCGCTGCTTTTTGAATACGTTGGAGACGCATCATGCAGTCTTTTGGCGCCCCTAGATAGAGGACGTTCCCATAATCGAGTTGTGAGGTCACCAGAGTATGAACTAAGGTTTTTCTGGCTGATACAGGGAGGACGTCAAGGGTTTTTTTCAGCATCTTCAAGGTGCTGAAGCATCTCCCTGCCACTTTCCTGGTTTGGGACTCAAAAGAAAGTTTGGGGTCGAGCCATACTCCTAGGTTTTTAACCTCGGTTTTGGGCTCCGGGATAAACCTCAGTGTTTGAGGCCACCAGGCTGTATCCCAGATGGAGGGTGATTTCCCAACGATCATGACCTCCGTCTTACTACCATTCAGTTTAAGGCAGTGGTTGGACATCCAGGAGGCCAGATCATTGAGACATGAAGAGAATTGTAGCGCAGATTCGCCAGAATCTTGTGCCAGGGTCACCACAAGCTGAGTGTCGTCAGCATACGACACCATGGAGATCTTGTAGTTGTCCATAATCTTGGCCAACGGTCCAATGTATAGATTAAAAAGGGTGGGACTCAAAATAGATCCCTGTGGGACTCCTTGGCGGAGTGGTAGGGGTTTAGAACGATGGGGGTTTTGTACAATTAGGAAGCTGCGATCTTCCAGGTAGGACCGTATCCACTGTAACGCTACCCCATTAAGACCACACACCTTTAAGCATTGGATGAGGAGCCTGTGGGATACCGTGTTGAAGGCGGCACTTAGGTCCAGCAGGACCAAGGCCACCGTCTGACCAGCATCCGCTCGCCTCCGTAGGATCTCTGTTGCGAAGAGGAGAGCGGATTCAGTAGAGAAGGATGCTCTAAAGCCAGACTGCGTCGGATGAAGGAGGTTGTGTGTGTTGATATGCTCCACCAATTGCTTGTTCACAACCTTTTCAGTGAGTTTAGATATGTAGGGGAGCAAGGAGATGGGACGTAGGTTCTCCAATAGCTCAGGATTGGCTGAGGGCTTTTTCTTTACAGGTATAACAATCGCGTGTTTCCATGCCATCGGAACCTCTCCACAACTGAAGGATGTATTTATTAGTTCATGTATTTTGGGTATTATAAGTTCAATGCCCTCCTTTAATCTGTTCGGTACCGCTGGGTCGTCTGGGGAGCCCGATTTGATTTGTAGAGCCATTTCCGTGAGCACCAATACGGGTGGGGTGAGGAACTCGCACAAGGGTGTCGAGCAAATCTCATTAAGTTCCTCATTAGGACCATTGAGGCAGTTGCGGGCTTTCTCAGGGAAGGAGTCATATGTAGTGGATACTTTTTGGAGAAAGTAGTCTGCGATTACGTCGCAGCGCTCTTCAGAGCTGCTAGGTGTCGCGAGTGTTCTCTCCAGGGACGAGAGCTCTTTTAGAGTGGCGTACAGTTCCTTAGAGGAGTTCTCAGCCATGTCGATTCTCTCTTTATAGTACATGGAGCGCCTCTTTTTGAGGAGGGAATGATATTTATTCTGTGCTGCTTTGTAAGCTTCTTTCGAGTCTTTTGAGAAAGCTGTCCTCCATTTTCGTTCTAGGCGCTTACATCCCTGTTTGGCTATTCTGAGCTCATCGTTATACCAGGGTGCCGATTTTGACCCACGCTTAGGGGGCTTTGTGGTCCTGGGGGCTGCTTCGTCAAGTGCCTCTGTTATCCACTTATTTATTGACATGTTCGCTAGATTGACATCGTTGTTCAACAGGGGTGGAGTTTTTTGAAGCGCCTTGGAAAAACTCTCATGGTTAAACTTGGACCAGTTTCTGCGTGGGCAAGTCGGATCAATGTTTTCCACAGGTAGTTGTTTGGGGGGGGGGTATACAGAATTTTATGAGGTGGTGGTCAGACCACGGGTCAGGACTAGGTTGTTCCACCCCCAGCCCCAGGTGATTGGAAAAAATGGGGTCTAACAGGTGGCCTGCGCGGTGTGTTGGTGCCAGGGATTTGAGTTCGAGCTGTATGCTGGCGAGTTCTTTACATAGATATTGTGCCTCAGTCTTGAGGTGATCTTCCATGTGGAGATTAAGATCTCCCAGAACTATGAGGTTGTTGTATTTAAGAGCCAGCTGGGTTGCCAGATTCGTCAGATTGACTACTAGATCCTTTCATTTGGAACCCGGTGGGAGTTGCTGGTATTGAAGGACTGAGACAGGACGTGCACCCTACAGCTGTACTTTAGTGTTCCAAACTACAATAAATACTACTTTGTTTACCTAGATTATTGGAATTCACTTTATACCCAGCCTTAATTAACCGTGGGAGGAAGTTCCCTTAATTTGAGAATTTCATTTAACCTCATCAGCAATACTGGAAATGTTCTCTCATGGAAGGAGATTTTGATGGTCAGTCACTGAATTACGACACTTTGCGTTATGAGTTAATGATGCTTTGTGGGGATCGCTGTGGGGCCTACCAGTGAGGAGACTGAAGGGATATAACTAAAACCACACCCCCTCCTTCAGAAAACACTGAGCACCCAGACGTTTTCTCTATATCATGCCATGATTGTATTGTGCTCAATGTTAAAAGCAGTCTTTATATGCCCTCTATAGAGGTAGAAATATAACAATTACAAAATGAAAAAAACACCTTTTTCAGTAATTGTAATGAATCAGGCATTATGACCTTCTATGCTGCAGCTTATAGATGTGATCAATCATTTTCCCTGTCAGCGTATGATACCAACGTTCTTTGAACAGGGATCCTTGTAACACATAAACTACTCTTATGTGGGTATTCACCACAAGAGACAGGTGCATGAAGAAATCAAGACTTTATTGTGTCTCAAGGAGAGAAAGAAGAGCCCATGACTGTACTGCTCACATCACCGGAGTTTTTGAGAAATGGGCAGCCGTGCCACAGATCACCAACAATGGAGAGGGCAGAATGTGGAGTTACATCAACCATAAACATTCTCAGTCCTGTGGCATAGCATGGGACACATTAGCATTATACAAAAATACATAGAGGACACATACAACAACTGCATAAATGACAAACTGTTCTTGACTGAACTATCCAGTGTTAGATTAAAGGGGACACCTAGTGAATGATTTCACTATAGGTTTAACAACATGAACAGATGTAATCAAGCAAAGATACGTTTTTCTAGCATTATTAGTGGTGATTGTTGATGTAAGATAGGGCACGCTTTATACTTTTCATGGGATGCCCTTTTACAACATACAGAGACTTAAATATCTGGTAGAAGAATAGAAAGGAGGTCAAGGACTATGCAGAGAGACTTGCCCAATTTCTCTCCCTGTAAGCCTCTAGAATTATAATTTATTATGTTCAAATAATTATGATAATTTAAATAACAAAATGTACAATGAGAGCACGTCCTTTATAAAGGAGCCTGCCCTGACCAGAATCTGTGCATGCTGGAGAGTTTTTTTTTTTTCTGAAGAACAATTTCTTGCCAATTTAATATGTACCTCCCCAAAGTTAAGTGTGACTTTCCAACACAAAGCAATTTCGTTTCTATGGTAACAGCTCTCTACAGATACATTTGTCTGTTTTATAGCATTTCTTAAATTTAACATTTAAATACGATTCAATAGAAAAATGATGTTAAGTTCACACAAAAGAATCAAATTCGGTGCTGTATGTCCTCATTATGTTGAAAAGACAAACTTGATGAAGTACGATTTACTTTCACCAACAAGCTGTTGACAGATTGTGCTCCCGCAATTAAAAAAGTCTTTTCTTTTCATTTGCGATTTTAATTAAAAGGCTATTAAATTCGCAGATCACGCGCTAACAATTTTACTCCGCCAGCTAAGGGACATTTTTTTTCTTTTAACAGCACTCTTTTTTGACAATGTTTTGTACAACGTGAAAACAACACACTTGCACAAACTGGTGTAGAAGAAAACCAATGTACTATTCTGGAAGTACATGAAAATGTTGTTTTATGGCAAGACAGGAGGCTAGCATTATGCATAACCTTTTATTCACCACTTCTGAGCAGCATTTTAAAAGCTTCAAGTAGAACAGAATGAAGTCGCAAAACAATAGAACATCCAGCACAACATAAGTCCTCAACATTCTAGACTCATCCTCTCTTGTTGGCTGCTTCTGAGCAGATAAGTATACTTTTATTCTAGTATGACTAACTGATAAGGTATGATTGGTAATAATTTGTAATTGGTTAAATGCATATGGAACAAAAAAATATTTTTGTATGTAAGAGGTGTAGTTAATATAACCTTGTTGTGATTGGTGTATGAGTGATTATACCCAATGTTTGGGTAGTGGAGATTTGTAGGCAGTATATTCATTAAGGTGACCAAATTTAGGGCATCATTACGATAGCGGGCGGAGAAAGTCCGCCCGCCACCGCAGCGGAATGCGGGACCGTCCGCAAGGGGTGCGGCGGTCCCGCACATGATATTACGATGCCACCGCCACCGTGGCGGTGGCAAGCCCTATTCACAGCATTGTGGCGGGCAGTGCTCACCGCACCGCCCGCCACAATGCTGTGAATGCACGTTGTGCATTTGCATGCACAACGTGACAGGCACCGCGCGGTGCCTGCCGCCTTGTGCATACAAATGCAGGGGGGTACCACAGGTACCCCCCATGTGCACCCTCCACCCCCCAACCTCCTGGGGGCCCGCTACGGGCTCCCAACAGCAAACACCGTGTGCCTTTCCATGGCGGCAACGCCGCCATGTAAAGGCTGCTCTCCGCAATCATCTTAATATGGATAGCAGTGTCTGCCATATTAACCTTGTTTTCCGCCGGTCGACGAGTCGACCGGCGGAAAAGCGGCGGACGGGCTTTCCATCCGCCGCGGACCCTACAGCCATCATAATATGGCGGGGGGTCTTTGCTGTGTGGATGGCGGGCGGATCGCCCCCGCCGGGCCGGCGGTGACTACCGCCGGCCCAGCGGGGGCGATCCGCCCGCCTTCCTAATGGGCCCCTAAGTCTTTCTGGAGGGCGGTCACGTTTGGGAAATGATTACTTTTTAAAATGCCTCTATGGGCATACCGTTGCTGTTAGCGGTTGCAGGAGATTGTTTGCGTGTGAGTGCGCACATCCACTGTAGCTCTATTCAATGTTCGAGGAGCTGCGGCAGGCAAGCATCTAGTGTAAGTTCCCCAATGTGCGAGAGGCTCCGGTTCCAGGGAGCGATCGCATTTCTCGGGCTGTTGTTATTTGAAGGAAATAGAGCGCATCTGAGCACGTGAGTTCAGATGCGTGTTTTTTAGCAGGAAATAGAGGTTGATTTCCAAATGTGGGCATACGCTTGCCCGTAAACACAGGTTGCTAGGAAACGAGTCTCTGATCGGCTTTGGGTTGTCAGTTACAGCTGACCATTGCCGATCAGAGAGAGTTTTATTCTTTTGACGCTACATTTTTGGATTAAAACGATCTAAAAGAAAAAAAGGAGAACAAGTTTAAAGGGGGTTTTGAACGGTTTGAGACAATTTAGAGTCAAAATGAGTGAAGGAGCAGAGATAAGCTCCAAAGAGGTGCAAGAGGAGATAATCAGGAGGTTACTAGATAAGGAAATAGGAAGTAAGGTACAGGAAACTGTAGAAAGGCTGGTAAAGGAGGGTAAGAGGAAGATTGATAATGTGGAGGAGGAGAATTTTTGGACTCTATCAGAAAAGGAGTCTCAAAATAGGGGACGAGGTGGAAAGTGTTTAAATAAACAGAAACACAGAAATGCCATAGAAAATATTTCTGGTTCATTGAATAGGAAAGTGGGTGGATCCACTATTGAAAAGTCTTTGGGGCCTATTATGATGGCGGGCAGACTTTGTCCGCCCACCACCGTAACGGAACATGGGAACAACCGCCGAAGGTGTGGCAGTCCCGCTATGGCAATTTGGATGCGACCGCCACCCTGGCAGTTGCATCCAGCACATTTTACATTGCGGCAGGCGGTGCTGTCACCAGCACCCGCCGCAATGCAAAATATGCATGTTGTGCATTGGCATGCACAACGTGACAGGCACCGCGCGGTGCCTGCCACCTTGTGCATGCCAATGAAGGGGGTACCATGGGTACCCCCAAAGTGCAGGCATCCACCCCCCCACCCCCCGAGGGCCCGCAACGGGCCCCTGAAGGCATTCTCCGCATGCCTTTCCGTGGCGGAGTCTCCGCCATGGAAAGGCATGTCACCGCAGGCATGCTAATATGGATGGCGGTGCCTGCAAGGCACCGCCACCATGTTGTCTGCCTTTTCCGCCCGGCCGGCAATCCGACCGGCGGAAAAGCGGCGGACGGTCTTTCCGTCCGCCGCGGTGCCCCTCGCCATGCTAATATGGTGGGGTGAAAAAGGATATTTGGCGGGGGATCGCCACCGCCGGGCCGGCGGTGGCGATCCACCAGATATCCTAATGGGCCCCTATGTCTGGTGTCCTAAGCAGGACAAAGGAGAGGCAGGTTGACTCTGTGAATGAAAGAGGTGGACAATCTATCTGGTCAGAGCATGTTGTGAATGAGGAAATAGATGAATATATTTTGGATCTTGATTATAATGAGTATCCAGATGAATTTTCTGAGTTGGGGAGTTCTAGCAATCAATCCAAAAAAGAGCTGAAGGATCCTTTTGGTCAGTCTTTGTTCAATCCTGCACAAATAAAGCACCCAAGAAGTTCAGAGTGGTGGCCTTTGGGGCGGATCACTGACAGAATATCGAGTACCAGAATATCGAGTTACAAAAATATCGAGACATAAATATCGTTGTCAAAAATATCGACCTCCTATCTTCATAATGGTAAGTACAAAAATATCGAAGTACAAAATATCGTTTTTTTATATGTATAAAAAATAATGTAAAATAAATTAAATAATACATTTAACTTAAAAAAAATATTTAGATTTATTTGTAAATTTTAACAATTATAAGTAATAAATTTAATTAAAAAATAAATTAAACATACATATATAAAATGTAATATATATAATTTACTTAAAAATAATTAATACATAATAATTTTAACTAATTATAAAATGTTACAAATATATTAAAAATTGTAAATAACTATATATATACATACACCTGTAACATAAAAATTATTTAAAAAAAAATTATATTATAAATTAAAATGTTAAAGTATTTAATATTTTTAAACCTACATTTTACACTACATTTAGTGCGACAGTAGGGAAACTGTTGGATAGCGTAGGGGAAAAAATTACAATTCCCACTCCAGCGAGTGCAACAGTAGGGAAAGTGTTGGACAGCGGAGAGGAATAATTTACTATTCCCACTCCAATGAGTGCAACAGTAGGGAAAGTGTTGGATAGCGGAGGGGAATATTTTACTATTTTCACTCCAATGAGTGTAACAGTAGGGAAAGTGTTAGATAGCGGAGGAGAAAAAATTACTATTCCCACTCCAGCAAGTGTAACAGTAGGGAAAGTGTTGGATAGCGGAGGGATAAAAATTACTATTCCCACTCCAGCGAGTGCAACAGTAGGGAAAGTGTTGGATAGCGTAGGGGTAAAAATTACTATTCCCACTCCAGTGAGTGCAACAGTAGGGAAAGTGGTGGATAGCGGAGGGGAATAATTTACTATTCCCACTCCAACAAGTGCAACAGTAGGGAAAGTGTTGGATAGCGGAGGGGATAAAATTACTATTCCCACTCCTGTGAGTGCAACAGTAGGGAAAGTGTTGGATAGCGGAGGGGTAAAAATTACTATTCCCACTCCAGCGAGTGCAACAGTAGGGAAAGTGTTGGATAGCGTAGGGGTAAAAATTACTATTCCCACTCCAAGTGCAACAGTAGGGAAACTGTTGGATAGTGGAGGTGTAAAAATTACTATTACCACTCCAGTGAGTGCAACAATAGGGAAAGTGTTGGATAGTGTAGGGGTATAAATTACAATTCCCACTCCTGCGAATGCAGCAGGTGGGAAAGTGTTGGATAGTGGAGGGGTAAAAATTACTATTCCCACTAAAGAAAATTCAAATTTAAAAACAAACAAAATATCAACTACAAAACAAAATATAATAAAAAACCCAAAAACAAAACATATATAAAAATATAAAAATTTACAAAACATAGAAACGTATTATAATGTAGAAAAAATCTAAAATGTACATAAAAAGATACATTTTTTAATGTAACAAAAAATTAACAAACAAATAAATATTTTGGAATAGAAATTAATTTTAATCAAAAAAAATATTTATTACATAAATGTAATATTTTTTTCCTACCCTATAACACCACACAATTTACAACACACATCTAAATTAAAAGAAAAAGTGTACCTCCATAATTACCACATTTAATTATCAATTAAACAAATATTAATAATTTAAAAACACATTTAAAAAGGTAAAAATGTATTTACTAACCAAACGTTACAGCTATAGAACCTAAATCCCCGAACAAAATAAAAATAAACAATTACCAAAAATATTTATCAATTAATAAATGAATATTAATGATCAAGTAATGAATAATTAATTTAAACTAAATTACTTTTCACCCTCTACCCCAATAAACACCAAAATACTCACCTAAAAATATTTACACAATTTCCATAACTAATTTTACATTAATAAATTAATATCAATTAACAACAAATCATTAATTAATTAAAAAAAAAATTACTTCCCACCATTTACCACTAAAAACCCCACAACTCACACATCAAAATAATTACACAATTGCCGTATTTGAATTTCAATTAATTAATTAGCATTAATTAACAAATAATTAATTAATTAGAAATAAATTACCTCCCACAATATTCCCCTATAAATGCCACCACCAACTTCTTAAAACTTGACACAAATCACATAATTATTTAACAATTAATTAATAACAATTAACAAGCAAAATATAAATAATTATTAATAAATTAATTCACACAATTAACACTATAAAATAAAATTAAATACATATTATATTAAAAATATTAATAAATGTATTAAAACTCAATTACTTCCCACCCTACTCCCCTATCAACTAAGGGTGGGTGGTAAATTCCGTTCCGCTCGCGGAACTTGCGAAATTTCGTCATTTCCGCGTTCCGCGCGGAACGCGGAAATGTCGAAACTTCCGCGATCCCCGGCGGAACGGAATTCGGGTGCAAGAAAGCACTGAAGCAGGTGCCCGAGTTGAAGCTCAAATTCTGTAACGCATTAATCAGCACAAAAAATTCGTGAGCAAGGTCGAGGCTAAGCAGGAGTGCTTTCTGCCCATATCTACCATCAAACATTAGCTGTAATCCCCGATGGAGGTCTTTGCATCCTCGATTTTCCCGAGCGCAATCCCCATGTAGGTCCAGTGACCAGGAGGTTCTTCCTCCTCATCTGCTGCTCAGATCCTGCTCTGACCCTTTATAAACAAGAGGCATGTGAACAGGCCTAGAAGCCCCGCCCGTTTGCCCCCGCCCCACATACACTAGTGGTATGCACCGTCTTCCCACCCTTTCCCCAGAATGATGGACAGCTTAATCAAAGGACCCCGGCGCTTTCGGCGCGGTGGCAAAGTTACAGACACACAGGTCACTGGGGTCAATTCTTCTGGACCTTTACGCAGCTGTAGTGTAGGAAAGGCACTATACATTTACCCAACGAGGTAGCACTTACCGATTAGCCAGTAGAAAGTACTCCAGTTGAGTAGAGGTATTGCACAAAACGGAGGCATCTTCGTGGATAAATATGCAGGGCAGGTGTGCAGAATTCGTGAGCGTGGTTAAGCAGATGTGCCTTCTCTCCATTTCCAACGTGAAAAGTTAGCTGTAATCCCCGATGGAGGTCTTTGCATCCTTGATTTTCTCGAGCGCAATCCCCGTGTAGGTCCAGTGACGAGGAGGTTCTTCCTCCTCATCTGCTGCTCAGATCCTGCTCTGACCCTTTATAAACAAGAGGCATGTGAACAGGCCTAAAAGCCCTGCCCGTTTGCCCCCGCCACACATACACTAGTGGTATGCACCGTCTTCCCGCCCTTTCCCCAGAATGATGGACAGCTTAATCAAAGGACCCCGGCGCTTTCGGCGCGGTGGCATAGTTACAGACACACAGGTCACTGGGGTCAATTCTTCTGGACCTTTACGCAGCTGTAGTGTAGGAAAGGCACTATACATTTACCCAACGAGGTAGCACTTACCGATTAGCCAGTAGAAAGTACTCCAGTTGAGTAGAGGTATTGCACAAAACGGAGGCATCTTCGTGGATAAATATGCAGGGCAGGTGTGCAGAATTCGTGAGCGTGGTTAAGCAGATGTGCCTTCTCTCCATTTCCAACGTGAAAAGTTAGCTGTAATCCCCGATGGAGGTCTTTGCATCCTTGATTTTCTCGAGCGCAATCCCCGTGTAGGTCCAGTGACCAGGAGGTTCTTCCTCCTCATCTGCTGCTCAGATCCTGCTCTGACCCTTTATAAACAAGAGGCATGTGAACAGGCCTAGAAGCCCTCCCGTTTGCCCCCGCCCCACATACACTAGTGGTATGCACCGTCTTCCCGCCCTTTCCCCAGAATGATGGACAGCTTAATCAAAGGACCCCGGCGCTTTCGGCGCAGTGGCAAAGTTACAGACACACAGGTCACTGGGGTCAATTCTTCTGGACCTTTATGCAGCTGTAGTGTAGTTAAGGCACTATACATTTACCCAACGAGGTAGCACTTACCGATTAGCCAGTAGAAAGTACTCCAGTTGAGTATAGGTATTGCACAAAACGGAGGCATCTTCGTGGATAAATATGCAGGGCAGGTGTGCAGAATTTGTGAGTGTGGTTAAGCAGATGTGCCTTCTCTCCATTTCCAACGTGAAAAGTTAGCTGTAATCCCCGATGGAGGTCTTTGCATCCTTGCTTTTCTCGAGCGCAATCCTCGTGTAGAATTCGTGAGCGTTGTTAAGCAGATGTGCCTTCTTCCTATTTCCACCCTGAAAAGTTAGCTGTAATCCCCGATGGAGGTCTTTGCATCCTTGATTTTCTCGAGCGCAAACCCCGTGTAGGTCCAGTGACCAGGGGGTTCTTCCTCCTCATCTGCTGCTCAGATCCTGCTCTGACCCTTTATAAACAAGAGGCATGTGAACAGGCCTAGAAGCCCCGCCCGTTTGCCCCCGCCCCACATACACTAGTGGTATGCACCGTCTTCCCGCCCTTTCCCCAGAATGATGGACAGCTTAATCAAAGGACCCCGGCGCTGTGGCAAAGTTACAGACCCACAGGTCACTGGGGTCAATTCTTCTGGACCTTTACGCAGCTGTAGTGTAGGAAAGGCACTATACATTTACCCAACGAGGTAGCACTTACCGATTAGCCAGTAGAAAGTACTCCAGTTGAGTAGAGGTATTGCATAAAACGGTGGCATCTTCGTGGATAAATATGCAGGGCAGGATTCAACGGGCGCAGCAAAATCTCCGCGAGCACGCGAAATTCCGCGTGCTCGCGGAGATTTCTTTCCGTTTCGCGGAATTTTGCGGAACGCAACTCCGCAAATTCCGCCCACCCCTACTATCAGCCCACAACCCACTCCTAAAAAAATAACACAATTAACATAATTACCAATTAATTATTAATAATTAACAACCAATTAATAAATAATTAATAATACATTAATTCCCACAATTAACAATATAAAATATTAAATAAATAAATATTATTTCATAAAAATATTAATTTAATTATAATTAAATTATTTCCCACCCTATTCCCCTTCAGCCCACAACCCACTCCTAAAAAAATTACACAATTAACATATTCACCAATTAATTAATCAATAAAAATTAACAGCCAATTATTAATTAATTAATAATAAATTAATTCCCACAGTTAACACTATAAAATCAAAATTAAATACTAATAAATAAAAATTAATATTCAATTTATTATAATTAAATTACTTCCCACCCTATTCCCCTATAAACCCTCAACCCGCTACAGAACAAAAACGCAAAATTTAATTAAAATAAAATTAATAACTTCTAAAAATTTAACACATATATTAAAAATCAAATGCAATACTTTGACAAAAAAATAGAGCACATACATTTAAAATACATACTAAAATACATAACACTAACTAAAAAAACGATATTTTTAACAACTATATTTTTGCAAACGATATTAATGACTTCGATATTTTTGAAAACGATATTTCTTACCTTAAACTCGATATTCTTGACCATGATATTCTTGAACTCGATATTTCTGTATCTCGATATTCTGCACTCGATATTAGTGCAAGTCGATATTTCCAACTCTATATTATGACTCTTTACCCTTTGGGGCACGTTACAGATTATATCAAGTTTTGGATAAGACGACCACTGGAAAGGAATGAGCGTAACCTTATGAGGGCAGAGTGCTCACATCCAGTGATAGATATTATGGAGACTATGAATCCTAATCTGGATCTGGACCTAATAACTTATTTGTTTAAGTTAGGTCGTGACCCTAGAAAAGGGTTAGAAAGATCGTTGAAGCAATGCTAGGACAAACTTCTGTATATTATAGGTCCAGTTGCTGGAATTTTTTATATGGTTGAGGAGTCCTTCTTGAATGGGACTTAGCTGGATATACATTTATTAAGAGGTTGGAGCCAAAGAGCTGTTTTTTTTATTGGTGACGCCAATGCATGCTTGATTGCCGAAAGGAGTATGGCAGTTTTATTCAGAATTTGCCCTAAATTGGGCAATTTTGCAAAAATGGAAAGAAGTGAAGAATTTAAGGGACTTTCATTTGTTCAAACATTTGCAGCACTCAATAAGGCTCATGTTTCCATGAGGAAAGTGTTTGGTAATGGAGGTTTATATGGCAGGGCTGGAAGGCGGGGTTAGACGTTCGGCCGTCCATAAGTCAGAGGCCCATTTTATCAAGGAGGAGTACATTTACAGGAAAGAGGTGGATTAAGAGGAAAACCTAATTCAGGTACCCTCTATCCTCTGCGAGGTAGAGTAGGCAGGAGCAGAGCAGGTCGTGGAAGATCTGGGTTCCAGGCAGGAACTCAAGCAGGTCAAGGTGAGTATAAAGGGAACAATTGGTTTTACCCAGAAAACACAGGAGGGAGATTGAAGTTTTTTCAGGCAAAATGGAAAGAAATAACAGGAGATTGCTGGGTATTGGAGCTGTAAAAGGATTTGTGATAGATTTTGTTTCAGAACCAAATCAGAAAAGAGCCCAAAAAATATTTTTTTCAAGATCAGGTTCAGGTTATTGTGGAACAGGAGATAAAGGAAATGTTAGCGAAAAAGGCAATCACAAAGGTATCGGAGAAGCAAAAAGGGTTTGTAAGTACTCTTTTTGTAGTGGAGGAGAATGAAAAAGGTTGGAGTCCAGTGATAAATTTAAGGGAATTAAATCAGTTTGTGCTTTACAGGCATTTCAGGATGGAGGGTATCCATCTGTTTAGGGATATCTTGATGGACAGCGATTGGCTGGTGAAAATGGATTTGAAGGATGCGTATTTTTGAATCCCGATTGCACAGGAAAGTCAGCGGTACCTTGAGTTCAGGTGGAAGGGCCATCTGTTTCCGTTTGTTTGCCTTCCTTTCGGACTATCTTCAGCCCTTTGGTGTTTTTCAAAGGTGATGAGACCATCTGTGGGTTATTTACGAGAATGAGGAGTTCGATTATTGATTTATTTGGACGATATTCTGATTATGCATTGGAATGTGCAGACATTACTGGAGCACAGTGTTCTGGTGCAAAGTTTGTTGAGAAGTTTAAGATTTGTGATAAATCTGGAGAAATCAATTTTGAAACCGGCGCAGAGGATGGAGTTTTTAGGAATTGTGGTGGATACAGTAAAGAAGCAATTGGAGTTACCAGAGCAGAAAGTTTGGGTTTGAACAAAGGTCTCTGGTATGGAGACAAGGTGAGATTGGATGTCGAAGCCCAGGAGGAATTGAATTGGTGGCTAGAGAATTTGCAGGCGTGGAATGGCCGTGCAATTTTTGGTGCAAGTCCAGATTTTGTTATGGAGACCAATGCCAGAAATGTAGGTTGGGGAGCAAGACTAGGGACACAGGAGACTTGTGGAAGATGGAATATGGTAGAGAGAGGGTAACATATAAATTGACTAGAGATGAAAACTGGGGTATTCGCGGAGTCGCGCTACACGGAATTCCGCGAAGCCGCAGAAAACCTCAGTGAATTTCCGCGAGCGCGCGGAGTTGCTTGTTCCACCCGTTCGCGATGCGTTTTTTCCTGTTCGGGAACGTGTATTACGTGTTCGGGGACGCTTTTTGCGTGCTTGGGGGGAAATATCACGCAAACTTCACGCGGTCGCCAATGGGCGCGGCCATCTTGTTTTTCACTTTTTGCTATTGTTCTGGGCCTGTTTTTCTATCCTCCCTATATTTTTTCAATCCTTTGCTTCTAGAAAAAAATTTTGGGATCTTTTTTATTTATTATCTATTTCTCTCTATTCCTGATTGTATATTTTGCGTTTTTTTCTACTTTTTTAGTGTTTTTACTGCGTTTTTCACTCTTTTTCTAGTACTTGCTTTTTTCATTTCTTTTAGTTCCTACCTTTTCTTTTCTGCCCCCCGCCTACCCAGAACCATGGCAAAGGGCCAGGGGAAGAAGAGTCAGAGGGCTCGCAGTGAGAGCCGCGACCGCCTTCCTTGCGGAAGGCGGCGCCCACATGGGGTGCAGGCATGGGCCTTATTTAGTGAGGCGGAGGTGGCCGCCCTGGTTTTTATTATCCAGTGCCACCTCCCCTTAACCCTGGCAGCAGGCGGCAGGCCTGGGTCCGGGTACGGGCTCCAGGAGCGTCACCGGCGGTGGGCAAGGGTGCGCCGGGCAGTCTTTCGCTGCTCTGGGGTCCGGCGCACCCATAACCAATTGACGCACCGGTGGTCCGATATCCTGGACCGGGAGCATGACCTGCTGGACCTGCTAGGTGTTGAGATCCCAGGGCTTGGTGAGCAGCTATTTATTTATATTACTATTTTGTGTTCTTCTGTTTTGACTGTTATTTATTGCGATTGCAAATATTATTTTTTTCGCAAATAGCTAACATGATGCTGCTGCAGTGCTTACATGAAGGTAAGGTAACTTATGTTTAAAAATGTTATATTATGTGATTGTTACTTCCAGACAGGTGCTCAGCGCTACTAACTAATCGTCGTACTTGTTTGCAACTTTGCGCTCACTTGGGCTGGTTATGTAAGAGAGGTTAGAGAATTTAAGTTAGGTAGGTATTTATTTTAATCCACATAGGAAAGACTCCAGACCTTTCATTTGTCTTGTCAGGCTGTCCTGTCTCCTCCTGCCACTAAGATAGTGGTAGTAGTTAGTTAGTTAGCATTATTTGGTAATTTAGCGGCCTGCGTCGTGACTCGTGAGTGACGCGTCCTCACTCAGGCTCTCACATGACTTCAGTCCTACTCCTAGTAGAATTTTTTGTAGTTCTTATAGTGAGTGAATAATAGCAACCAACCAATTTGGTGTATGCTGCAATCATGCATGCGTCCATCTATGCATTAAGAAGAATAAATGCAGACTTAGTAATTGGTCCGTCAAAGGGGGTTGTTGGAGTTGAGACTGAGACTGTCTGAGAGATGATTGGGAATGAGATCTAAACTTAGAAGCAAAATGCAAATATAATTTTTTGCACTTCATTCATTCCAAAGTCAGGAATATGCGGGCTAGGTATGTTTAGGATTCAGGAATCGGAATTGAACTGTGGAATAATAATGATCGGATGGTACTCGACTGCGATACATACTAGTCGACTACTACTAGTCGAATAAGTCGATCTGATTCATTTTGCATAGGTCAATGTTATTGCAATTGCCGTTTCCTGTCTAAAAATATTTTTAGAGCAATTATATTTATATATATTTAACACAAATAATTTTTTGTCTCTTTACATGATCAGCATCCAGGGGCAAGAAGAAGACTAGGGCAGCTGGCAGTGCAGCGGGTGCGGGAGCTTGAGGGGCCTCCCAGAAACATCAGGAAGCGGCCTCAGGCGCAGCCGCAGATGGCTCTGCTGCTGGCCCCAGTAAGTCCTACTGGTATTTATATTAATATTTCCCTAACTTTTACCGCTCTATTATTTCCATTTCCTAATTTAAATTTTTCCAAAATCCTCTTCAATCTATCTGTTTCTAAATTCTTGTTTTTGCTCCGTTACCTACTACTAACTAAGTACTACTACTAACATTGTTTCTTCTAGTGTCTGTTTTTATTTTTACATCAAATCAAACTGCATCTGACTAACCTCTGCTCTGACTCTATTAGACAGTCTGTCTGTAGCTTGCTTTCTTCTGCGTTTCACTGAGCTTTCTCTCTCCCCTTATGTGGAATGCCTAGTAGTGGTACTGTAAGACTCAGAGAACCCATTGGTCCTAGCCTAGGCTACTACTAGTACTAGTAAGGACTCCTTACTACTACTAGTTGCACTAATGTGCTGTGCAGAGTCAGACTGCAGATTGCATGCCCAAGATAAGTAAGGTATATCCGCAGGTTTGTGAATTGTGAGATGAGAAGGCTTTAGTTTCTTTTACTGTCTCATCATGCTCAATCAGTAATGGTGGTCACTCACTTTGGACAGGAGCAGGACCCCTCCAAAGTGGTGTATTTTACTTTTTCTAATCCAGGCCTAGTACTTTTTTTAGTAGCAGCAATTGATGGTGAACACTGAACAACTGTTACCGTGCACCATGGCTGGAAGGAAGTATATGAGAGGAGTAGGAGGACGGCACCATTTTCCAACTAAGAGAGACCTCATGTCCGCCCAGTTGGCCACTCTTTCTTCTTTTCAAAAAATGAGATGCACCATAGCTCTAGTCACTGAGTCCAGTCCTATGGGTTGTCCTCTTCTTAAGATGCTTTTCAAAAATTGCCACCAACAAAATGCCCAACCGGATATTATTTAGTTATTTTTGATCGGACATACTGTCTACTGTACTGGTATCCGAATTGTAGATAGTGATGTGTGTGGTGTATATGTATTATTAATAATGTATTTTCAATCTTGCTAATTAAAAAAATAAATAGGGGAGGCGTATATGGCATCTAAAAAAATGGGAATTTTTTTTCCAGGTGTACCGACCACCAGTGCCGGGGCCAGCGGTGAGGGCCACCATGCCACTCCGGAGGGAGCGGATGCGGCAGCCACAGGGGGTGAGCCAGCAGCAGTGGCGGGCGGTTGTAAGTCATATTCCTTACTTATTGAGAATGATGAATACACTTGCTGCAAGGGTGTACACTCAGTACTAGTAGTACACTGTACTTCTGCTGAGGCTAAGTTGTTGCTTGTGAGAACACTGAACAGTTGAAGAAGACACCCTGGCCTTTATTTAAACATTAGCATTAGCTGCGGGGGTTGAGTAACCAATGGCATATTCTATCTTCAACTCAGCAAAGACAGTTTTATGACGAAGACAAACAATCAGACGACATGTATGACTGGCAGAGAAGGATGCGTGGGTGAAGGAAGGGGCCCTGGGATGCATAGGTGGGGGAAGAAGATAAGGATTGGAATAGGATGCATGGGTAGTTGAAGGATGGGTGAAAAGGTGAAAGAGAAAGCAGAAAGGATGCCTGTCTGGGTGGGTGAAACTGTATGGGTGAAAGGAATCCTCGGGGGGGTTTGAGGGGTCAAACTCTAAGGCAAGCAAGGACGCATGGCATGGGTGGTGGTTGGTTATCTATCTAAAATGTATGTTGTTGTCGGTGAAAGCCGGTTTATGATGATAGCCATGTTTGGATGGATGGATGCCTGGATGGTATCATAGTAGGTGAAAACAGAGTCAGACTGGATGAAGAGAATGTAAAAGAAAATTAAACCGTGCCAGAGTACCAAAGCCAAGGGTGAAGAATATTACGAATAAAATAATAATAATGCTAGAAGAGCAGTGCACTGAATCTAAATGAAAAAACAACCCCTCAAAGAAGAAGGACTGTTTTTTTGCAAGGTTTTTGATTCAAAGGTTTGAGGTTGTACTTGTATTTCAGAATGGAATACTCCCTTGACTCACAGTAGTTTGCAAGCACAACATATATATTGTGCATGACTAAATATTTACCCTACCCATAATTGCCTCCCTCCGACTCCGAGGCCCACTTCCGCTCCAGTCCCCTCCCTGTGTCAGCCATGGGTGGCCTGTTGGCTGAATGGTAATTGGTAACTAGTACTTACAAATCACTCAGTGTGTCATCATCATCACGTGACGTGAGTGACATGATGTCGTGCCGCCGTTTCTCATCATCCATAAGCATGTGATGATCATTAACCATCAAAGAAAACACAAGGAGATGATGGACGGAGTGCTGAAACTTTTCAAACACTCAGCCCCAGTCACAGATCTGGGTTGAATCCATCATCATTCTTTAGCTCACTTTGCCACCCCAGTTCAGACACAGCTATATGCAAATCAGTCTTGACCCTGTGCCTCAAGGGAACAGTCCAGACCGAACTGCCAAGCCATGTCTTCCCTGGACCGGAATCAAGCATCCTGGGACCGGTTTCGGGCTAACAGCCCTCATCAGCCAGGCTAGCTTGAATCCAGTGGCAAAGTGAGCAAGGGACCCACGTCTGGGCATACCCTGCCAACTTAGGGCGAACAAAGCAAGCACAAGGAGATGATGGACGGAGTGCTGAAACTTTTCAAACACTCACCCCCAGTCACAGATCTGGGTTGAATCCATCATCATTCTTTAGCTCACTTTGCCACCCCAGTTCAGACACAGCTATATGCAAATCAGTCTTGACCCTGTGCCTCATGGGAACAGTCCAGACCGAACTGCCAAGCCATGTCTTTCCTGGACCGGAATCAAGCATCCTGGGACCGGTTTCGGGCTAACAGCCCTCATCAGCCAGGCTAGCTTGAATCCAATGGCAAAGTGAGCAAGGGACCCACGTCTGGGCATACCCTGCCAACTTAGGGCGAACAAAGCAAACACAAGGAGATGATGGACAGAGTGCTGAAACTTTTCAAACGCTGTGTCTGAACTGGGGTTGCAAAGTGAGCTAAAGAATGATGATGGATTCAACCCAGATGTGTTACTGGGGGTGAGTGTTTGAAAAGTTTCAGCACTCCGTCCATCATCTCTTTGTGTTTGCTTTGTTCGCCCTAAGTTGGCAGGGTATGCCCAGACGTGGGTCCCTTGCTCACTTTGCCACTGGATTCAAGCTAGCCTGGCTGATGAGGGCTGTTAGCCCGAAACCGGTCCCAGGATGCTTGTTTCCGGTCCAGGGAAGACATGGCTTGGCAGTTCGGGCTGGACTGTTCCCACGAGGCACAGGGTCAAGACTGATTTGCATATAGCTGTGTCTGAAGTGGGGTGGCAAAGTGAGCTAAAGAATGATGATCGATTCAACCCATATCTGTGACTGGGGGGTGAGTGTTTGAAATGTTTCAGCACTACGTCCATCATCTCTTTGTGTTTGCTTTGTTCGCCCTAAGTTGGCAGGGTATGCCCAGACGTGGGTCCCTTGCTCACTTTGCCACTGGATTCCACCTAGCCTGGCTGATGAGGTCTGTTAGCCCGAAACCGGTCCCAGGATGCTTGTTTCCGGTCCAGGGAAGACATGGCTTGGCAGTTCGGGCTGGACTGTTCCCATGAGGCACAGGGTCAAGACTGATTTGCATATAGCTGTGTCTGAACTGGGGTGGCAAAGTGAGCTAAAGAATGATGATGGATTCAACCCAGATCTGTGACTGGGGCTGAGTGTTTGAAAACTTTCAGCACTCAGTCCATCATCTCTTTGTGTTTGCTTTGATCATTAACCATCATCATGTGCCTGCAGTCAGGGTGAAAGTGAAATTGTCTAAGCATTTGCCATTGATTTAACAGAGTATGGCCGTAATGGAAATATATAATTGTGTAGTACAGCTGCCCCACATGCAGACAGTAGTAAAGTATATGAGTCTGCGAGACTGCGACACAAGTATGTCTGTCTAGGGCACAAGCTGACTGAGCTGGCATGCCTACAAGATTATTTGTGCTAAACAAGAGAGAGAAAAAGAATACTTCTACTCTACTCCATACTTAGTGCCTGAAAGTATAATCATCACATCCATATCTTAGGGGCAGAGGAAGGGAAGTGAGGAGGAGAGGAGGATACGACAGCTGCTAGTGCTACTGTTACTACTGTGCCACTATAATTTTTATGTGTGGACTGTAATTTAATTTTGTGTTACTGTTTTGCTAAGAGTATTGGTTACAACAATTCTTTTTTTTCCTTTCTTGATATAGCTACTCCTTCCCAACTCACTAGGCAGGAGTTGGCGGCCAGGGCCCGGCAAAGGAAGCTGGAGGCCATCTGGGATGAATATCGCCAGCTGGTTGTCCTGGCGGAGGAGGAGGCGGCAGCTTCTTCCTCCAATGCACCGGAGCCCAGCCAGCCCCCCGTGCCTCTGGTGGTACGGCACCGTGGTCTGGCAGCCGCCCGCCGCCCATCACCATTGGCAACAACAACATCTACTGCTGCACACCCCTGTTGTTCCTACAGGAACTTTCGGCGCCGCGTGCTCCGCAGAGTGGCGCGCTTGGAGGCCCAGATGGAGGAGGGCCTAAAAAAAACTAGCTGGCACCCGCGCCGCTAGACGTCAGACTATCACATCATGACCTCAGTCTTCTTTGACTCTTGCCCCCTTTTTAATCTTTTTTTTGGTGGGTGGGATGTTGGGACTAGTTGGGGAACCTTGGGGTTTACTTTTGGACATGGACATTGGTTGGGGTTAGGGATAGGGGTGGGTCAGGTGTTGTGGGTTTTTCTTATAGTTTATATTTGTTAGGGTATAATAATAAATAATTTATAGTTTTCCAATACATATGATATGATGCAAATCTTTTCTGGGGGGGTGGTTACTCTTTTACGTCACCTTGTTTGTTTTTGTTTCCTCCTTTTGCTGCAGGGCCGCAGCCAGTTTTTGAAATCTGCCAATAGTGTAACACACAGACAGATAGATGCAGTACCCACACTTGTCCTACTACTGTCAGTCTCTCCTCCTAATCAATGCATTCTGCAACTAAAACCCCTTTGTAGTATGTACTTGGAAGGATGTGGGTGTGTGAATTAATTTCCATAGGATATACATTATTGACTCCCCCACACTTCTCTTACCTGTGATTGATGTTTAGCCGAAGCAATGGCTGCATGGTGATGGTTTGGTTTCCTAAGGTGCCATGGTGGGTGGTGGTAGCAGTAGTAGACAGTTGCATTTGCAAAAAAATAAAATGAGACAAGTCAGTCACCTGAGTGATAAGTAGTACTACTACTACTAAGTAGACTAGTAGACACAGGGCAGCAGTATATTAATTATTATTATGCAAGTGCATTGCCTGCCCTCAGAGAGACCCAAATTACATACATTTTAATTATGTTATGTTGTACCGGGCTTCCTTTTAAAGCTAGCAAAGAAAATTAAAAAATAGCTGTAGGGATATAAGCAAAGACTAAGAGCAAGCCAAATAAACAACAACACACAGTCGTAATGATTGAAGAGAAAAAATGAATCAAATTAATTAAAAGATGATGAATGATACTAAGTTACTGTATTATCCTGTTCAAATTGGGAAGTTGCATCTCGTTATTCCTCTTGGTCTCCTTCCTTCCATGGATGCTCCGTCCGTCAATCTTGGGTGCCCCACTGCCTGCCTTACGGATGCGGATTGGTAAGGTAAGTGTGAGTTGTTTTTCCCAGTATAGCACAGGGTAAAGGGCGGCCGGCCTGTAAGGGTAAGGAAAACCCAAAGGGATATTGAAAAATCAAGGAGAAAAAAAATGCATAGATTACGGAGCAGTGCAACAAGAACAGTTTCAGAGGCGGCATGGCTACATCATGTCTACTCTGTTTCCAGCATTAACCACGCTACAACAACAACAGGACAGAGCCTGCCCACGGCACCCACCAAAACTCCAGTTAGCTTGGATTTTGACTGAGCCAGACAGAGCACACATATACAGCAACATAGCATTTTCCAAATTAAGTAACTAAATCAATGCACCACTGTCAGTCATACCACTCCACTACACTGACTCGACTCTACCACTACAGTCACAGACATGTAGATCTGCTGTGGTTGTTGTTGATTGACTTGTTTACCTTTATGCCACTTCATGAAACGCCCCGAGTTATTCCATCAATCATCTCCGATCCTACTGACTGACTGCGAAGAGTGTAGAGTATGTGGTCATCATCGTCATCATGGTGTCCAACTCAGTCTGTAGTGTTGTGTACCGAGTGAGTCCAGATTCCATATTCAGAAATGCAATGGATCGCCCTGCAGTAGAAGACGTACAATTTGTTATTAAACAACAAGAAGGGAAACATTGACTTGAGTCACTTTGTTTTAGTGTGTAGATTAAATACTAGTACACTTCATGCACAACAACAACAACAACACAAACACACCAATAACTCAGAGTCAGCGTCCAATGCATGCCATCAGATTCATCATTACCTGTTCTCATCTTAAGGGGCAGTCCCTCTCGGCTCGGAAAGGAGGATAGCTATAGTCATGTTCTTTTAGAGGGACTCGACGAGGCAGGCACACATTTCTTGTACTATTCTCCATCCAATGTCTGGCTTGAGGGAAATGGATTTTGGGCGAGTCAGGATGGATGGAGCAGGACTCGGAGGAGTGGACTTCTTTAATAAATGCACACAGTTGCAACTCCAATACGGCAATAAAAAGACAAGACAGTGGTGATGGATTTGTTGTGATTTGAACCAGAAAAACAGAGACACACTCAAATAATAAAAGTAAATAAGGAAGAAAGAAAGTAACAAGTTGAAAGCCTAGTTATCAGGGAAGTAGAACTCGTCCTCAAACTCTGGTGGTTCACCCAGAAGTAGGTCATCTACCACACTACTTTCGCCACCTAAGTCACTGTCCTCCTGTTCCTGCTGTGCTTCAGGTATGGTGTAATCCGGTGGTATAAAGTGCTGATTCATTTTGATCATGGTTAACCTCTCCACATTTTGGGGCGAGAGACTGGTCCTTTTCACTGTTACAATGGCACCAGCAGCACTGAAAACACGCTCAGAAGAGACACTTGTGACAGAGCAAGTCAGATAGTTTATCGCCAGCCTGCTGAGCACTGGCCAATGGCGACTTTTCCCATACCAATACAGCAATGGGTTTTGATCAATGAAGCCCTCTGTTGGGTCATCCAGATAGGC
Organism: Calotriton arnoldi; assembly: GCA_963921515.1. Lineage (NCBI taxonomy): Eukaryota > Metazoa > Chordata > Amphibia > Caudata > Salamandridae > Calotriton > Calotriton arnoldi. The sequence goes on from CAWUFW010013444.1 coordinate 256,234, forward strand.
CTGGACCATCCGCTCAATGCTCAGGGGTGCTCCACTTTGCCCGGCCTCTTTTGCCTTTGCATTTGCATCAGCACTGGACCTAACAAGCCCTTGCTGTAGATACCATTCTTGTGCCGATTTTACTGGGGCTGGTGATGATGATCCTGTTGTTGCTGTTGTTGATGTTGGTGGTTTTGACTGATGTGAGTCAAACGGACTGCCCTCAGGCTCTGAAGTTGAACTTGACGCAGGCTGCCCTGCAGTACTTGTTGTGGGCTGGAGTAGCGGGCCTCTAATTTCCAGCCGGTCTTTTTCAAAGTCACTGGCTGCCGCAGCTATCCAAGTTTTGTAATTGGCAACATCCACTTGTGAAAAAGGAATTAATGTGTTAGTGTTCAGTACTGATTTGTACCGTGGATCCAGAATTGTGGCAGAAATGTAATGTTTGGATGACACAATCTTTGTTTGCACCCTTGTATTTTCAGCGAAGGGATAAGCTCCCCACCAACTCATATGCTTCTTTTTTTCCCTCCACACCTGTGTACATTGCAGACACCCCCTTCAGCTGTTCCTGTAGCATGTGCAACAATGGGATAGCTTGGCCCATAGTACAGTCCTCCTTGCTGACTTCACGTGTGAAGAGCTCGCAAGGAAGTAGCATCTCTGTCAGGCATTTAACTAGGCCCCATTGGTCCATCTCAACGGTCATGCCTTTTACAGTAGCATCCCCTAGTCTTCGCATGACATATTCATTGATTAGTCTGTACTGCTCAAACAGACGTTCAAGCATGAAATAAGTTGAGTTCCAACGTGTTGGCACCTCCTGTATGAGTGCTTTAACTGGCACTCTATACTCACGTTGAATGATCCTCAGCTGCTTCCGGGCTTTAAAAGAATGGCTGAAATGTGTGCATATTCTTCTGCAGGTGGTCAGTAAGTTGCTGACTCAGTATTCGTTTTTCAGAAAGTCTTGAACAATGATGTTAATGCACTGTGCCAAACACAGGACCCTGAAATAGCCACCATTGTCCATGGCCTTAACTTTATTACTGCCATTGTCCGTGGCAACAAAACCAATGTTAAGCCCTCTTGGGTGAAGCCACTCAAAGACCTTGCTGTTAAACTCTTCTAAAATGTTTGCAGCAGTATGAGATTTCTCCATGGCGAACATGGCTACAGTTGCTTGTTTCCGAGTGGCATTAAAAATCTCAGCAGTGTCAACACCTGCAGATATCTTTTCTCTAACCCCCACAAAAGAGATCCAGTGTGCAGTAATGCACATGTAATCAGTGGCTTGGCAACTGGTCCACATGTCTGTAGTCATGTGGATACTGTGAACAGCACTCTGCCGCAAAGCTAGTCCAAGCAATTCCAGCACGTCGTGATGTAGTGCTGGAACAGCAACTCTGGCAAAATAGGACCGGCTGGGAACCTTCCATTTTGGGCAAATGGCTGTCACAAATTCAAGAAAACCCACCCCTTCCACAAAAGAAAAAGGGAGAAGGTCCAACGCTAACATTTTAGCCAGCTTCGCATTGTACAAACGTGCCGTTGGGTGGTTGCGTTCATACTGCCCCTCCAACCTAAATATGCTAAGAATGGTAGGCTGGATATTTTTCCTTTCCGGTGCCACTGATGCAGGTGACTTCTTGACGCCAGATGTTGTTAGGCTCAATGCCGCACTTTTTTTCGTTGCAGTACTCTGTTGCCTTGGTGTCTCACTCTCAGCCTGACTCTTACTCTTGTGCCACTGAGATGTTGCTGAGGATGTGGGTGGTACCACTGCACAGCTGGGGACAGGGCTACTCTGTGTTCCATAGAAAATGTCTCCCTCTTGTTCACCTTCCACCGCGATCGTATCTTCTACTTCTTCATCACCACCAACAGCAATGGGTGCAGTTTTACTTTTTTGGCCTTTAAGGTGTTCCTCCCACTGGATCAAGTGGTGTGTTTTCAGATGGGTTGTTTGGCCTCCGGTACCATCGTTTGTACCAAGCTTACCCAGACTAACACCTTGTTTACAAATGGAGCATATAGCAACGTTCTCCTCCTTACTGCTAACTGAAAGGAAGTCCCAAACTGGGGAGGTAAACTTTCTGGAGCTGCTGGAGGTGCCACTTGCAATGCCGGATGAACTGGAGGGTGGGCGTGGAATTTGACTCTGTGCACTACCACTACCTACTTCTACTAAGGTGGTTGTGCTGGATGTAGGTCGCTGCCGGGCCTTTGCAAATGCAAATATGGAAGCTGGAGGTGGTGTTGGTGTTACCTGTGTTGGTGGTATCCGTGCCACATCCCTCACAGCAATTTGGGATGGGGTAATGTCGGTCTCCACTGGGGCGGGACTGATGTCCATGATGATGACTGGCTCGTCATCATCCTCCTCTGAGTCTTCTACATCTACCTCCATAACTCTGAGGCTTTCTGGAACCTTCCTTTTCCCTAGCCTTGTCTCGTGGCGTCTCTCACTCTCAGACTGAGGTGGTGGCTTCCAAGTGGCATCTAGATCATCAGAAGGGGGGCTTGCAGAAGAACTCGATGGACTAACCCCCCTTTTCCTTGCTGGGGATCTGGAAGACAATGGATCTTCTGAAAGAGTGGCTTGCTCTTCTTCCTCTGCAGGAAGCTCAATTTCCTGAACTGCCCCTACTTCGGGAGGAACAATTACTATTGTGGGCGGTGGTTGCGTCTGTTGTTGTCCACTTATATGAGTTTCCTGCATTGATTGGGTACTACTTTGTGATAACGATAAGTCAATTTCAACATCGCTGCTCATTGGCGTTGTCGTGATGAGACTGGCTGCCTCTGCGACAGACATGGGTTTGGGCCTAGGTTAGTGAGGTGGGTCCACTGATGCGGGGGTGCTGCTCTCAGCTTGATCCCCAGACACCGCTGCTGCAGGCGCAATTTTTGGTTTCCCAAAAAAGAGCTTGGTCGGCACACCAGAAGTGGTGGTAAGTGGTACTTCCTTCTTCTTCTCACTGGCAACTTTCTTGGTACTGGAGGACCTGGTACCTTTCTTTGGGGCCATCGTCTTCAGATGTCAGCAGCACGCAGTGGCACAAGTTGAAGAGATATCTGTGGTCACACGTCACATGACGTCGTGCGCTGCAGGACTTCTGTCTGGCAGTACAATGGGTGATGACGCCTCCTCCTCTTTTGTGCACCAAAATGCAAAGAGGCAAGAAGAACATCAGTGGAACGTGGCATTTATTGTTGTGGTTCAATATACTACTGTACAAACAAACAAATATAATATATAACTTAGTGTTTGGTCACACTTGTTAGTGTTATTATTAATATTAATAAATTGTATTAACTCAGTTATTAAAAAACATAACAACAGTGTAGCCATTTGTGAGACTTTGACAACAAGGGCTTTCAGTTTCGTGGTGCACTGTGTACACTCAGGAAGGATAGGAAAGAAGAAGAACAAAAATACAAATGTAATGGAACCTGTATGGCATTGTGATTTGTGAATGTGATTGTGCAACACGTGGGATGCAGCATCATTCAGGAAGCTGCAGCTGGCAATGGGGATGGAAGCAGTAAGCCAAGAGGAACAAAGGGAAGACACGCAGGCCTATGGCAAAAGCAGCACACTAACTAACTACAACCACAAAATGGCCACCAGCCACATGGTCACTCACACAACAACAAGCAGGAGGCCTGTAAAACAATGAACTCAAGCAGGCCTATATGGCCAGAAAAAGGAGGCATGCTAAACAACACAGCTTTAATGCAACAATGCAAAAACGAAAAACCACAGGGATAAAAAAGGTTTGCAAGTTACACAACAACCACACCACACACATCCAACAAAGGCATTTATTTAACACACACGAAAAAAGTGAAATACCCCAAAAAAAAAACATTTTGCAATTCAATCCAATGCCATCCATGCCCTAAATGATGTTTAAATTCAACAGACACCACAGAAACAGTTGTTTCCTGCACACATGAGTAGCTCTGGGCCTACTGGCTGAATAAGGCCTATTGGTAGACTAGGCCACATAGTGAATCAATTCAAATCAATATTGTAAATGTATTAGAAAATGTAGTGAACTGTCCTGCATTTTTTGCTGGGTAAAAAGAAAAAAATTGCATGCAAAACAACAACAAGGGCAAGGCATGGCCACCACAAAGAAAGCTTGCAGGCCTATGGCAAAAGCACACTGGCTGCCTGTACAAAATGGCCGCCAGCCATATGGCCAGGCCACCACCACAACAACAAGAAAGGGAAGACAGACAATGCTAGACAATGCAGGCCTATGGCAAAGCACACTGGCTGGCTTCACAAAATGGCCGCCAGCCACATGGCCAGGCCACCACCACAAAAACAAGAAAGAGAAGACAGACAATGCTAGACAATGCAGACCTATGGCAAAGCACACTGGCTGGCTTCAGAAAATGGCCGCCAGACACATGGCCAGGCCACCACAACAACAAGAAAGGGAAGACAGACAATGCTAGACAATGCATGCCTATGGCAAAGCACACTGGCTGGCTTCACAAAATGGCTGCCAGCCACATGGCCAGGCCACCACAACAACAAGAAAGGGAAGATAGACAATGCTAGACAATGCAGGCCTATGGCAAAGCACACTGGCTGGCTTCACAAAATGGCCGCCAGCCACATGGCCAGGCCACCACAACAACAACAAGAAAGGGAAGACAGACAATGCTAGACAATGCAGGCCTATGGCAAAGCACACTGGCTGGCTTCACAAAATGGCCGCCAGTCACATGGCCAGGCCACCACAACAACAAGAAAGGGAAGACAGACAATGCTAGACAATGCATGCCTATGGCAAAGCACACTGGCTGGCTTCACAAAATGGCCGCCAGCCACATGGCCAGGCCACCACAACAACAAGAAATAGAAGATAGACAATGCTAGACAATGCAGGCCTATGGCAAAGCACACTGGCTGGCTTCACAAAATGGCCGCCAGCCACCTGGCCAGGCCACCACAACAACAAGAAAGGGAAGACAGACAATGCTAGACAATGCACGCAGGCCTATGGCAAAGCACACTGGCTGGCTTCACAAAATGGCCGCCAGCCAAATGGCCAGGCCACCACCACAACAACAAAAAATGGAAGACAGACAATGCTAGACAATGCAGGCCTATGGCAAAGCACACTGGCTGGCTTCACAAAATGGCCGCCAGCCACATGGCCAGGCCACAACAACAAGAAGCAGTAAGCCAAGAGGAACAAAGGAAAGACATGCAGGCCTATGGCAAAAGCAGCACACTAACTAACTACCACCACAAAATGGCCACCAGCCACATGGTCACTCACACAACAACAAGCAGGAGGTCTGTAAAACAATGAACTCAAGCAGGCCTATATGGCCAGACAAAGGAGGCATGCTAAACAACACAGCTTTAATGCCATAAAAAAAAAAAAAAAACCACAGGGCTAAAAAAGGTTTGCAAGTTACCCAACAACCACACCACGCACATCCAACAAAGGCATTTATTTAACACACACGAAAAAAGTGAAATACCCCCAAAAAAACACATGTTGCAATTCAAACCAATGCCGTCCATGCCCTAAATGATGTCTAAATTCAACAGACACCACAGAAACAGTTGTTTCATGCACACATGAGTAGCTCTGGGCCTACTGGCTGAAAAAGGCCTATTGGCAGACTACTGGGCTAGTGAATTAAATAAATGTTGCAAATTGATTGCAAAAGTTGGAGAAAATGTAGTGAACTTTGCAACATGTTTCCTTTATAAAAGAAAAATTACATACAAAGAAACAACTAGGCCCCTACTGAGACTACAGGCCACCTACCACAATACATTGAAAAAAACCAATGAAAAGTACAAAAAAATGTAGGTGCAATGCCCCATCAAACAAACAACACTAATTTTCCAACTTACTTGTGAATTCTCAAATCCAAAAGTCCTCAAATCCAATGATGTATGATGCAGCAGACAAAAAAAGGGATCCTTCCAGCTCCAAATCCAAATGAAAAGTGAACAGGAGATGGACAAAGCACTGGGAGGAGCCTGCTGGACACGAACAGGAAGTTGGAGACACTTGGGCACTTCCTTCCTCTTCAAAAAATAAGTAAAAAAAGAAAAAGGACTCCTTGCACAAAAAAGTACAGCCAAATGTCAATCTGAGGAGTTTTTTTCATCCAAATCATCATTTTGAGAAGGTTTTATGCTGCTCAAGAGATATTCTTCTCCATCTTGCAAATTCTGCGTATTTGGCATCGCGATCTTCACAAAACTTCTGCCGGAAGTCCGATGGCGCGTCCAAATGACGTGTTCGCAATCGCAGACTCTCGCGGGACCATGCGGCCGGCTACCAAATCTCGTGGGGCACGCGAACGGATAGGAAATCTCGTCGGCGAACGCAGGCATCCCGGTAAGTCGCTCCCGCGCGCCCGAGCATTTTGAACGCGCAAACTAAAAAAAACCTCCGCTCCGTTGCGGAGCGCCGAGTTTTCGGTAACTCCGCGTTCTACGTGGAACGCAGAGTTACCAAAAATCTGCAAACTCCGCGAGCGGAGCGGATTTTTCCGCCCAGGGCTAGTTATGAGTGCCAATTTCTTTGCAAGTTTATACAGGAAAGGTTTCAGTTACAGAACTGTTAATTGTTATAGATCAGCAATAGCAGCTGGTTATTCTCTTGTTGAAGGACTTTTAGTTGGTAGCGGACAATTGGTTTGTAGAATTATGAAGGGGATTCATTTAAAGAAGCCTCCAGGTTCTAGGTATAGTTCCCTATGGGATGTAAGTTTAATTTGGAGGTTGCTTGAAGGTTGGCAGAGTAACAAGTATCTGACTTTAAAGCATTTAACATGGAGGTTTTCTACATTATTGAGTATGATTTAATTTCAAAGGGTTTCTGATGTGAAAGCTCTGGATGTTTCAGGAAGATTATATCACCCGGAAGGAGTGTTTTTTAAAATAAAACGGAGAACAAAAACCATGCCGGAAAGAATATTTTATCCCAGATTTAATAGTCATCCAAAGTTGTGTGTGGAGAGATGTATCAGAGAGTATGAGTTGAGTTAAGGAGTGCGGGGATAGGATAGATCAATTGTTGATTTCGTATGTGAAACCACATAAGGCAGTTTCTACGGCAACTATTGCAAGATGGGTTAAGGACACAATACGTGAATCAGGTGTGAATTTGGAGAAGTACAAAGTGCATTTGATTCGTGGAGCTATGACATCCAAGGTTTATGGTGCAGGTGGTAGTTTGAGTAAAATTCTGAAAGCAGCTGACTGGTCGAATTATAAAGTAATGAGAGATTTCTATTTTAGGCCAGCTGAACATGTATCGGAACAAGTTTTAAAGGACTTTAAACATGGATTTAAAGCCTCCTGTCTTGCCATAAAATGTAGATTCTCAGAGGTTAACTGTATAGAGAATCGTGATTTTATTAAAGGCAAGGAAGCTAGCATTATCTCTCCCTCTCAATCCCTGATGGTGGTTGAGGTGGCTAGAGTTTGTTGTAATAGTATTTTAATGTATGAAGATTTATTGCAGGTTATAAGAATATGGTTAAATATTTGTTTAATATGTTTTGTGAACTGTTTTATTTCAGATGCTCAGTAGAGAAATTGAGAACATTTTGGAAATGATGGACTGAAAGGTTTTGGAAGCAAGAAGCAAAAGAGTATGAGTGTGGAATGTTGAGGACTTATGTTATGTTGAATGTTCTATTGTTTTGTGACTTCATGCTGTTCTATGTGAAGCTTTTACAGTGCTGCTCAAAAGTGGTGAATAAAAGGTTATGCATAATGCTAGCCTCCTTGTCTTTAATCATATCATGATTCTCTATACAGTTAACGTCTGAGAATCGACATTTTCAAGTGATGCCATGCCTTTGACATAGGTGTACAAATGGAGGAGTATCATTCATGCCATCTTTGGGAACATTCTCACTGTGTGAAAGTTGGTAGAGGGACCTTGGAGGGGAGCGGGCTGTGTGTCCTTTAGTGTCTTACTGTCCATTGAGGGGGTCTTGAAGGGGCGTGGCCAATGAAAGAAGATGTGACTTCATCCTGAGCACTGCCGGAAAGAGAATCCCTACTCTCCGAGAGGGGAAAGAAAGCTACTAAGGCTGCTGCATAAACTCACCATGCATATCAGCTGTGCAGACCATTCAACAAGGAGCTGGAAACCCACTCTCTGCAATAGTTTCCAGCTCATGTTGTTTAACACTATGTAATATCGGCTCTTCATCGTGTGAAAGTGTGAAAGGAGCCGATGTTGTGTGCCACACTGTCTCATTGTATAAAATGGCAGTTCTGATGTAGTCAACTTAACATTTATATAGACCATTGACTGAATGCTGTGTTTATCTCCACCAGGGGATATTCTTAAAATCCAGGCATTGACTGCTAATAGAACAGTGGAATGTTAAGAAATCTATTGAATGGAATGGAATGTCTTAGGGCCAGGAAGAATTGGTACAGACATTTGCTCCAACATTACAGTGGTTGTCTTTCTGTTTATCCCTTTTTAATTTAGAACACTCTATTCCCAGTGGGTTGAATGTCCTAATTGCATTCTAGCCTTCTGCTTCAGACTATTCTGGTTGTTAAAGGCTCTAACTGTAGTGCGGCTCAGACCTATACCACAGTTTCCGGGCCTTTAATAACAGGTATAGCCCTTGGCTGAGGGCTATAATTTTACCTTTCAGAGAAGGATGTTAGGAGCTGGTCAGCCATTCAAAATATTCCCTTCGCTGGCTTTGTTTACCATTATAGGTCTCCAAAGGGAGCATTCTGTGGTGCCACATGGTCAGGATAGGCCTGTTTTGAAGCGCCACCATTTACATGCTCACGTTTCTTAAGTTTTAAACACAGTGACTTCTGACATACATTTGCATACGTGACCATGCAGGATAACATTCTTGGAATCTGCATTGCTTACATTTCTACTTCGTAGGCACACTATCACGACACCTTGAACATTCAGTACAAAGGATAAAGTTCACTGCGCAAATGTTATTTATGTTATTGTCCAGCAGGCGACAACGCTATCCAAGTAAAATAAACAATACTGGCCTGACAGGGGTTGCCACATGGCCACATGGGTACTGTTATTATATGTACAGAACCACTTCTCTGTTTAGGGAGAGGAGCACTCAGCCAACACTGTGAGGTCACTACAGGCCGGAATTCCAGCTCACCTGATTCCTGCGTACCAACACGAGGGATGCCCAGCTCTACACCAAGATGGATAGCATGATGACACTTACCCGCAGGTAATGGGGAGTTAAACCACCCGGGCAAGGATTTGGCAGATCACCCACCCTAGGCAAGACTAGGTTAGGGAGCAACAGGTAGGAGTACACTATACACAGTATGCCTGCATATATTCACTGTCTTAGCACAATGGTGGACATGTTAATCTTTTTCACTATTCTTGTAATGCTAATTACTCTAATCTCTTTCATAATATTGATTATCACAGCGCACATATTTTGATACAAGAATCACAATATTTCAATAAATATTGAAACACCTTGCTGAGTATTTCTTGTGTATTTCTTTGGGTAAGCATGAGAGGCCAAGCACAAGGGTTTTAGATCTATTACCATGATTTCCTTGGGGGATTTGGGTTGTCATGTTCTGAGGTTGTGCACACATTTGTTACCCTCTAATGTAAAGTGGATTTTCCCCTATGGAAGATAGACGTAAGCCTCTCTTGTGACAAAAGGCAGTTCTACTCATAGTGTCAAAAACCTTGCTGCAGAATACAGTTAAACTATACCACTTTGTGGGCAAATAACAGAAGTTCACTTGAAGTGCCACATATCTAGGGCATACTGCAGTTTTGCCACTAATCTACGTTGACTTGTTTAGGGAGAAGTTGAGGTGAGAGCAAACAAAATGTGGAGTTTCTTGTAGCTAGCTGCCTTTAATGTTTTAAGGAAAAAAAATCAAATGATTGTAGGAAGTACTCATTTTGAAATTACCCGCAAAAAGGAGGCTAAGTTCTTGCTCCCACTAAGTACAACTTGTGGATTCCAGAAATCAAAACTATGCCAATGTAATGCCTGGCCAGATAAGCTCCTCATCAAAGTCTGATCCCATATCAGTCTAGTTCACTGTAACCAAATCAAATTGCATCTTTTTTGGTTGCTGGAGCTTTCAGCATAAAAGTTCCATGTCCCCATCTTTGGCGCACTGCTTCCTACTTTTAGCCTATAGCACATACCCCAATTTTTCATTCACCTTTTCACACGTCTCTTTCTTCACATATGCTGTGCCTTGCTGATGGACACCATGGGCACTCAGTCATTTCTAAACTACATGAAGTGCAAGGTTCCCTCACAAATGTCTCACATGCCCCATTACAAACCATTGCACTCTGGGTTTGCTAGAGCTCATCCCATTTGCAATATTCTCCCATGCTTTCTTCACTTGTTTTGATTCACAAGTACTGGAAAAGCAATAGGTCTGACTTTAGAGACAGACCTACTTGACATTGCCAATGCTTGTTGTGTAATATATGAATATTGTGTTAGCTGTTAACTTGACCATTAGCAATGTAAGATGCCCCCTTCAACCAACTCTAACATGAACCTTTAAAATCTAAAGGCATGCCATGAATGAAAAAAATCGTGTTTCTTTGTGTCTTCCTGGTAAGTGCTACAAAAACCTTCCATTTAAAGATTCGAAAACATTAATTGATTCTTGGGGCACATGCATGTAGTTGGAGATGTCCCAATTACAGCATCTTGTAATCTTCAGAAAGTGAATGCTCCAAATTCACCTATTGTTTTCCAGCTAAAATGGCAGCCTTTCTATAATCATGTTTGTTTTCATTTTAGAAGTAAGAATGGCCCATTGAAGATTATGTATATGTAAACTTTGTGCAGTTTACATTAGCCAAGCACTCTGGATGCTATAATTTTTCAAACATGCCAAACTTCCATGCACCACATATGGGACACATATTGGTTTATATCAATAATAGAGATTTCCATAGTAATTACATTGATTTATGAATGGAATATATCAGATGTGCCCTTCAGCATACTGCATTGGTTCACACGAGTGACTGGCATGCACTACACTGGTCTGTATACACTACAACTAGTTTGAGTATTCTATATCTTTGTTAATAAATAGGTAAACTGTTCGTACTCTTGTCAAGCACATTGGCTAATGTGACAAAGCGCATGGTTAAAGGTGTGCGTTTTAACCCCTTTGGTGCTTGCGTCGGCCAATGGCCGACGCAAGCACTACCTCCCTGGTGCGGCGCATGTCCATTGGCCGTCACCAGGGAGGGCTCCTTAAACCTCCGGTGCATCGCACCGGAGATTGTTTTTTAAAATTCCCCCTGGGGGAGACGTGGAAGGCTTTCCGCGTCTCCCCCGCCCCCCTCCCGCCCATCTGTGACGTCAGTGCACCGCGAGGCGCTCTGACGTCACTGATTTCCCCACCGGAGCCGAGGACAGCAGCAGGTAAGGCCGCGCTCGACTCCGATGGGGAAATCCGGCCAAAAACGGCCTCCACAGCTTTCAGGGAGGCCTCGTTTGAAAGGGGAGAGTCTCCCCTTTCAAACGAGGCCTTCCTGAAAGGGTTTCCTGGCCGTGGATCGCGGCAGCGCTGCGATCCACGGCCAGGAAACCCCACTATACACCAGGGATGTCTTTGGGGGGGTCGGCCCTCGTGGTAATGGGTCGGCCCCCCCCTGGGGGCATATTTTTTTTAATTTTTAAAAGTTGGCTTTGTTTGGTGTGCGCGATCGCACCCCAAAAATGAAAAAAAAAAATGACAAAAAAAAATGGCAGCGATATTGGCAGGGGGTCGGTCCTCCTGCTCAGTGGCCGACCCCCTGTGGGGGCATATTTTTTATTTAGACATGTTGGCTTTCCTTGGGGGGCACGATCGCCCCCCAAAAATGCTAAAAATATTTTTTTAAAGTACAATGGTGGCAATATTGGCAGGGGGTCGGTCCTCCTGCTCAGGGGCCGACCCCCTGTGGGGGCAATTTTTTTTATAGCTATGTGCTTTCCGTGGGGGCCACAATCGGCCCCCAGGGAAGCCATAGCTATAAAAAAAATTAGAGAAAGAGAGAGATCTTTCTTTATATATATATATATATATATATAGAGAGAGAGAGAGAGTCTCTTTCTCTCTGTAGATGATATATGTATATATATGTATCTATATATCTATATACATATGTATGTGTATATAGATACATATATATACATAAGTCTAAAGAGTGAATGATATATATATGTATCTATATACATATATATGTATAGATATATGTATATAGATACATATATATAAATATATGTAGAGATAAAATCTATGTATATATATATATGTGTCCGTGTGTGTGTGTGTGTGTGTGTGTGTATATATATATATATATATATATATATATATATATATATATATATATATGCTCCTTGATGCACAGTGTACGGCGCACTTGCGGACGGGTGCTTCACAAACGCGGGGGTGCGCCCGCGATATTTATCCAGGCTCTGTTTCCTTGTTTCCCAAAAGAAAAACAGCACTCGCGGGGGCAGTTGCTAGAGTTTATTGGCCCCCGCGAGTGCTGTTTTCGTTTTGGGAAACAAGGAAACGGAGCTTGGATATATATATATATATATATATATATATATATATATATATATATATATATATAGCGACGATATATCTATATATATATATATATATATATATTCAGAAACACAAAGGATGCCGCACTACAGAGATTGGTTTCAGAGTTGCTTTATTTTCACCACGACTGGTGGTAGTGTTGGTGAAAATAAAGCAACTCTGAAACCGGTCTTGGAGTGCAGCATCCTTTGTGTTTCTGAATTTAAATATCGGGTAAGGATTCTACCCGTTGCTGCCTGCACCAGGTATTGAGCGCTCTGACATTGGGAATTAATTGTTATATATATATATAAATATATAAATATTGCACTCTGGATGCTATAATTTTTCAAACATGCCAAACGTCCATGCACCACATATGGGACACATATTGGTTTATATCAATAATAGAGATTTCCATAGTAATTACATTGATTTATGAATGGAATATATCAGATGTGCCCTTCAGCATACTGCATTGGTTCACACGAGTGACTGGCATGCACTACACTGGTCTGTATACACTACAACTAGTTTGAGTATTCTATATCTTTGTTAATAAATAGGTAAACTGTTCCTACTCTTGTCAAGCACATTGGCTAATGTGACAAAGCGCATGGTTAAAGGTGTGTGTTTTAACCCCTTTGGTGCTTGCGTCGGCCAATGGCCGACGCAAGCACTACCTCCCTGGTGCGGCGCACGTCCATTGGCCGTCACCAGGGAGGGCCCCTTTTAAACCTCCGGTGCATCGCACCGGAGATTGTTTTTTTTTAAATTCCCCCTGGGGGAGACGTGGAAGGCTTTCCGCGTCTCCCCCGTCCCCCCTCCCGCCCATCTGTGTCGTCAGCGTGCCGCGAGGCGCTCTGACGTCACTGATTTCCCCACCGGAGCCGAGGACAGCAGCAGGTAAGGCCGCGCTCCACTCCGATGGGGAAATCCGGCCGAGAACGGCCTCCCCAGCTTTCAGGGAGGCCTCGTTTGAAAGGGAGAGTCTCCCCTTTCAAACGAGGCCTTCCTGAAAGGGTTTCCTGGCCGTGGATCGCGGCAGCGCTGCGATCCACGGCCAGGAAACCCCACTAGACACCAGGGATGTCTTTGGGGGGGTCGGCCCTTGTGGTAATGGGTCGGCCACCCCCGGGGGCATATTTTTAACATTTTTTAAAAGTTGGCTTTGTTTGGGGTGCGCGATCGCACCCCAAAAATGAAAAAAAAAAAATGAAAAAAAAAATGGCGGCGATATTGGCAGGGGGTCGGTCCTCCTGCTCAGTGGCCGACCCCCTGTGGGGGCATATTTTTTATTTAGACATGTTGGCTTTCCTTGGGGGGCACGATCGCCCCCAAAAATGCTAAAAATATTTTTTTAAAGTACAATGGTGGCAATATTGGCAGGGGTCGGTCCTCCTGCTCAGTGGCCGACCCCTGTGGTGGCAATTTTTTTTATAGCTATGTGCTTTCCGTGGGGGCCACAATCGGCCCCCAGGGAAGCCATAGCTATAAAAAAATTAGAGAAAGAGAGAGATCTTTATATATATATATATATATATATATATATCCAACAATACTCCGTCTCGTCTCGCTTCCTCTCCGCGAAAAGAAAGAGCACGGACCACTGTAGTTTGGTGCTGTTTATTATCAAGCTCTCAGTAGATCGTATCTGCCATATATATATAGAGAGAGAGAGTCTCTTTCTCTCTGTAGATGATATATGTATATATATGTATCTATATACATATGTATGTGTATATAGATACATATATATACATAAGTCTAAAGAGTGAATGATATATATATGTATCTATATACATATATATGTATAGATATATGTATATAAATATATGTAGAGATAAAATCTATGTATATATATATATGTGTCCGTGTCCGTGTGTGTGTGTGTGTGTGTATATATATATATATATATATATATATATGCTCCTTGATGCACAGTGAACGGCGCACTTGCGGACAGCTGCTTCACAAACGCGGGGGTGCGCCCGCGATATTTATCCAGGCTCTGTTTCCTTGTTTCCCAAAAAGAAAAACAGCACTCGCGGGGGCAGTTGCTAGAGTTTATTGGCCCCCGCGAGTGCTGTTTTTTGTTTTGGGAAACAAGGAAACGGAGCTTGGATATATATATATATATATATATATATATATATATATATATATATATATAGCGGCGATATATCTATATATATATATATATATATATATATTCAGAAACACAAAGGATGCCGCACTCCAGAGATTGGTTTCAGAGTTGCTTTATTTTCACCACGACTGGTGGTAGTGGTGGTGAAAATAAAGCAACTCTGAAACCGGTCTTGGAGTGCGGCATCCTTTGTGTTTCTGAATTTAAATATCGGGTAAGGATTCTACCCGTTGCTGCCTGCACCAGGTATTGAGCGCTCTGACATTGGGAATTAATTGTTATATATATATATAAATATTTATTTACAGAGATATTTCTCAGTGCTGAAATTATGAGACTGTGAAAGAACTATAATGAGTCTCTTTGAAGTTACCTGAAAGGCAGTAAAGTGTGGTACTGCTGCAGAGTACAAAAAAAAATTTCTGCTAGATAGAGATATCTGACTTTTGTGTAGTGGCAGTTTTGACGCCATAAAGGGTATGCTGAAACGAACAGATCGGTATTATGTAGACAGCTAAGTGGATTAGTAAAGCCACAAAGTAGAAACACTTTGTAACAGACTAAATGTATGTGAGAGAGGGGCTATGGAGAGATGAGGGGCACGTTTGCAAGGATGGTAGTGGGCGCATCAAAGGAGGTCATAGTGTGCAATTGTAAAGCACACGTTCACCCGTAGGCATCTTGGCGCCAAAATGATGGTCGCACTGGCTCCCACCAGCGCTAAAAGGCTGCGATGATGGGTATGTGGCAAGGTAAAGTAATACTGTGTCTTTTTTCTCTCTTTCTTAGTCTTTTTGGAGAGCGTACAGAGTTCGCAAAGGTAAGGTGACTTCGTCATTATTGACTTAAACACTTCACTCACGCACACACCCACCTACACTTTAAAACCAACAACCTATCTGCCTTCTACGTAGGATTGTGTTTTAAAAGGATAGTTTAGGCACTAGCAGAGATGGCATATCATTGGATGAATGCTGCCCAGGCCCTAAATCTGGTTCTGGAGTCCAGCTCTGAGGCAGGATCAGAGACTGAGACAGCAGATACTGAGACAGCATCTGAGGGAGAGTACAATGGAGCCGAATCTGGGAGTGACTTTTCAGTTGGCGCAGTTCCATCCGATGACTCATCGTCCAGCGATTCTGAAGGAGACGATGTCAGTCGTGCTGTGCCTTTGCCAGCACAGTCTGTGCAGCAGGACACCAGTAACAGGTTAGAGCAACCCAGAGTGCAGGGACGTGCGGCCGCAAGCACAGACGGAGTGCTGTCTTGGCAGCCTCCCAATTTAGTTCAGCCCCAAATTCCGCCTTTCACTGGTGACGCTGGATGTAAAGTAGATACGGCAAATTTTTTGCCAATTGACTACTTCCATCTCTTTTTTGGTGTTGACTTCCTAGACGAAATTGTGCAGCAAACAAATTTGCGTGCCGAACAATTTCTGAGGGAGCAAGGAGGCACTCTTGGGCCTCATTTTAGGGCACGCAAGTGGACTCCCACTTCTCTAGGGGAGCTGAAGATATTTTTGGGCCTCACGCTTAAAATGGGGGTAGTGCATAAACCAACCTTGCTATCCTACTGGTCTACTCGCACGGTTTGGTTAACCCCCATCTTCGCACCATACATGAGCAGAGATCGTTTTTTGCTATTGCAGCGCATGCTGCATTTCAATGACAACTCTGCTGCATTGCCCCGGGACCATCCAGACTATGACAGGTTGTTCAAAATTCGGCCTGTCGTGGAACATTTGTCTGCCAGGTTTCCAGAGGTTTATACTCCTGGAAAGAATATAGCCATTGATGAGTCCTTGATCTTGTATAAAGGGCGGCTGCTGTTTAGGCAGTACATTCCGAGCAAACGTGCTCGCTATGGCATCAAGCTGTACATGTTGTGTGAGAGCTCGACTGGCTATGTGTACAGCTTGAGAGTGTATACAGGGAAGGACACAACTCTTAACCCTGTAGGTTGCCCTCCCATGCTAGTGGTCACAGGAAAGATTGTATGGGAGCTTGTCCAGCCACTTCTTCACAAAGGTTATAACCTTTATGTGGACAATTTCTATACAGGAGTAGAGCTGTTCAGTGAGCTCTATAAAGCTGGCACCGTGGCTTGCGGTACAATTCGT
The DNA here is from genome assembly GCA_963921515.1 of Calotriton arnoldi. Classification (NCBI taxonomy): domain Eukaryota; kingdom Metazoa; phylum Chordata; class Amphibia; order Caudata; family Salamandridae; genus Calotriton; species Calotriton arnoldi. The sequence goes on from CAWUFW010013444.1 coordinate 273,091, forward strand.
TGTCTCCGCAAAGGATTCCCGCAGGAGCTTGTTTGCAAGAAGCTCCAGAAATCCCAGAGCACTGCATTGCGTTCCAACGAACTGCTCGCAGTTAAGTTCTCAGATAGGCGTGACGTGTACGTGCTCACTACAATTCATGCTGAGAGCACTTCCCCTGTCACGGTTTGGGGTCAGATGGCCGAAGTCCACAAGCCCACCTGTATACTTGATTACAACAAGTACATGGGCGGAGTGGACAAGAACGACCAGGTTCTTCAGCCATACAATGCGAGTCGTAAAACTCGCACTTGGTATAAGAAACTGTTTACGCACCTGATCCAGATGGCAACATACAATGCGTATGTTGTTTATCGTGAGACCACCACAGGAAGACTCATGTCTTTCCTTGACTTTCAGTTGTCTGTGATTGAAAATCTTACTGCTACAGAAGCAGAAGCCTCCACTTCATGTGTTCTGGAGGACGTGGCAAGGCTGCAGGAGCGACACTTTGCAGATAAAATTCCTGCAACACCCAAAAAGGAGCGACCATGTCGTTGTTGTAAAGTGTGCTCGATGCAGGGAAAGAGGCAGGAGACTCGGGTTTACTGTCCCCAGTGCCCAAGTAAGCCTGCCTTCTGTTTTCCTACTTGCTTTATGTTGTATCACACTAAAGCAAAATACTGGGAAATTGACTGAGGTGGTGCTGCCAATAGGTTAACCTTTCAATTGGTGTGAATGGATACCTACTGTCTGTGGGCCACTCCTTCACTACGCAAGCAGCTGCAGGATATTTCTTCCTCTACTTCATTTAATCATGGACTTCTCAACACCGTTATCTGCTTTCAGAACATGGTAGTTGTTTTGTTTGCCAATTGACAAGTGCATTATAGTCCCCACGCTGCACATACTGGTGGACAGAACATATGCCACGTTGTCATGGAGTACCCGTGTTTCACATTCAACCGTTCTTCGTAGTTTATGATGGTCTCTTTAGGAAGTTTTTGAAAATTTCCAGCATGTTTGCCTTAGTTTCAAAGGTAGATATGCTTGCTCAGCTCGAGAAATGTTTTTGCGGCATACTCGGGCACCCCCCAACTTGCATCCACAAACTGGAAGGAGTTGGATAGAGCATTGTGAGAGCATTGATAGCTCGTGACAGAAATGTTCACTCAAGCTTCAAGTAGCTAGAGATGGAAGGCATTAGTATAGGGTATCTTAACAATTGGATAGGGTTAGTCAGGACTCTGAGGACAGACACACGAACGGGTTAGAACAGCTTACGTTAGGTACGCTTTCCGAGGAATATTGCAAAGTTAGAAGGCAGATAGTAAAGGTAGTATAGATACACGTCCTGACTTCTTCTTCACCCATGGATTCAAATCCATTGCTGCCACACTCACACTGAATTTACTGTAGTACTTATGGGTCAATGCTGCTTGCCATGTTCATCCTCCGTTAGAACTTAGTAGATGGTCAGTTTGCTGTATGATAAGTGCATTACAGTCACTGCACATAACGGTGGATTGGACATATGCTACGTTGTCACGGACTACCCTTGTTTCACATTCATCCGTTCATAGTTTATGATGTTATCTTTTGAAAATTTCCAGCATGTTTGCCTTAGTTTCAAAGGTAGATATGCTTGCTCAGCTCGAGAAATGTTTTTGCGGCATACTCGAGCACCCCTCAACTTGCATCCACAAACTGGAAGGAGTTGGATTTAGCATAGTGAGTGCACTAAAGGTGCATGAAAGACATGTCTTCCTGAGCCTCATGTGGCTGTCATGGAAGTCATTAGTATAGGTTCACTGGGCAAAAGTTCGGTAACGTTCTGGAAGAAGGAGGTGGAGACTTGACAGGTGGTAGAATATAGTCAAAGTCATTATGTCTTGTGGCACATAAATGTGATGGGCCCTTGCATGGCGGCAGTATGTTTGTGTGAGTGCAAGTGATATGGTTGTTTGGGCCCGTGGCTGGCGGTACGGAAGTCTTGTGTGTGGTGTGTGAATGGCATGTGAATGGACCATAAAGTGGTTGGTGCCGTGATATGGCTTTATGGCTCCCCTTCAGAAGGCTTGGCTTCAATATTTATATACTTTGATAAGTATTTGTGCTTTGAAGCCAGCGTTTCTGGAGGTGCTAAAACCAACCTGTGTAAGTGGTGGATTAGCTTTATCAAATGAGTGTTAGATTTATATTTGTGTCGGTTTAATGGCCTTTTGTAAGATATTTTTTTTTCACAATGGGTAGCAGGGGACTTTCTGCCCTAGCTCAGTCGTCACCTAGGCAAACCTTTACATTTTTGAGTAGTAGACAAAGGGGAAGTACAAAGGTGAATGACTTGCGTGGTCCTCACTGTTTTTTTACCCAACATGCCCTGCTAGCCTTATATTTTGTTGAAAAAAATCACTATTTCCACACATTTTTGTGTGGGAAAGTTGTAGCATCGCCGGGCAGACACGCATTTCCTACCACCCAGCGTTCCCCAAGGTCTCCCGATAAAAATGGTGCCTCACTCGAGTGGGAGGCCCAAGTACCCGCGACAGGCTAGGGCCCAAAAGGTATTGAGGCGAGATTAAAATTGCCTATCACAAAACAACCTGGTTTTGTGAGGGGGTCACCTTGGTTTTTGGCCCCGTGCTCGGCGGCGAGCTAGGGAAACCTACCAAACCCACACATTTCTGAAAACTAGACACCCGGGGGGGTTCCAGGGAGGTATGGCTTGCGTGTATCCCCCAACGTTTTCCTACCCAGAATCCCCTGCAAACCTCGAATTTAGCTGAAAAAATCACTTTTCCCACACATTTTTGTGTGGGAAAGTTGTGGCATAGCCGGGCATACATGCATTTCCTACCACCCAGTGTTCCCCAAGGTCTCCCGATAAAAATGGTGCCTCCCTCGTGTGGGAGGCCCAAGTACTCACGACAGGCAAGGGCCCAAAACGTATTGAGGTGACATTAAAATTGCCTATCACAAAACAACCTGGTTTTGCAAGGGGGGTCACCTCGGTTTTTGGCCCCGTGCTCAGCGGCCAGCTAGGGAAACCTATCAAACCTACACATTTCTGAAAACTAGACACCTGGGGGGATCCAGGGAGGTATGGCTTGCGTGGATCCCCCAACGTTTTCTTACCCAGAATCCCCTGCAAACCTCGAATTTAGCTGAAAAAATCACTTTTTCCACATATTTTTGTGTGGGAAAGTTGTGGCATCGCCGGGCAGACATGCATTTCCTACCACCCTGTGTTCCCCAAGGTCTCCCGATAAAAATGGTACCTCACTCGTGTGGGAGGTCCAAGTAGCCACGACAGGCTAGGGCCCAAAACGTATTGAGGTGACATTAAAATTGCCTATCACAAAACAACCTGGTTTTGCAAGGGGGGTCACCTCGGTTTTTGGCCCCGTGCTCGGCGGCCAGCTAAGGAAACCTAGCAAACCTACACATTTCTGAAAAATAGACACCCGGGGGGTTCCAGGGAGGTATGGCTTGCGTGGATCCCCCAACGTTTCCTTACCCAGAATCCCCTGCAAACCTCGAATTTAGCTGAAAAAAATCACTTTTTCCACACATTTTTGTGTGGGAAAGTTGTGGCATCGCCGGGCAGACATGCATTTCCTACCACCCAGTGTTCCCCAAGGTCTCCCGATAAAAATGGTGCCTCACTCGTGTGGGAGGCCCAAGTACCCGCGACAGGCAAGGGTCTCCAGATAAAAATGATACCTCACTCGTGTGGGAGGCCCAAGTACCCGCGACAGGCTAGGGCCCAAAACGTATTGAGGTGACATTAAAATTGCCTATCACAAAACAACCTGGTTTTGCAAGGGGGGTCACCTCGGTTTTTGGCCCCGTGCTCGGCGGCCAGCTAGGGAAACCTATCAAACCCACACATTTCGGAAAACTAGACACCCGGGGGGTTCCAGGGAGGTATGGCTTGCTTGGATCCCCCAACGTTTTCTTACTCAGAATCCACTGCAAACCTCAAATTTAGCTGTACAAAATCACTTTTTCCACACATTTTTGTGTGGGAAAGATGTGGCATCGCCGGGCAGACATGCATTTCCTACCACCCAGTGTTCCCCAAGGTCTCCCGATAAAAATGGTACCTCACTCGTGTGGGAGGCCCAAGAACCCGCGACAGGGTAGGGCCCAAAACATTTTGTGATAGGCAATTTTGATGTTGCCTCAATACGTTTTTGGCCCTTGCCTGTCGCGGGTACTTGGGCCTCCCACACGAGTGAGGCACCATTTTTATCGGGAGACCTTGGGGAACACTGGGTGGTAGGAAATGCGTGTCTGCCCGGCGATGCCACAACTTTCCCACACAAAAATGTGTGGAAAAAGTGATTTTTCAGCTAAATTTGAGGTTTGCAGGAGATTCTGGGTAAGAAACCGTTGGGGATCCACGCAAGCCATACCTCCTGGAACCACCCAGGTGTCTAGTTTTCAGAAATGGTAGGTTTGATAGGTTTCCTAACTGGCCGCCGAGCGCGCAAGACCGAGGTGACCCCTTGCAACCCAGGTTGTTTTGTGATAGGCAATTTTAATGTCACCTCAATACGTTTTGGGCCCTAGCCTGTCGCAGGTACTTGGGCCTCCCACACGAGTGAGGCACCATTTTTATCGTGAGACCTTGGGGAACACTGGGTGGTAGGAAATGCGTGTCTGCCCGGCGATGCCACAACTTTCTCACACCAAAATGTGTGGAAAAAGTGATTTTTGTCAGCTAAATTTGAGGTTTGCAGGGGATTCTGGGTAAGAAAACGTTGGGGGATCCACGCAAGCCATACCTCCCTGGAACCACCCGGGTGTCTAGTTTTCAGAAATGTGTAGGTTTGATAGGTTTCCTTAGCTGGCCACCAAGCACGGGGCCAAAAACCGAGGTGACCCCCCTTGCAACCCAGGTTGTTTTGTGATAGGCAATTTTAATGTCACCTCAATACGTTTTGGGCCCTAGCCTGTCGCGGGTACTTGGGCCTCCCACACAAGTGAGGCACCATTTTTATCGGGAGACCTTGGGGAACACTGGGTGGTAGGAAATGCGTGTCTGCCCAGCGATGCCACAACTTTCCCACACAAAAATGTGTGGAAAAAGTGATTTTGTCAGCTAAATTTGAGGTTTGCAGGGGATTCTGGGTAAGAAAACGTTGGGGGATCCACGCAAGCCATACCTCCCTGGAACCACCCGGGTGTCTAGTTTTCAGAAATGTGTGGGTTTGATAGGTTTCCCTAGCTGGCCGCCAAGCACGGGGCCAAAAACCGAGGTGACCCCCCTTGCAAAACCAGGTTGTTTTGTGATAGGCAATTTTAATGTCACCTCAATACGTTTTGGGCCCTAGCCTGTCGCAGGTACTTGGGCCACACACACGAGTGAGGCACCATTTTTATCAGGAGACCTTGGGGAACACTGGGTGGTAGGAAATGCGTGTCTGCCCGGCGATGCCACAACTTTCCCACACAAAAATGTGTGGGAAAAGTGATTTTTTCAGCTAAATTTGAGGTTTGCAGGGGATTCTGGGTAAGAAAACGTTGGGGGATCCACACAAGCCATATCTCCCTGGAACCACCTGGGTGTCTAGTTTTCAGAAATGTGTGGGTTTGATAGGTTTCCCCAGCTGGCCGCCGAGCACGGGGGCAAAAACCGAGGTGACCCCCCTTGCAAAACCAGGTTGTTTTGTGATAGGAAATTTTAATGTCACCTCAATACGTTTTGGGCCCTAGCCTGTCGCGGGTACTTGGGCCTCCCACACGAGTGAGGCACCATTTTTATCGGGAGACCTTGGGGAACACTGGGTAGTGGGAAATGCGTGTCTGCCCGGCGATGCCACAACTTTCCCACACAAAAATGTGTGGAAATAGTGATTTTTTCAGCAAAATTTGAGGTTTGCAGGGGATTCTGGGTAAGAAAACGTTGGGGGATCCACGCAAGCCATACCTCCCTGGAACCACCTGGGTGTCTAGTTTTCAGAAATGTGTGGGTTTGGTAGGTTTCCCTAGCTGGCCGCCGAGCACAGGGCCAAAAACCGAGGTGACCTCCCTTGCAAAACCAGGTTGTTTTGTGATAGGCAATTTTAATGTCACCTCAATACGTTTTGGGCCCTAGCCTGTCGCAGGTACTTGGGCCTCCCACACGAGTGAGGCACCATTTTTATCGGGAGACCTTGGGGAACACTGGGTGGTAGGAAATGCGTGTCTGCCCGGCGATGCCACAACTTTCCCACACAAAAATGTGTGGAAAAAGTGATTTCTTTCAGCTAAATTTGAGGTTTGCAGGGGATTCTGGGTAAGAAAACGTTGGGGGATCCACGCAAGCCATACCTCCCTGGAACCACCCAGGTGTCTAGTTTTCAGAAATGTGTGGGTTTGATAGGTTTCCCTAGCTGGCCGCCGAGCACGGGGCCAAAAACCGAGGTGACCCCCTTGCAAAACCAGGTTGTTTTGTGATAGGCAATTTTAATGTCACCTCAATACGTTTTGGGCCCTAGCCTGTCGCGGGTACTTGGGCCTCCCAGACGAGTGAGGCACCATTTTTATCGGGAGACCTTGGGGAACACTGGGTGGTGGGAAATGCGTGTCTGCCCAGCGATGCCACATCTTTCCCACACAAAAATGTGTGGAAAAAGTGATTTTTTTCAGCAAAATTTGAGGTTTGCAGGGGATTTTGGGTAAGAAAACGTTGGGGGATCCACGCAAGCCATACCTCCCTGGAACCACCTGGGTGTCTAGTTTTCAGAAATGTGTGGGTTTGGTAGGTTTCCCTAGCTGGCCGCCGAGCACGGGGCCAAAAACCGAGGTGACCCCCCTTGCAAAACCAGGTTGTTTTGTGATAGGCAATTTTAATGTCACCTCAATATGTTTTGGGCCCTAGCCTGTCGCGGGTACTTAGGCCTCCCACACAAGTGAGGTACCATTTTTATCGGAAGACTTTGGGGAACTCGGGGTGGGTGGAATTTTGTGGATCCACGCAGATTCCAGAACTTTCCACCACAGAAATGTGAGGAAAATGTGTTTTTTTTTAACAATATTTTAGGTTTGCAAGGGATTCTGGGTAGCAGAACCTGGTGAGAGCCTGACAAGTCACCCCATCCTGGATTCCCCTGGGTGTCTAGTTTTCAAAAATGTATAGGTTTCCTAGGTTTCCCTAGGTGCCGGCAGAGCTAGGGTTCTAAATCTACAGCTAGGCACTTTGTTGAAAAAGGGTCCGTTTTCACTGCGAAAATGTGGTGTGTCCACGTTGCGTTTTGGGCCGTTTCCTGGCCCGGGTACTTAGGCCTCCCACACAAGTGAGGTACCATTTTTATCGGAAGACTTTGGGGAACGCGGGGTGGGTGGAATTTTGTGGATCCATGCAGATTCCAGAACTTTCCACCACAGAAATGTGAGGAAAACGTGTTTTTTTTTACAATATTTTAGGTTTGCAAGGGATTCTGGGTAGCAGAACCTGGTGAGAGCCAGCCAAGTCACCCCATCCTGGAGTCCCCTGGGTGTCTAGTTCTCAAAAATGTATAGGTTTCCTAGGTTTCCCTAGGTGCCGGCAGAGCTATGGTTCAAAATCTACAGCTAGGCACTTTGTTGAAAAAAGGTCCGTTTTCACTGTGAAAATGTGGTGTGTCCACGTTGCGTTTTGGGCCATTTCCTGTCGCGGGTACTTGGGCATCCCACACAAGTGAGGTACCATTTTTATCGGAAGACTTTGGGGAACGCGGGGTGGGTGGAAATTTGTGGATCCACGCAGATTCCAGAACTTTCCACCACAGAAATGTGAGGAAAATGTGGTTTTTTGGACAGTTTTTTTAGGTTTGCAAGGGATTCTGGGTAACAGAACCTGGTGAGAGGCAGTCAAGTCACCCCATCCTGGATTTCCCTGGGTGTCTAGTTTTCAAAAATGTATAGGTTTGCTAGGTTTCCCTAGGTGCTGGCGGAGCTAGGGTTCAAAAACTACAGCTAGGCACTTTGCCAAATAAGGGTCATTTTTCACAGTGAAATTGAGGTGTGTCCACATTCGTTTTGCGCCATTTCCTGATGCGGACACTAGGCCTACCCACACAAGTGAGGTACCATTTTTCTCGGAAGACTTTGGGGAACGCGGGGTGGGTAGAAATTTGTGGATCCACGCAGATTTCAAAACTTTCCACCACAGAAATGTGAGGAAAATGTGTTTTTTGGGACAATTTTTTAGGTTTGCAAGGGATTCTGGGTAACAGAACCTGGTGAGAGGCAGTAAAGTCACCCCATCCTGGATTCCCCTGGGTGTCTAGTTTTCAAAAATATATAGGTTTGCTAAGTTTCCCTAGATGCAGGCAGAGCTAGGATTCAAAACTACAGCTAGGCACTTTGCCAAAAAAGGGTCATTTTTCACTGTGAAATTGGGGTGTGTCCACGTTGCGTTTTGCGCGATTTCCTGTTTCGGGCTCTAGGCCTACCCACACAAGTGAGGTACCATTTTTCTCGGAAGACTTTGGGGAACGCGGGGTGGGTAGAAATTTGTGGATCCACGCAGATTCCAGGACTTTCCACCACAGAAATATGAGGAAAATGTGTTTTTTTTGACAATTGTTTAGGTTTGCAAGGGATTCTGGGTAACAGAACCTGGTGAGAGGCAGTAAAGTCACCCCATCCTGGATTCCCCTGTGTGTCTAGTTTTCAAAAATGTATAGGTTTGCTAGGTTTCCCTAGATGCAGGCAGAGCTAGGATTCAAAAACTACAGCTAGGCACTTTGCCAAAAAAGGGTCATTTTTCACTGTGAAATTGGGGTGTGTCCACGTTGCGTTTTGAGCGATTTCCTGTCGCGGGCTCTAGGCCTACCCACACAAGTGAGGTACCATTTTTCTCGGAAGACTTTGGGGAACGCAGGGTGGGTTGAAATGTGTGTATCCACGCAGATTCCAGAACTTTCCACCACAGAAATGTAGGGAAAATGTGTTTTTTTTGACAATTGTTTAGGTTTGCAAGGGATTCTGGGTAACAGAACCTGGTGAGAAGCAGTCAAGTCACCCCATCCTGGATTCCCCTGGGTGTCTAGTTTTCAAAAATGTATAGGTTTGCTAGGTTTCCATAGGTGCCAGCAGAGCTAGGGTTCAAAAACTACAGCTAGGCACTTTGCGAAAAAAGGGTCGTTTTTCACTGTGAAATTGTGGTGTGTCCACGTTGCGTTTTGCACCGTTTCCTGTCGCGGGCACTAGGCCTACCCACACAAGTGAGGTACCATTTTTCTTGGAAGACTTTGGGGAACGTGGGGTGGGTAGAAATTTGTGGATCCGCGCAGATTACAGACCTTTCCACCACAGAAATGTGAGGAAAATGTGGTTTTTTTGACAATTCTTTAGGTTTGCAAGGAATTCTGGGTAACAGAACCTGGTGGGAGCCAGTCAAGTCACCCCATCCTGGATTCCCCTGGGTGTCTAGTTTTCAAAAATGTATAGGTTTGCTAGGTTTCCCTAGGTGCCGGCAGAGCTAGGGTTCAAAAACTACAGCTAGGCACTTTGCCAAAAAAGGGTCATTTTTCACTGTGAAATTGGGGTGTGTCCACGTTGCGTTTTGCACCGTTTCCTGTCGCGGTCACTAGGCCTACCCACAAGTGAGGTACCATTTTACTCGAAAGACTTTGGGGAACGCGGGGTGGGTGGAAATTTGTGGATCCATGCAGATTCCAGAACTTTCCACCACAAAAATGTGAGGAAAATGTGTTTTTTTGACAATTTTTAGGTTTGCAAGGGATTCTGGGTAACAGAACCTGGTGAGAGCCAGTCAAGTCACCCCTTCCTGGATTCCTCTGGGTGTCTAGTTTTCAAAAATGTATAGGTTTGCTAGGTTTCCCTGGGTGCCGGCAGAGCAAGGGTTCAAAAACTACAGCTAGGCACTTTGCAAAAAAGGGTAATTTTTCAATGTGAAAATGTGGTGTGTTCACGTTGCGTTTTCAGCCGTTTCCTGTCGTGGGCACTATGCCTACCCGCACAAGTGAGGTACCATTTTTATCGGGAGACTTAGGGTAATTCATATTTGTAAAGCAACTGTTATTACCTATTGACTTTCGATGCATTTCTGCCTTCCAAATGAAAGACAATGTGTAAAAAGAAGTCATTTTGAAAAATTACCTATAATTCACATGCTAGTATGAGTATTCCCAATTTCGGAAATGTGCAAATATCTACTGTTTCTAAACTCTATATTTTGTTCCCATTTCAGAAATACATAGGAGTCTTTCATACCGAATTTTCCATGTATACATTTTCCCAGAATAATTGCTATATACCCGGTACATAATAAAAACCATTGCCAGACGCTGCTCAGTTTTTGGCTCTGGGTTCGTCGGGTTCTTGGTGAACCTACAAGTCCTAATTATCCCCACAACCAGAAAGGTCCAGTGGTTGTAACGGTATACTGCTTTCAAAGAGCTGTCATAATTAGAAGAAGTTACAGGTGAAAACGTTGACACAAAAGACTGTTTTTTAAACTAATTTTCCATTTTTCCTATATTTAACTGTTAGTTTCTATAAAGAAACCTTGATGGATTTACACAAATGACCCCTTGCTGAATTCAGAATTTTGTCTACTTTTCTACAATGTATAGATTTCCAGGATCCATTATTGCTTTCATACCCATTTCTACCATTAACTGGAAGGAGGTTGAAAGCACAAAAAATAGCAAAAATAGGCTATGTCCCAGAAAAATGCCAAAACTGTGTAAAATTTTTGGGTTTTCTGACAAAAGTCTGTCATTCCCTAAAAGCTGGGAAAATGGAGATTTCAGCCCCACAAACCCTTTTTTGATATCATTTGCAGGGAAAAACCCAGATGCTTTCATATGCGGGACTTTTTTCCAATTTTTCCACAAAAAACCAAAATTTAGCTGTATTTTGGCTAAAATCTGGGACCCCTCCAGGGGAATCCACAAACCCTGGGTACCTTTAGAATCCCCATGATGTTGGAAGAAAAGGACGCAAATTTGGCGTGGATACCTTATGTGGTCAAAAAGTTACAGAGGCCTAATCGCGAACTACTACAAATAGCCAAAAAAGGGCTCAGCACTGGGGGGGGGAAAGGCCCAGCAGTTAAGGGGTTAAACACATCATATTGGTTAACGTTCCCAATATACCAGTTTATATCAACAGAGCGCTCTTCTGCCCACTGAGTGCATTAGGGTATGCACACTGGTGAGCGCATAACAGACTTGCGGGCTTTCACAATCTGTTGGTCCATAAGCACACTCTACTGGTTTGCTCCCAAAATGAATGTATTCGTATATATGACATGTGTTTTGCGTGCAGATTCTCCTGCTGTGTGTTGTCCTCATAATGTACTATCTTTATTTTAATTACCCTCATTCACAAGCATATCATACAGCTCTGCATGAGTAGCACGTGTGTAAATGTTTAATGTACTGGTTCATATACAAACTATAGTGACTCATTCTTGCAGTGGCGGCTCGCATAGGGCGTGCTGCGGGGCGGGGCGGTGGAGGGGCAGGGTGGGGGGTTAGTAAGCTCGAACATACGACGGAACGGAGGAAAGTAATTATTACGTTCCTCCGTTCCGTCGTATGTCCGAGTTTACTACCCCCCAACCTGCCCCTCCCCTGCCCCACCTCACCGCCGCGCAGCACGCCCTATGCGAGCCGCCACTGCATTCTTGTAATGTACTGGTTTGTATGCGTAATATATTGGTTCAAATGTAGAACCTAATGTTTTGAAAGATTTACATGCCGGTTAGCATTCATACAGTACTGGTAGACATGCATAATTGCATGGTCATTTATGTAATATATTAGTTTTCGCTTGAAATATGGTGGCTTGTACACATAATATATAAGTTATAATGTACAACTAACTGGTTTGAAAGCATTAAATGCCAGTTTACATGCTTCATGTGTTGGTTCCCAGGCCTAACCTGCTGGTTGGAGTGTATACCATACTGATTTGAATACATAACTTACTGGTTGACATACATAATTGTATGCTTGATATAAATAAGATATTGCTTCATTCTTGTATAATGCATTGGTACCTGTAGTATAAAGTTTTAACTGTACAACACATTTGTATGAAAGCACTAGATGCAGATTGTTGTGTAAAATATGCAGGTATATATGTTTTGTATGCCCATCACATCCTCTTTGCTTTTTTGCCAATCACATTGGTTAATGAACAGCAAACACCTTGGTTTGAATGTTGTTTACAATGAAGCCTGCGCATAAGGAATTGGTCCACTGGTCTCTGGAAGTTGGAGGCTCAGTTACTCGCGTACTGGAAAACCACCGAAATGAAGCACTTACTGTTAGCCTCCACAGGTAAATACCATGGGGCAAATTTACAAGCCCATAACGCCACCGGAGCGTCACTTTTTCTGACGCTCCAGTGGCGTTCCTGATACCCCATATTTACATGGAGGCGTTAAGCCACTTAATGTGGCTCAACGCCACATTGTAAATATTCCCCTTTCTGCAGCAGTCCGCTGTGGCAAAGGGGCGGGCAATGGGTATTGCAGTGGTTGTTCCACCGCAACACCCATTGCTTTCTGACACTGCCCCATATTTACCAGGATGGGGCAGCTCCATCAACTAAGGCCAGGTAAAACCTGGTCTTAGGATGGCGATACGAGGAGAAATTATTAATTTCTCCTCGTATTTTGCTCTTTCTATGCGTGCTGCATTCTGCAGCACCCATAGAAACAGCAAATCACCTTATAAGATTGTTTATGCACAGAAAGGTGTACCTTCCTGCGCATAAAAAATCACCCCTGCAGCGCAGGCACCCTTGCAACATGGCTCAAGGGTGCCTGCGCTGGCGCTAGTCAGCTTTTTTAGCACCAGTGCTAGGGAAAATGCAGGGGTGCTCCATATTTTTGTAAATACGGTGCATCCCTGCGTTTTGAAAATGTCAGTGTGGCATTGCCAAATTTGGCATTACACCGCGCTCCGACATTTTCATGTACATATCCCCCCATGAAACTTGTACTTGTTATCTATTCATAACTGTAAAGTTATGTTTTTAAAAGCAATGTTTTAAAATGTATACTGTTTTGGTTTTCCCATAGTTAGCATTTAAACATTAAACATTTAAACATTATCTACTATTTAGCCGCCACCATGTAAATTGTAAATTTGCTATTTACTCCCCACTGGCAAAATAGCAGGAATGTGTATTATTTGGCCAGCTGAGCAAATAGCACAGAAATGTTGCTATTTACCCGGCCTCAACAAAATAGCAAAGAATGTTTACTATTTGGCCAGCGATCGTATAGATGGGAAAGAAATGGCTATTTACCCAGCTGCCGGCTAAATACCAGAGATTGATGTACTATTATGCCAGCGACCATGCAAATGACAAAGAAACTTATATATTTACCCACCCTCTGGTAAAATAGAGAAGATTGTGTACTATTTGTCAGGTGGCTGCTCAAAGAGCAAAGAAACATTGATAACTATCCAGCCACTGGTGAAAGATCAGGGATTGTGTACTAACTGGCCCACAGTCAAACAAATTGCACAGAAACTATACTATTTACTTGGCCACTTGCCAAATAGCAGAGATTGTGTAATCTGTGACTGGCGCCCTTGCGCCATTGCCTGAATAGCAGATACAAATTGATCAGCGACAGTGCAAATGGGAAAGAAACTTCACTACTTACTCGGCTGTTGGATATATTGCAGATATTATGTACGATTTAGCCAGAGGCCTTGCAAATAGCAACCAAAAATTACTGGCTAAACAGTAGTGGTTATGCTCAGTTTTGGGTAGCAGACCAAACAGATAACAAAGAAAGTTCACTATTTACCCAGCCATTGGCTAAATAGCAGAGAGTATACACATTTTAGCAGACAACCATATAACTAGCAAAGAAATGTAACTGTTTTCCTGCCTGCTGGCTGAATAGCAGAATTCATTTAGTATGTGGCCAGTTGCCATTAAAAATAGTAAAACAAACTTCATTATTCATCCAGCCACTAGTTACGCAGCAGAGATTATCTACAATATGGCCGGCGGCCGTGCAGATGGTAAAATAACTTTGCTTTTAACCAGCCGGTGGCTAAATAGTAGCAATACCGGACAATTTGGCTGCAAGCTGTGCAAACACCAAAAACAACTTTGCTATTTGTCTGGCTGATTTCTAAACAGCAAACAATTTGGTACTTTTTGGTCAGTGGACATGCAAATAGCAAGGAAACTTTACTATTGTTAGGGAGAGGGTGTGGCGTAACAGCCAGAGCTGTCGACTTTGGAGCTGGGAAACCAGGTTCGAATCCCGGCATCGGCTCAACATCCTGTGCTTTTGGGCAAATCACTTAATCTCCCCGTGCCTATGGACAGTGCCTAGAGACCCTCACTGGTGATTAGCCGCGCTATACAAATCCAAGTATTATTACTATTGTCTCAGTCGCTGGCCACTGGCTAATCAGCAAATATCCTGTACTATTTGACCAACCGTCAAGTAAATTGTAAGGTATCCCGACTATTTGATCAGCTGTGAGTGAAATAATACAAAATCACTACTTTCTAACCAGAAGCTGGATAAATACTGACATTTCTCTACTGTTTGCCCTTCCACTGGCTAAATACTATGGAATCCTTGCTAATTAGCTGCTCTCCGGATAAATAGCAATGTCTTTTTGCTATTTGCCTGGCTGCTCGTTAACTAGAAGATATTATGCCCTGTCTTATCCGCAGCAAGGCAGACAGTAAAAATAACCTTTTCTTGTTAACGTAGCTGCCAGCTTAATAGAGCAAATTATGAACGGTACCAAGAAGCGGACCAAATACTAAAGAAAGTTCACCAATAACCAGATCAATTGAGAAATAGAAAAGATTCTGTGCAATTTGGCTGGTAGCTAGGCACATGGAAAATATCCTATTTTAAATGTTGCTGAAACATTTGGCAACGACACGTCTCTATGTATCCGTCCACCAGCAAAATAGCAGAGATTCTTTACTATTTTACCTACCAGTTCCTAACCTGTGGTCTGGGACCCCGAGGGTTTGCCAGACATACTCAGGGGTTCCCTGACTGCTTAGAAAATGAAATATTACCAGATGAATAAAAGTGCATATAAATAAAGAAGCAAAAGATTCTGCAAATGAATTTGAAATTGGGGGCTAAAAATTAAGTTGGTATCCTCAGATTGATTCGTGGGACAGTGCAAGAGCATCAAACCGAATATAGTATGGACGATGGGTTGCCTTAACTGAATTTGCTCAAGCTCCAACCTTCCTATTAAAATTGTGATTGTTTTTTATATTTGTTTGTGAGTTAAATAAAATATTTCATCATTTGTGTATTGTTTTGTGGTTCAAGTCCTTGAAATTGCTTAGGCGGGGGTCCCCATCTTTCCAATAATGACTCTGTGTGGGTGCCCGGATTTCAATAATTATTCAGTTGTGGTCCCCAGATTCCAGAAATGATTAAGTGGGGGTCCACAGAAGTCAAAAGGTTAAGAACCACTGACTTAACCCATCACTAGGTCTACAGATGCTTATCTGTAGACTAGGTTGGCATAGTGCCAGTGGAAGGAGTGAGTGGGTAGAGGAAGCATGTTATGGAGGTGTTAGGGTGTGGTCTTTGCATATGGAGGGCCAGTGCACATAACTGACATGAGAGCAGAGTAGTCTTGGACCCTTTTCTCCTGTCTGGGTCAGTTTCTGCCACATCCATCTGTTGTGTCTAAACTCCCACCATACTCTGGCAGTCTGGGTTTGTTGCAGTCTTCTTATCACTGTTATTGTTATTGTTAATTTGGATTTGTAGAGCGCTTAATACCAGAAGGTCTCTAAGCGCTACAAGAAGAGTGGCGTCAGTCCCGGGCGAGTGGAAGACAATTAAGCCCAAGCTTCTGTGAAGAGAATGGTTTTCAGTTTTTTTCTGAAAGGAAGAAGGCGGCTTTCTGCGCGGAGCTGGCTAGGCAGCTTGTTCCAAAGGGTGGGTAAAAGGTGGGAAAAGGCTCGGCCCCCCTTGGTGGCATAGTTGAAGCGTGGGCAATTTAAGAGGCCCATCGTGGATGATCTTAGCAAGCGACATGGGGCGTATTTCTCAAGGCGTTGTTTAATATAGGTGGGTGCCTGTCCATAAAAAGCCTTGTGAACAATACAGAGGCCCTTAAATTTGGCCCTCTGTTTTATGGGCAGCCAGTGAAGACTTTGCAGAAGGGGGGATGCACGCGTATGCCTGGATACTTTAAAAATTTGCCTTGCCGCATCATTCATGACTATCTGCAGTTTGCCTACTAAAGAGTCTGGTAGTCCAATGTAGAGCGAGTTGCCGTAGTCGAGGCGGGAAAAGATCATGTATCTGGTTTGTTGTTCGTCTAGACTTGCACACTTCATTTGCCTTGTATACAGCTTTCTCAGGCATCGTCTGTTTCTAGGCACACCTCTGACATCCCAGGCTGTTTCTGGGGCCATATCCATCTTTGGCAGGCACAGAGAGTCACTGCACATTTCTTTAGCAACAGGAGGCTTTCTTCTACTCCCTTCAGTTTATATGATCATTCCAGACAGTGATTGTTCCACCTCCCTTACCTACACTCTGTCTCTGAGGCAGTAGGCAAGTGGGTAAAGCAGGATATGTGTATCACTGTAGTCTGATATCTTTGGTTAACATGCAGGTCACATAATTGATCCCGACAATGCTGATTGAGCCTTTCATTCTTTGAAGGTTGTCATATTGATAACACCAAATATGTGCAGCACTAAGAAACATTAAATATGTGTTGAGATACTATATAAAGTCAATATTATTATTACATACAATTACACATGATTCTACCCAACAAGGATTTCAATCATTTTATAGTATCTGACATGGTCTCATTAGATATCAATATGAGTATTGTTACCTGATTTCACCACTACACATTGTATGTAATTAAAGCACATTACAGTTATGATGTAATTGTTCACGCATTCTTTCATTTGTGGTTTCCTATGGGTAAAAGCTATGCTGAATTAGGTCGGTGTTTACTTTCTGATGAAGCTGTAGGTCTGGGTGGCGCCGGTGAAGCCAACTACGGACGTGGGGGGCATGGGCCTCCCCCCGCAACCACCAACAAAAATGGAGCTGTGGGTGCCCACAGGTGGGCACCAGGACACACACTTAATGAAAAAAATGCTGACACCCACTGGTGCACACAATGTGTGCCATCTGGGGGAGCCAGCTGGGGTCTTGTATCTCTCCCTACAGTCTCCCATCAAAATTAATGATGTGGGTATCCCAGGTGAACACTGGGACACCCACAAAAAATTATATTAAAAAAGTGAAAGATAAATGAGAGGCTTGTTTATTATTCACTACTCTGGCAAGGTGTGCCCCATAATGCCCTAGGCCTTTTATAGTACATTTGTTCTTGCTGGCAATACCCCTACAGGAGCCAGGGGCACCACAAAGCATTTTTTAAATGTTGTGAGGGGCGTTAGGGAGTGCAGTAGCCCCCAGCAACATAAAAAAGTCTCCTGGTTTAGTAAAAGCATTACCCCAGGAGTGCTTACCATATTTTTTAAAGCACTTCTAACTTGAGCTTTATGCTCTTCAGCCGTAACACAGAGTCCCCTTGTGGTAGGTTCTATGGGCGCACTTTGTAGCTTTAAAAATTATTTTTTTAAACTCAAAGACATATTGACGACTTTTTTTGAATTGAACTTTATTACATTTTTTATATTTCACTTTTATTAAACATTGCACTGGGGGAATTAATGAAATATGCATTTCATTATAAATATTGGGCATTTTTTAACAAAGACAATACATGTGCTTTATATATGTTGATATCCTAACCCTTTTCTAAAGCCCATAGGCCCACGCTTTATATTTTGGTGTTCTTATCCTTTGACAAAGTCAGTAGGTCTGCCTTACTTAAAATGACACCCTGTGCCCAACCCCCCTCTGCCCATGGCTCGTGTGCAGAGGGGGGCTTGGGCACCAGCGGGGGTTGCGTGCAGGGTCTGACCTGGCCAAAGGCCATGCATGGCGTAGGGTTGGCTGCCTGTAGGAGTTTGGATGCAGGGCCTCGCTGCAGGCTAACCCCACGACGCACATGGCCAAAGTCCGTGAGTAGCATGGGATTGGACGGCTACGAGGGGTAGGACGCAGGGCCTGGCTAGAGGCCAAAGGTGATACGTAGCATGGGGTTGTGTTACAAATGGTAATAAAATACTACTTTACTTAAAAAAAAAAAAACTTGAAATTCACTGAAAAAAAATAAAGGTTGAAGTGATGTTAGGTATGGTAATAATATCTTGTTCTGCATTAAACAAAACTTAGAAATTCACTCAAAAAACATATGTTAACGGTATGTTATAGTTTGGTGAAAATGTCAGTTAAAACATACCTTTTCAAATTAAAAAAAGTCTGAAATTCATCAGTTATAGCTATCTTAAGAAACTGTAACTTGTGCCCTTAAAGTAACTATAATTCGCGCCCTGCTAATTACCTTCCATATTACATCCCTTTGACATGCTCTATGACTTCACTGATAAAATGATTATAAAATCTGAAATGCCATCATTGATGGCAACACTATGTACGGCGAAGGCACAAGTTATATTTCCTTTAGTGCACAACATACATACAAAAAAGTTCACTAAATTAAACTGTGTTTAACCCTCTGGTAGCTTGCACAAAAGCAGTCAGGCTAAACTTAGAGGGAATGTATAAAGTATTTATGCAACACACAAGCAATAATAAAGTGAAAACACTACACAAGAAAAATCCCAAACCAATTTAGGGAAATAGAGTAAATTTTAATAAATACAATGACACATAAATGATCAAAATCCAATAAGTAGAACTGGAGCAAGTGAATTTAAAGTTTTCAGTGAAAATAGCTCCAAGAATAAGAAAGTGCTACTCACTGTTATCTGGACAAGCTAGACTGGGAGAAAGTCACAAGTTTAGGCCGACCGTGAAAGAGTGTGGGACAGATACAGGGACCAGGTTAGCCCTACTGAAGCATTATCTTGCATTGGAGGAGGTCGCGAGGAAGAGGCTTTTGACGCAAGGAGCCGGTTGAGTGTCACGGATGTTCATCGCTGTAGTGCAAAGATCCAGTCATCATTGGAGCATAGCAGTATGGGATCATCGCGGACGGTCGCAGTTGGTGCGAGGTGCAGGTCTCGCGATGTCAGGTGTCCTGAGAGGTCGCTGTCAGCGCAAAGAACAGGTTCCACCAGAAGAGACAGTCATGGCGCGAGCAGAGTCTTGGTGGGAACGGACTTGTTCGCACACAAGAGAGCCCAACTTTAGGATTTTCACCTTTTCTTCAGGAGGAGTACACTGAGGTGCAAACCAAGGTTCCAGGCACTGAGGGGCGCCTCTTGGGGATCAGGACTCACTCCTGTTAGAGGTCAGCAGCAGGGTTCAGGCAGGTCCAGTTGATGATGGTCAGCTGAGCAGTTGCAGGGAGGCCTTTGGAAGCTTGTTGTGTCCCTGTAGCTCACAAAGGAGGCTAGCCAGCTAGCCCATTGAGTCACTCTGCTGGTCCTGGTTTCAATGGAGCAAATCCAGGCTTCCTTCCTCAGACAACTGGGCAGCAAAACAGTCCTCTTGACAGCAGGGTACAAGGGCAGTCCTTCTAAATCTTCCCCAGGTGTAGGAGTGATTTGGTTTGGGGTCTGAGAGTGCCACCTTTTATCCCCAGTGTCAGCCTGTGGGCAAGGGATGCTGGAGACATGTTTTAAAGTGCTAGTTTGGTGGTGGCACAATGAGTGCTGCAGGTCCACTAGTGCCAATTAATTTACAGGCCGTGGGTACATGGGATACCATTTACTAGGGACGTACAAAAAAACCGTCACTTGACCCAGCCTGTTTAAAAAACTACAGACCTATCTCGCTCCTCCCATATCCGGTTAAGATCATGGAGCGCCTTGTAAGCAGGGCACGGTCCCAGTTTCTGGAGGTAAATAATTTACTGGATGCCAGACAATTCGGCTTCCGCCCAGAACATGGGACTGAGACTGCCTTGCTGACTGTGTTGGATGACCTTCGTTTGCGTGCGGACATGGGTCAATCTACTATACTGATCCTGTTGGATCTGTCCGCCGCATTCGACACAGTCAATCACAAGGTTCTCCTGGAACGATTGGAAGGAGTGGGGGTAGTGGGCTTGGCCCTGAAATGGCTGCATTCATATCTGTCTGACAGATGTCAGGCTGTGGCCCTCCCCCCTTTTCAATCCAAGTTTACTAAGATACATCATGGTGTACCGCAAGGCTCTGCTATCAGCCCTATTCTTTTCAACGCCTATATGCGTCCCTTGGTGGATGTCATTAAATCTTATGGTATAGGTCTTGTAAATTATGCGGATGACACCCAGCTTATTCTCTCTTGGGATAGAGAACAGTCACTTTCGGTGGATAATTTTCATGCATGTATGCAGAGTGTGGTACACTGGCTGCGAAATAATTCCCTGCAATTTAATGCAGATAAAACAGAGTTTCTTTATATTGCAGGTGGAAGAGTACCACATCCTCTCCCAGCCAATATGTGGCCGACTACTGCTGATGCCCCGCTGGAACCCTCTAAATCTGTTCGTAACCTGGGAATTTGCTTTAATGATGAGTTGACGCTGGAAAATCAAGTCAACAAGACGGTTGGGAGTTGCTATTCCCTTATCAGAGTTCTTAAAAAGTACTCCCCATGCTCCCGGCACATACTTGTGCTCTGGTAGTAAGGAGCGTCATCCTGAGTAGGATTGATTACTGTAATGCTCTGCTATTGGAGTCTCCTAAATATTTAATGGGGAGACTGCAGAGAATCCAGAATATAGCAGCTAAGTTGGCCTTGACGAGACCTCGTCAGTCCTCCTCCTCTCAGGCTCTGATGGACCTTCATTGGCTTCCAATCCTGCAGAGGGTTCATTTTAAATCCCTCTGTGTTGTGTTTAAGGCATTGCACGGTCGTGGGCCATTACCTTTGCAGAGGAAATTCAGTTGGTATGTTCCCACCCGTTGCCTCAGATCTTCCTCTGCTAACTGGGTGAAAGTGCCAAGGGTTAAGAGAGCTAAACTGGGGGGCAAGCTTTCAGCGTCGCTGCTGCAAGACTTTGGAATAGCCTACCCACGGAGCTGCGACAGATGACAGATTTTATGCCTTTCAGGAAGAAATTGAAGACCTGGCTCTTCCCCAGAGTTTGATGCCTCCTACTCCTTATCACAGGCTCTCTTTCCGTCTCTCAGCGCCAGGATACCCGACGGGTCACAGTGCGCTCTATAAATAGTCCTTACATTTACATTTACATTTACAAGTAAATTAAATGTGCCAATTAGGTGCAATCCAATTTTACCAACTGCTAAATGAGAGCACTACCACTTTAGCACTGGTTAGCAGTGGTAAAGTGCACAGAGTCCAAAAGCCAACAAAAAGGAATTCAGCAAAACGGAAGGAGTGAAGACAAAATGTTTGGGGGGCTGCTAACCAAGGGTGTCAGGTCTAATATGTGTTCCACCCAGCAGAAAACAGGGAGAACTACCTAGTTCATGAGAGTTCTCACCGCTAAGGCAACACGATGTTCCACCATAAAGTCCACTCCCTGTAGCGAGATGAAATACCTCAACAGTTTGAGATTCTCAGCCCTCATTTGCATCAGGAGTCTGTGGTCTGTCTGAACTTGAAAGTGAGTCCCAAATACGTACAGTCTCAACTTCTTCACTGCCCAGACCACTGCAAAGGCTTCCCTCTCTATTGCAATCCAACTCTGTTCCCAAGGAAGTAGCCTCCTGCTGATGAAGGCTACTGGTTGGTCTAGGCCCTCATGATTCAGCTGTGAGAGCACTGCCCCTATGCCATGCTCTGAAGCATCTGTCTGGTCAATTTATTCCATGGGGAAGTTGGGTGCCTAGAGCACTGGTGCCATGCACATGACCTTTTCAAGGTGTCAAAAGCTTTCTGGCACACCTCTATTCAGATCACCTTCTTGGGCTGCTTGTTGGAATTCAGCTCGGTCAAGGTTGCAACAATGGTGTCATATCCCTTGACAAATCTGCTGCGATAACTATTGAGGCATAGGAAGGCTGTCACCGCTGTCTGGGTCTTGGAGTTACCACACCAGGATGGTCAGTAATTTGGGTGGGAAGGCTGAACCTTGCCCCTGCCAACCTGGTGGCCCAAATAGCAAAGCTCTGCCCTGTCTGCCACTTACTGGCCTTCATAGTCATCCCTGCCTTCTGCAGGACCAGAAGCACTGCCAGAGATATTTCAGGTGTGTAGGAGAGTAGGATCTGCCTCTTATGTTGCCCCCACTTTTTTCTGATGTTTACACTGGTTTCTGGCTATAGTCTGGCTGGGACCCTGCCAATCAGGGCCCCAGCCTCTCTGTTCTCTCTAAATGACTTGGAGTGCACTCTAGGTGCACTAGTGATTGGATACTGTGGTACCTTATGAGTCCCTAGTATATGGTACCTTAGGTACCAAGGGCATAGGTACTTCACAGGCCTACCAGGGGCTGAAGCATGTATTATGTCACCCCTGGGAAGCAGACTAAATCTGACACCACAGGCCTGCTACTGCAGCCTGGGTGAGGAGGTGCTAGCACTCCTCACTGAGATATAGGTCCCCTATATCTCTCCTGCACACACATTTAAACTTATCAGTCACCCCTAAGGCAGGCCCTATCAATCCTGAGGGCAGGGTGCTTAGTTCCTATGTGAGAGGGTGCCTCTGCCTGAGCAGGGCCCCTCTGCAGCTCTCAGAGTCTATTCTCTGGGGCTGTTTGTGAATGCGGTCAAACCATATACTCTTAAGTGCATTATATCCTCGCAGTAAATGCTAACTTTGGAATGGCTGCATCAAAACATGTCGTGTTTGGTGTCAAACACTTTGGAATCATACCCCCACACCAGTAACTGGTGTGGGAGTATGATCCCACCCTTCTAGAGGGATAGACATGTACCTACTGTGGAAACGCGGTAGAATCCTAAAGAGCCCTGGCATCACAAAATGGATGCCACCAGTCACAGACACTGGGCTGCCCTCCTGCTGATGACCGACACTCGCAGTGGAGGAGGCCCAACAATAGGTATCCTGTCCCAAGGGGTGTGACCACCTCCCAGACAGGGTTTAGTGTATTGGGGCTGGGTGGGTGCACTCCTAGAGTGCTTTGAAGTCCTGCACTGGGGGAGCAGAAGGCTCCTCTGTGCATACACCAGTTCAAACCGGCTCAGGGGCTACCTGCCCCTGCTCTGGCGCGAAACTGGACAAAGGGAAGTGGGTGTAGCCACCCACTCCCCTGACCCTCCCATAGGTGGGGTCATAGAGCTAGTCCCTCCCTTATTTTTAGTATAAGAGGGGGAACCTGTGCATTGCAACCTAGATACCCCTGGACGACGCTCTAAAGAAGAATCCCGGACCTTCGACGTTCCACTACCTCTGGAAGACTGAAGAATCTCCCTTGGAGTCAAGGAAGGACTCCCCTGCTTGGCAGGCACCAAAACTGCAACGACGGTCGCAAACAATGCCGCTCCCGCTGGAGCCCGAAGTCCCTGTAGCCCTGAAAGAGGATTTCCTGACTTCTCCAAGGCCATCGTGAGTCTCAGCGAAGCTGAGGCAAGTGGACCCCACGAGTGACGAGGAACTTCAGACCCTGGGTACCGTGCACTATTTTCAAGTGCAACCCCTTCACGATGATCTACGAACTTGTGCTTTGGACCACGTATGGTCCCAGCCTCTAGCAGAGATCCCTCCCAAGATCAGAGGCCTACCCCGTTCCGAGTGACCGTGGGCCCCTGTTGAGTGAATCCTCCCAAGGCGTCTTTGCGATCCCTTGCCAGCCAGCTTGTGGGTCCCCTGAAGACTTTTCTACAAAACCAAAGGGCTCCCCTGGTTGCTCCAGGCCTGCCCTGACCTACCCTCGCTGGGTAAGTCCCCCAGACCTTGCTGGTCTGCACCATTGACTTTTTATCTTCTCCACAAGACTTGCTGCTACCAAGGCTTGTTGGCTCCAATCGGGTCGCCGACACCGCAGTCAGCTGCAGACTTCGGGGGACATGCTGAATCCAGCTCCTGGTCATTATCGACACCTCCTGGACATCGTGGTCGAAGAGTCAAGACACCCGGGAACGACCTGAATCTGTCGACGACGGTGGGCATTCATCTTCCTTGCCCCGGGTCACTGCCAAGTGACTTTGAACACTGTCCCCTCTGCTTTCAGGTCTTCCTTCTTCCGAATCCAGGCTTGGATTCCACCGGACACTTCTCCTGTCGTCGCAAGCAGCAAGTCTTCACTGGCTCCCATTGAAAACGACGCCGCGACCCGACACCAAAGGACACCTATGCACCCGGCTTCCCTGGGTGAGGTAACTTCAGCACTACAGTGCTCCTGTGGGTGTTGGCCCTAGAACTACTTACCCTGTAAGTGACTTGCTTGTAGCTACTCTAGAAGTGCCCTAAAACTCATATTTTCCAAGTGCGACCATCGCATTGACTCGTACAGGACTCGCGTCGGTGTTAGACACACCGCGTCCTTCACCCTTGCAACTCTACCCGTAACCGCGTCCTTCGACTCGTACTGGGTTCGTGTCGGTGCTCTCACCTCGAACACGCAAGGGACCTTTAACATTGATATCTCAATCGCGTCCTTTCGCATAGACTCGTACAGGACTCGCACCGGTGTCTGAACACCGCGTCCGTCCCCTGTGGGTCTCCTACAACTACCTGGGGTGGTTCTTTGGGGTCCCTCGATTCTACATGCTCTAGGCCCAGGTCTAGTCAAGCTAGGGTTGTGATACTTGATTGTGCTAACTTATTTTAAAACATTGATTTGTACATATGTTCCTGACTTCTAATCTCATAAAGAGATTAGTAGAGAGTTGTTTAGTAATAAATACATATATATTTGATATATATACCTGTGTGGTGTCTTTTCATTTGGTGATTCAGGAGATTGTGTGGTAAAACAAGCTGCTTTACATTCCTCCAAGACTTAGCCTGAAGGCTGCTCTCCACAGCTACCACTAGGATAGCTTTCTTTAAAGGTTGTCTTAAACCTACCTACCATAAGAGTCGAATTGTACTGGTGCAAGGTGTCCACTTTAACTAGTGGACAGCATATACCAGGCCAACTTCTCACATTGGTGGCAGCGTGTGGGATTCCAGCTTGCTATTGTTTTACCAGAAAATCTCTATTTGAATTACTAACTGAAAACCACTATAGGTACTCAAGGTACATATAAAGTCAAGCTTAGTATCAATAAGTTCTACTGAACTTAGAGCTGTGTGCCAAGGGATAGCACACCCTTTCTACAGCTCAAGCTAGTATCAGTAGGCCACAAACTAGTGTAGGTAGTACAACACTGCACAACACTAGAATGTCCTTAAGGGATGGACCCAGTGGATCCACTCAGCTTCAGTATAAGGACATGACTTTCTTTGACTTGAAAGCCATGTGTGCTGAAAGGCACCTGAAGATAGGACAGAGTCCCTCCACACTACACCTGATAGATCTGCTGACAGCAGATGATCTTAGATTAGCTCTAGGAGCTAATGGGTCTGAATCAGTGAGTGGGTCAATTACAGTGTCTGGGTCAGATGATGAACATCAGGTTGACCAAGACTCTGTGGTTGTAGGGCCAGGCCCCAAGGGGTCTGAACAGGACAGAGGAATTCTCCCTAAGAGAACTGACAGAGTGGAGAGAGAGGCCTAGGTCCCTTTCTAGGGACTCTGACCACTCCTATCACTCTGGCAGAGAAACTGTCCACCAGAGAGACTCCTACTTCCTAAGAAGAGAGAGTTCCTCTGAAAGACTGTACAAACTGCTGCAGTATGAGGAAGCAAGATTTGCCCTCAAAACCAAGCAGTTGGCATTAGATAAAGAAGCCTTTGAGCTCCAGAGAGCTTCTAGAAGAGAGGGGTTAGAACCCCCTGGTGGCAGCAACAGTGTCCCTAGAGGCAGAGAATATATTCCAGACCATAGGAACCTGAGCAAGGTTGTTCCTCCCTACCAGAGTGGGGATGATATCCATAAGTGGATAACTGCTATGGAAAGGGCCTGTAGAGTACAACAGGTCCCCCAAAAGCAGTGGGCAGCAATCTTGTGGCTCTCCTTTTCAGATAAAGGTAGAGACAAGCTCCTCACTGTTAGAGAAGAGGATGCTGATGACTATGAAGTCCTGAAGAGTGCACTGATAGATGGGTTTGGCTTAACCACTGAGCAGTACAGGTTGAAGTTCAGAGACACCCAGAAGGCACAGACTCAGGACTGGACTGACTTTGTAGATTGTGCAACCAAGGCTCTGGAGGGTTGGCTGGTTGGCAGTAGGGTTACTGATTTCAAGGGATTGTATAATCTAATGATGAGAGAACAGATCCTTAATAATTGCCAGAACCAGTTGTTGCATCAATACCTGGTGGACTCAGATCTGACCTCTCCCCAAGAATTGGGAAAGAAGGCAGACAAGTGGGTCAGAACCAGGGTGAGGCAGAAAACCCAGAACCAAGGGGGTGACCCAAAGAAGCAGGATTCTAAGGGCTCTGAGAAAAGTGGGGATAAGTCAAAAGACCAGAAGTCTTCACAAGGGCCCCAAAAATCTGCATCTGGTGGGGAGTCACAATCCAACAAGGGAAAAGGCCAAAAGAAGCCCTGGTGCAAATTCTGTAAACAGAAAGGGCACTGGACTTCTGATTGTAACAAGTCCAAAGACCAAACCACCACCACTCCTGCCCCTAAGGCAACTGTTCCCCCTAGTTCAGCTACTGGTGGAGGTGGTACTCAGAAAAAGGGTGTAGTAGGGCTGACCCTGGGTTCTGAAGTGGACTCTGGCCTAGCCAGAGTACCCACTCAGGCAATGCTGATTTGTGATGGAGACATTGACATGTCCTTCCTAGTGAGCCCCAGTAATCTGGGCAAATACAAACAGCAGCCTGTAATAAATGGCAAACAGGCTTTGGCATTTAGGGACACAGGTGCTAGTGTCACCATGGTGGCAGAGGATCTTGTGGACCCTGGACAGATCATCCTGGGTGAAATGTACCAGGTGACCAATGCAAGCAATGCCAGGACCAACCATAGTCTGGCAGTTGTGAATTTCTCCTGGGGAGGGGTAACTGGCCTCAAGAAGGTTGTAGTCAGTGCAGACCTCCCTGTAGAATGTCTATTGGGCAATGATCTAGAAACTTCAGCCTGGTCTGAAGTAGAGTTATGGACTCATGCTGAGATGTTGGGCATCCCTGCAGAGGTATTTGCTGTGACCAGGTCACAGGCCAAAATGCATGACACTGAACAAGCTCTGGATCCTGAAATTATGGACCAGATGCTTCCCAAGAAGAGGAGCAGTAGGGTTAAGGCAGTGCCTTCCCCTCTGTCTCAGATCACAGATTCCCCTCTTGAGGGAGGAGAAGCAGATCCTGAAGAAGGAACTGCCCCAGAGGGACTTGAGCCTGACCAGGTTGAGTTCTTGGGGGCAGGGGGCCCTTCTAGGGAAGATCTGAGTAAGGAGCAACAGTGCTGCCCCTCTCTTGAACCCCTCAGACAGCAGGCTGCTGCTGAGGCTGCTGGGAGTGCTAGTGGGTCCCATAAAGTTTATTGGGATGAGGGACTCCTATATTCTGAAGGTAGAGATCCAGCCCCTGGAGCCACCAGGAGGTTGGTAATACCTCAGAAGTTTAGGGGTTCCTCTTGACCCTAGCACATGACATCCCTTTGGCAGGTCACTTGGGCCAAAACAAGACCTGGGACAGGCTTGTTCCACATTTTCATTGGCCACATATGTCAGAAGACACAAAGGAGTTTTGTCGCTCCTGTGTCACATGCCAAGCCAGTGGCAAGGCAGGTGGCACAACAAAGGCCCCCTGATACCACTACCTGTGGTGGGGGTACCCTTTGAAAGGGTAGGGATTGACATTGTTGGTCCCCTTGACCCTCAAACTGCATCTGGGCACAGATTTATCCTGGTGGTAGTGGATCATGCCACCAGGTACCCAGAGGCAATTCCCCTGAGGACCACCACAGCCCCTGTGGTGGCAAGAGCCCTCATTGGAGTTTTCTCCAGAGTGGGTTTCCCAAAGGAGGTCATCTCTGACAGAGGTACCAACTTCATGTCAGGATACTTGAAAGCAATGTGGAAGGAGTGTGGGGTAACTTATAAGTTCACCACCCCCTATCACCCACAATGCAATGGGTTGGTTGAACGCTTCAACAAAACCCTGAAGGGAATGATTAAAGGACTCCCAGAGAAGCTTAGGCGGAAATGGGACCTTCTTCTTCCCTGCCTGTTGTTTGCATACAGAGAAGTTCCACAGAAGGGGGTTGGTTACAGCCCATTTGAGCTTCTGTTTGGGCATCCTGTAAGAGGTCCATTATGTTTGGTAAAAGAGGGCTGGGAGTTACCTCTCAAACCCCCCAAACAAGATGTGATGGACTATGTACTTGGTCTCCGCTCCAGGATGGCTGAATACATGAAAAAGGCAACCAAAAACCTGGAGGCCAGCCAAGAATTACAAAAAGCTTGGCATGACCAAAAGGCTGTGCTGACTGTATACCAGCCAGGACAGAAAGTGTGGGTGTTGGAGCCAGTGGCCCCAGCAGCCCTCCAAGACAAATGGAGTGGCCCCCATACAATAGTTGAGCAAAAGGGAGAAGTCACCTATCTGGTGAATCTTGGAACTCCCAGGAGCCCCCTGAGGGTGCTCCATGTCAACAGATTGAAACCATATGTTGACAGGGCTGACATGGGCTTGCTCATGGCAACTGATGAGGAACAGGAGGAGGAGAGTGACCCCCTCCCTGACCTGCTCTCGCAGAACCCTGATGATGGGTCAGTAGATGGTGTTGCTTTGGCAAGCAGCCTCACTGACCATCAGCAAACTGAGTGCAGACAAGTTCTGCAGCAGTACAGACATATGTTTAGCCTGACCCCTAGTCAGACTACCTGGTGCACCCATGAGGTGGACACTGGAGACAGTCTGCCTGTCAAGAGTAAAATCTACAGGCAACCTGACCATGTCAGGGACTGTATCAGGACTGAAGTCCAGAAGATGTTGGAGTTAGGTGTGATTGAGCCCTCAGATAGCCCATGGGCTAGCCCAGTAGTCCTGGTACCCAAGCCTCATACCCAGGGTGGTAAGAAAGAAATGAGGTTTTGTGTAGACTACAGAGGCCTCAATGCAGTCACCAGGACTGATGCCTATCCCATACCAAGGGCAGATGAGCTGATTGATACTTTGGCCTCAGCCAAGTATCTGAGTACATTTGACCTAACAGCTGGCTACTGGCAGATCAGGTTAGCTGATGATGCAAAAGCCAAAACAGCATTTTCAACCCCTGGTGGGCACTACCACTTTGTGGTGATGCCCTTTGGATTGAAAAATGCACCTGCCACTTTTCAGAGGTTGGTGAACAAAGTTCTGGCAGGGATGGAAACTTATTGCTCAGCTTATCTAGATGATATTGCTGTCTTTAGTTCCTCCTGGCAGGATCACCTGGTCCACCTCAGAAATGTTTTGGAGGCTCTGCAGAAAGCAGGCCTCACTATCAAGGCCACTAAGTGCCAGATAGGGCAGAGTCAGGTTGTGTACCTGGGCCACCTTGTGGGTGGAGGCCAGGTTCAGCCTTTACAGAGCAAAATCCAAACCATAATGGAATGGGTTGCTCCAACCACCCAGACACAGGTGAGAGCCTTCTTAGGCCTGACTGGGTACTATAGGAGGTTTGTGAAGGGATATGGATCTATAGTGACCCCCTTGAATGATCTGACCTCAAAGAAAATGCCAAAAAAGGTTCAGTGGACAGCTAGCTGTCAGAAGGCATTTGAAGACCTAAAGCAGGCCATGTGCACTGCCCCCATCTTACAGAGTCCAGACTACACCAAAAAGTTCATTGTCCAAACAGATGCTTCTGAGCTGGGTGTGGGAGCTGTACTGTCTCAACTGAATGATGAAGGTCAAGACCAGCCAGTAGCTTTCATTAGCAGAAGGCTGACCCCTAGAGAGAAACGTTGGTCAGCTATAGAGAGGGAGGCCTTTGCTGTGGTATGGGCCCTGAAGAAGCTGAGGCCATACTTGTTTGGCACTCACTTCATAGTTCAGACTGACCACAAGCCCCTCCTATGGCTTAAACAGATGAAAGGAGAAAACCCAAAACTTTTGAGGTGGTCCATTTCCCTACAGGGGATGGACTATACAGTGGAACATAGACCTGGGACCCAACATGCCAATGCAGATGGACTCTCAAGGTATTTCCACTTAGAACACGAAGACTCAACTGTTCAAGGTTAGTTTAGTGTCCCTGCGTTTGGGGGGGGGTTGTGTAGGAGAGTAGGATCTGCCTCTTATGTTGCCCCCACTTTTTTTCTGATGTTTACACTGGTTTCTGGCTATAGTCTGGCTGGGACCCTGCCAATCAGGGCCCCAGCCTCTCTGTTCTCTCTAAACGACTTGGAGTGCACTCTAGGTGCACTAGTGATTGGATACTGTGGTACCTTATGAGTCCCTAGTATATGGTACCTTAGGTACCAAGGGCATAGGTACTTCACAGGCCTACCAGGGGCTGAAGCATGTATTATGCCACCCCTGGGAAGCAGACTAAATCTGACACCACAGGCCTGCTACTGCAGCCTGGGTGAGGAGGTGCTAGCACTCCTCACTGAGATATAGGTCCCCTATATCTCTCCTGCACACACATTTAAACTTATCAGTCACCCCTAAGGCAGGCCCTATCAATCCTGAGGGCAGGGTGCTTAGTTCCTATGTGAGAGGGTGCCTCTGCCTGAGCAGGGCCCCTCTGCAGCTCTCAGAGTCTATTCTCTGGGGCTGTTTGTGAATGCAGTCAAACCATATACTCTTAAGTGCATTATATCCTCGCGGTAAATGCTAACTTTGGAATGGCTGCATCAAAACATGTCGTGTTTGGTGTCAAACACTTTGGAATCATACCCCCACACCAGTAACTGGTGTGGGAGTATGATCCCACCCTTCTAGAGGGATAGACATGTACCTACTGTGGAAACGCGGTAGAATCCTAAAGAGCCCTGGCATCACAAAATGGATGCCACCAGTCACAGACACTGGGCTGCCCTCCTGCTGATGACCGACACTCGCAGTGGAGGAGGCCCAACAATAGGTATCCTGTCCCAAGGGGGTGTGACCACCTCCCAGACAGGGTTTAGTGTATTGGGGCTGGGTGGGTGCACTCCTAGAGTGCTTTGAAGTCCTGCACTGGGGGAGCAGAAGGCTCCTCTGTGCATACACCAGTTCAAACCGGCTCAGGGGCTACCTGCCCCTGCTCTGGCGCGAAACTGGACAAAGGGAAGTGGGTGTAGCCACCCACTCCCCTGACCCTCCCATAGGTGGGGTCATAGAGCTAGTCCCTCCCTTCTTTTTAGTATAAGAGGGGGAACCTGTGCATTGCAACCTAGATACCCCTGGACGACGCTCTAAAGAAGAATCCCGGACCTTCGACGTTCCACTACCTCTGGAAGACTGAAGAATCTCCCTTGGAGTCAAGGAGTGACTCCCCTGCTTGGCAGGCACCAAAAACTGCAACGACGGTCGCAAACTACGCCGCTCCCGCCGGAGCCCGAAGTCCCTGCAGCCCAGGAAGAGGATTTCCTGACTTCTCCAAGGCCATCGTGAGTCCCCAGCGAAGCTGAGGCAAGTGGACCCCACGAGTGATGAGGAACCGCAGACCCTGGGTACCGTGCACTATTTTCGAGTGCAACCCCTTCACGACGTTCTACGAACTTGTGCTTTGGACCACGTGTGGTCCCAGCCTCTAGCAGAGATCCCTCCCAAGATCAGAGGCCTACCCCGTCCCGAGTGATCGTGGGCCCCTGTTGAGTGAATCCTCCCGAGGCGTCTTTGCAATCCCTTGCCAGCCGGCTTGTGGGTCCCCTGAAGACTTTTCTACGAAACCAAAGGGCTCCCCTGGTTGCTCCAGGCCTGCCCTGACCTACCCTCGCTGGGTAAGTCCCCCAGACCTTGCTGGTCTGCACCATTGACTTTTTATCTTCTCCACGAGACTTGCTGCTACCAAGGCTTGTTGGCTCCAATCGGGTCGCCGACACCGCAGTCAGCTGCAGACTTCGTGGGACACGCTGAATCCAGCTCCTGGTTGTCCTCGACGCCTCCTGGACCTCGTGGTCGAAGAGTCAAGACACCCGTGAACGACCTGAATCTGTCAACGACGGTGGGCATTCATCTTCCTTGCCCCGGGTCACTGCCAAGTGACTTTGAACACTGTCCCCTCTGCTTTCAGGTCTTCCTCCTTCCAAATCCAGGCTTGGATTCCACCGGACACTTCCCCTGTCGTCGCAAGCAGCAAGTCTTCACTGGCTCCCATTGAAAATGACGCCGCGACCCGACACCAAAGGACACCTATGCACCCGGCTTCCCTGGGTGAGGTAACTTCAGCACTACGGTGCTCCTGTGGGTGTTGGCCCTAGAACTACTTACCCTGTAAGTGACTTGCTTGTAGCTACTCCAGAAGTGCCCTAAAACTCCTATTTTCCAAGTGCGACTATCGCATTGACTCGTACAGGACTCGCGTCGGTGTTAGACACACCGCGTCCTTCACCCTTGCAACTCTACCCGTAACCGCGTCCTTCGACTCGTACTGGGTTCGTGTCGGTGCTCTCGCCTCGAACACGCAAGGGACCTTTAACATTGATATCTCAATCGCGTCCTTTCGCATAGACTCGTACAGGACTCGCACCGGTGTCTGAACACCGCGTCCGTCCCCTGTGGGTCTCCTACAACTACCTGGGGTGGTTCTTTGGGGTCCCTCGATTCTACATGCTCTAGGCCCAGGTCTAGTCAAGCTAGGGTTGTGATACTTGATTGTGCTAACTTATTTTAAAACATTGATTTGTACATATGTTCCTGACTTCTAATCTCATAAAGAGATTAGTAGAGAGTTGTTTAGTAATAAATACATATATATTTGATATATATACCTGTGTGGTGTCTTTTCATTTGGTGATTCAGGAGATTGTGTGGTAAAACAAGCTGCTTTACATTCCTCCAAGACTTAGCCTGAAGGCTGCTCTCCACAGCTACCACTAGGATAGCTTTCTTTAAAGGTTGTCTTAAACCTACCTACCATAAGAGTCGAATTGTACTGGTGCAAGGTGTCCACTTTAACTAGTGGACAGCATATACCAGGCCAACTTCTCACAAGGTGGTACTCCCAGCTGGAGCTGAAAACAGCAATGTCATCTGGGTAGGCAGCACTGAAATCTTCTAGCCCAGCTTGAGGACCCAGTTGGCCACCTCTAGAAGGTGGCAGGGGCATTCTTAAACCCAAAAGGCATCACCTGGAACTGGAAGTGGCCCTCTGGGGCGGAGTATGCTGATATCTCCTTGCCCCCCTCAGTTAAGACAATCTGCCAGCACCCTGAAATCAGATTAATGGTACTCAGGAACTTGGCAGCTTACAACCGGTCGATGAGCTCATCAGCTCAGGGGGCGGAATATGCGCCAGTCTTGGTGACGGAGTTCAACCCCCTATAATCCATGCAGAACCGGAGTTCTGGTTTAATTCTCAGTGGGGTGACCTTGGGTACCAGCACCACTGGGCTGGACCTAGGGCTGTTGGAGTGGGCATTCACCCTTACGTCCTCCTTGATGATAGCTTTCACCTTGTCAGATAGTCTGTGGATCTTATTCTTCATAGGCCTACTGTTCTTAGCACAATGTCATGGGTACACCAGGCAGTGAGCCCAGGGGTCGGTGAGAACAATAATTAGAACTTCACCAACATCTGTCAAAAATCTTTCTCTTGTAGGGGATTCAGAGAGGGGGAGAGGCTCACTCACTCTACTAATCCATTTTGCTCTTTACAGGAGAGGAGTTCCGGGAGAAGTTCACTCTCCTCCTTCTCATCTCCATCTGTTACCAAGAGCATGTTGACTTTGGATCTCTCAAAGTGGGGCTTGAGGCAGTTGACATGCAGGGCCCTTGAAGGGCTTCTGGGTCTGGAGGTCCACCAGGTAGGTGAAGTCCTCCTTACACTCCTTGACCCCATAGGACCCAGACCACCAGTCCTGTGAGGCCGTGGCTCGTCTGGCTCCATCACACAAACTTTTTAACCAGATTGGAACTCAATCAGAGTGCCCTTGTGGTCATACCAGAGTTTCATAACTTTGTGGCTAGCTTCCAGGTTCTCAGTGGAGGACTTCCAGAACCGTTTCATCTGAGTTTAGAGAGCCAACATGGGACTTGCTCCCACCCCTCCTTTACAAGGCTGAGAGTCCATCTGGCAGGGTGGCCAATCAGAAGTTCTAAGGGACTGAACCCTACTCCCTTCTGAGGCACTTCCCTGTATGGGAACAACAGACATGGCAATAGCAGTCCCACTTCTGCCTTATAGGTTACTCCACACTCATCCCACATGGACTTCATGTACACTGACATGAATTTGATGCCCCAGACAGACACTGTCTCCTTGGAGAACCCCACTCGGGTAAAGATGCTCATCAGTGCCCTGACCACTGCAGATGCTGTTACTGTCCTCAGAGGTATGGCCTCCAGGTACTGTGTGGCATGGTACACCAAGACCAGGATAAACCTGTTGCCTAAGGCAGTCTTGGGGTCCAGAGGCCCCAGAATGCCAATGCCTACCCTTTCAAAGGGGGTGCTTACAACAGGGAGAGCAATCTGGAGGGCCTTTTGCTTCCTTCTTGTCTTCCCACTAGCCTGGCAGTTAGGACAGGACCGACAGAATGCTGTCAGTCTCAGCTGGAGGCAATAGAAGTTGATGATTGGACATGCAAAGGTCTTGGCCTATTCCAGATATACTGCCAGGGGTACATCATGGGCCAGTCCCAGTAGGAAGGCCCGATAGCACTGGGGGACCACCAACAGATGGGTTGCCCAAGGCCCAGGAAGCTTAGGCTTGCTATTCAGCATATCAGTCGCCATTGTCTCTCAGGCGGGTGCAGGATCTTCTCACCTTCAGGAAGCAGCTAAAAACCTGGCTATTCCAGCAATAGCTTTCTGCCCTTGCCCCATCCTGTTATAGTGCCAACTGTCTGTCTCGAGGTCTTTCAGCGCCGGGACACTCTATGGAGTAGCTTTATAAGTACCTATTTACATTACATTACATCAGTCTTCCAGTAGATGAGCTGATCGCCAGAGGTGTCTCTACTGGCCTGGGGCTCAGGCTGGGGTTGAACGCCCTCAAGAATGGGCACTCATTCTGCACTCCTTCAGCTTGTCACCCAGCTAGCTCAGGTGGGTCTTCCAGGTCAGCAGTTTCCTCCACTGCAGGTTCCGGAGGGTCCCCCTCAGGATCAGCTTCCTCCCAGACCATGGGAATTTCTGGGGCTGGTTTGCCACTTCCCCTGCCCCTCCTATTCTTCGCAGGTGCTTGGGCCGTTGCTCCAGACTCCAGGGCATCTTATTACAGGCTGCCATGTGCTGTGTGGTGAGGCACACCCACTCAGGCAACCCTAACATCTCCAATTGTGACACAAGCTCCACTTCCTTCTAATTGGTATGCTCCATATCATTACTAAGCAGAGATTAGTTTCAATTTGAGGTCCAGCTCTCTCAGACTGCCTTCATGAGCCAACATAATTTTCATTTCTTCCAGGACTCTTTCAGCCTTCTCTGCCTCAGCCTTCTTTATCTCCAGGGCCTAGCGCTTTTTCTCCAAGCCCTCTTTGCAGCTGCCTCCTTTTTGGCAGCTTCCAGCTTCATTTTGGCCAGTTGCGGCTTGAGCTCCCTCTCAGCCCTCCTGTCCTTCAGTTCCTCAGGGGACATATGTGTGGATGTACCACTGCTCCTGGCAGTGGACATTGCTCCTGTGAGCAAGGGGTCCTCCTCCCCAGGTTGCTGCAGCTCAGGCCTGTGGCTAGGCATTTTCCTTGCTCATCCTCCTTCTGTTCCTCTGTTTTAACCTCCAAAATTCAGACTTCCTCAAATGCTCTTTGTGCTATTTGAAAGTCCACCTTGGTGGCCCTTGTTCCCACATTCAGCCCTCTCTCCATGCAGAGCTTCTTCAACTCCGTCATCTTGAGGTTGTCAATGTTGCTCAGCTCCTATTCCATTGTAAGATGAGAGATGTGAGACAAGACTTAAAAATGGAAAAAGGAAAAAATGGCCAAATCACAAACTTAGGAGAATTAAAAAAATTATTAAATTTGATGTCAGATTATTGTCAGGGATTTCCAGTTTTACGTAGAGCACAGAGTACTCAATCCCACTGCTGCCACCAATTTGAGATGAAACTATAACTATAACTCATGCATCTGTCATGCACAGTGTTGTCATCAATGATGTTATTTTAGATATCATCATGGATGTAATTAATGATGCCATAGAACATTTCATGAGTGATGTAATCTGTTAAATCATAAACACTGCATGGTGAAGTTGCACGTTTTAGTTTCTTAAGTTTACTGTAACTAGTGAACTTCAGTGACTTTATTTTTAGTTTAAAATGTTACATTTTAACTGACATTTTCACCTAACTATAACATCACCTTATCCTTTGTTTTTTCAGCGAATTTTTAAGTGTTTTAATGTAGTGTAAGATATTATTACCATACCCAACTATAACGTCACTAACCTGTGTTTTGTTCAATGAATTTCTACTTTTTTTTAACATGATGTAATATTTTATCACTATATGTAAGTGTCCCTTTGGTTGGCCATAGGGCTTGGCATGCGGCCAGGCCTTACACCCAACTTCCTTTGGGTGGCCATCCCCCCCCCCATTGCACACAGCCTTTGATGATGCGTGCGCCCAATGCCCACAGGCAGCAAAACCTCTGCCACGTGCTGTCCTTTAAAAAAAAAAAAATGATCTCCTTGGACTCTTGTGAGTGCTTAAGATCGCATTGCCTTAAAAACTCATTTATTTTTATCTGACCCAGGGACAGGGGATTCCTCATGGACATCCCCTACAGGGGCTATGGGCCAGGGAGGACCTGGCCTGGTAGTTCAGTCTGGACTGTTCCCATTGGACCAGGGTCAAGACTGATTTGCATATGGCTGGGTCCAAACTGAGGTGGCATGGTGTTCAAAATAATGATGGACTGGGATACAGCCCCGAGTAATAACCATTGGCTGAGATTAATTCAAGCATTTCCCCCATCACTTTTTTTGTAATACTTTAGTGTGTCGCCCTAAGTGGGACGGGCATGCTCAGACGTAGGCCCCATGCACACCATTTACCTGGAACCAGACTGTATCAGGCTGATGAGCCCTAACCAGGTCAAAACTGGTCCTTGGTTCCTTGGCTTCTATTTCAGAGAAGACCTGGCCTGGCAGGTCAGTCTGGACTGTTCTCACAGGAGCAAGGTCAAGACTGATTTGCATAGGCTGTGTCCAAACTGAGGCGGCATGGTGTGGAAAATAACGATGGACTGGGATGCGGCAGAGTAATTACCAGCTAAGATTAAATCAAGCATTTCATCCATCACTTTTTTTTGCATACTTTAGTGTTTTACCGTGCAGGCATAGACTACAACATATTACACTTACGCTGTAGACTTCGACAGCTTTTATGTAATGGTGTGCAATACCATATGGTGCACCATGCACATGATGAATGAGCTTATGGCTTGCACTCCTTATAAGGCTGCAAGCATTAGATAATACTGGCCTAGCTACAGATGACTGTGAATGTATTCATTTTGGCATGAAAACACTATTTCTTGGCAAGAAACAAAACTTCAATGGTTTGCTTACTAAACTGCTACTGATTTGAGTTACCAATTCACTCCCTGACTAAGGTATTAAGCAAACAACTTTTTCTTCCACTTGTGCACCTTGGCCACTGTATACAATGGTACATAATTATATGCACAGTTCTGTTGCTATAATTATCGAACACGACTACTAACGCTTTAGGCAGAGCCATGAAAACCATCATACGTCCAAACCTCTTATACAGAATAACAACATTTACAGATTGCTACTGTTTTTAAATTATCGTAGCTGAACAAGAAGGCAGTGTTTCGGGCTAGCCAGATGGCCGTAACAGATTCAAAATCTGCTGATAAAAATGAGGCATGCCAGAAAAATACATATTTTATTGGTACTTATGACTTTGCCAAGGCGTTAGGAACATACAGGCGAAAGTAAAGTATTGGAATTTTGGAGCAGCAAAATACCTGCACGTTGAAGGCAATGAATTGCTACCATTGTGCTCCAATATTTATGTCTGTAAAGCACACAACAATAGTACTTTTATGTTCCTTTCCATAACATTAGTTTATCTTAAACTGGGACCGTAAGGCGCCTATAGTATGAAAACAGGCCGAGGCGTTAGGTTCCTTGTTTCAAACCTAAAAACTACAAGGAACCTCAGAGGCTAGCTCAAAGTAATAGTGGGACGCTTATCTTCTACAAAGGTATGTTTAGTGTAGATCCTTTATTGGTCGGCCTTCTATTGATAGAGGGTTGTACATTTTTGTGAATTGTGAGTTCGAGACTCTAAATTATTTCTAGAGTATTCAATATATGTTAAAAATCCCTGACCAAGCCACATACCTGTGTTCACAACTACAGAAGTAAGTAGAATTCTGTTTGCTAGCTGTGACAAAAAGCACCTAGCATGAAACAGTTTTGTTCTGGGTTTTACATTCAGAGCAATTCAGTTTTACAGAATGGCAGACAGCTCATTTAGATGGGCCAGAGTTCCTTGTGTCTGGCAATGATGAATTTTATATGAGGTAAAATCCATGATGCGTTTAGCCAAGAAAGACTGTACAATATTTTATACCATCGCTGGGCAGTCTACAGATTGCACCCATAGATGGAGAAGAGCGCTGGGTGGAGTTTAGGAGGGAGGCCAATGTGTACTGCAGCCCAGTGGCGGCTGCTGCCAATCGAAACTGGTAGGGCGGCTTGGGGTGGGGGAAGGGCTGGGAATGAGGAGGGTTTGGGAAATAAAAAAATCACTTACCCGCCGCTCCACTTCGCTCCCGCTGCGGCCGCCTCGTTGCTCCAGCTCCTCCCCTCCCCCAGAAGTGGATGGGCCTGAAAGCAGAGGATCCCCATGCAATCCAGACGCTGCTCTCATGCTACAAGAGCAGTGCCAGGATTGGTCTGAGCGGCCTGGTTTGCTGCTCAGACAGTGCCTGGGAGCCTGTGGCGTTTCTCCAACCTGGCTGTGGAACACAGCTGGGCTGGAGAAACATAATTGTGCATGTCTGTTTGGCCGGCCTAAGACGGCCGGCCGAACAGACATGCGCACTTATAAGTGCACACTACTCCTCCCTGCCATGGCCCGGCCCTGCCCTTCCCACTCCCACATAAGCAGCGCAGACAGAGATAAATAAAAATAATGTTTTATTATTGTTTTATTTATCATCTTCTAGCAATGAGGTGACATTCCTCTCCCATTACAGAAGAGCTGCCCCTGCTGTAGCCACCCCTAATAGACTGCAGTAAGGGACTGCACTATTCTCTGGCGATATTTGCCCAAAGTATAAGTTAGAAGGCTACCTAAGATGGTGAACCTGTGCTTTGCAATATTCAATACCATACTTTACACAGGTTTGCGCTGGGTGCAGCTGCTGTGAGGCCGTGCCCTGATAGAGACCCCTGTTATGTATTCTATTTCAGGTTATTCATGCCCATCCTCTCATTCACCAAATAAAATAGGACCAGTCCTATAGGCTTAATGTCATTACAGTTCAAAGGCAAACCCATCAAAATTAGGAGATATTAGCTGCTATATATAATAATCACAGTGATCACGTGTGCAGTGCACAACTTGAAATGAAAGGAAATGACAGCACCGACAACAGGTACTATGATTAACCAAATTCAATAATATTCATTTTTTATCCTAATAAGGTGCCCATTATAAGTGGGCCGTAAAGCGGCCATGTATCGCCCTCCCCTCTCTCCATTTACTGCTAGAGCAAGCAGTTGTATTTCTGGGGGAAATACAACTGAATCATAGCTTGGTCCAAGAAAGTTCCCTGAGAAATGGGCAATTACTGTGTGAGTTGTGACTACCGCCTCCGGGTGAAACACTTCTGACCTGCTGTGTTACTGCAGAACTTGCAATTTCAGTATGGACTGTAATTCCCAATACCAGCCCCACTGGGATTAAAGGGACACTCATGAAGGGGACCTTAGACGGAGGATAGGCTGTAGAAGTTTAGGGTTTCAAATCTACCAGATACAGATTACACCAAGAGCTCTGAAGTAGGTGCATTAACCAACATGACCTCAGGCTGCTATAATTCAGCAGGAACCTCGTCTTACTAGTCAGAAGGAAGCATCTAGTCATGTCTCACTCTTAAGCCCTGATTACAAGTTGAGGCATTATTTAGCGCCGGGACACTCCCTGAGTAGCTGTGCACTCAATAAGTCGTGTCATTCATTCATTTATTCATTCACATGATACATAACGATACAATGGGTGCATTATTTATCATGTGTGATAAATAACACCTATCACGAGTTTGTGGGAAATAATATGTGGATTTTGGGGTTTAACGCACCAAAATCCACTTGGTAAGATAAATACCGTACAATTTCCCCTGATAAATTTTGGCAGGTTTAACCTGCCGAAGTTTAATGGCAGCTGGGGTATTTAACGAATCCGATAATTATCGGATGGGTTAAACAAGCCAAACTTGTAATTCCGACCCATTCAGAAACAGGGGTTTACGCACAGGTTAGAATTTACTGGCCCACTAGTAATCAGGTCCTTAGTCGACATAAGAACTTGTAGCTCCCAGCTCAATCTACCAGACAAAGGGTTATATCTATTTTCGTATACCTGACTCTTATGTGATGACCAACCAAAACCACCACTTTCCTTACCTTATCAGCCTCCCTTATTATCTCCCATACAAATATGCCCCTATTGATGAGGGGATTCTGCTCTGCCACAAGTGTCTTTCAATGCAAACCACATAGCTCCCTTTCATAATAACTGCTAATATGGGGCTGAAATGCAGCATTCAATTCTGAGACCAAACTGAGAAAAGTTTGCAATGTAAAAAAGCCCATTAACTAAGTTAATAGCAACCTTTAATATTAGTATTATTACCCAATTCATTAGTACTTTGGAACCTCAGCAGGTTAAAAGCTTTTGTTAACCATATGATGAAAATGTGTTATGGGGTATCAAACTCATTCATATGTTCTAGGAGTGAATCCCTCTATCACTACCTAACTTCACCACAGAGGCTTTGGACATTGATTTCCTAGCGTTATCTCTCTGCCCTACTCTACCACTTATGAACACCACATTTTCTTGCTCTTCTACAGTCCTGTGAGCCTTATGAGCCATTAAACATAGGAGCTGGTAGACTCTGTCCCACCCTTCTCATGTGGTAAAGCCACTTCTTTATAAAACTCACAGCACCACAGCTAATATTCAAGAGTGCAAAGAACCCCCTTTGTTTATCATTCTGAGACACCCAAGTGATTTCCATGCCCAGATCTCTTTGCCACACCTTTCCAATCCACCCCACTGCCAATCTAAGACTGGACCGCAGTGTTGTGGAGTGTATGTGGAGTAGTATGGACAGACATTATTTGGCCTGTACACTAACAATTCTTTATTAGCTTATCACCCTCTCTGATACATTTGTACTCTCTTACTGGAGGCTTTTCCTTCTCTCACTCATGCAGTCCCTGCACTGTCCTACTCCTGAATGCCAATTCCTTCCCAAATGTCCTTGTCCAGGTCCTGGGAAGGAAGTATGGCCAGTTTCCTGGCTGCAGACATGTGAGGACTTGGCATAGCAGGACTCTACTGACATTCTCACAACAAAAGACCGCCCTCCCGGTTACAAACAAATGGCACATTTCTGACATGGCATGGGGAACCTCCCATCAGATCAGATTGACCGATAAGACATTGTATAATGCAGGCTGAGCCGCTGTTTATTGGAACGTCAGAAGACTTGATAGTGTTTGGTATACAAATTTGCATTTGCTCTGTCAGTTAGCTCCTTAGAGAAAACAAATATCCTTGTCTACTCTGCAGCACATGCCTCAAGACAGGGCAGTGACCTCACTTGTATTTTCTATAGTGAGGGGGAAATGTTAACTTCCCAGGCAGGTGATCTCATTTATATTTTCTATTGTGAAGGAACATTTTAACAACTCACATGCACTATATAGGAGAAGGTCGTTCTTGCCATTCTAAGTAGGCGTGTATAAACCGTACAGAGTGAGGGCACAGAGAGTTAGGTCCTATCAAGACAGGCAGGCTATGATCGATTGAAATCTGTCACTCAAGGCTGCTTGTATAGCTTTCTTGTGAGCTAAATGAGAGTGAGTTATAAGCAGAAATTTGCCATTAAATGATAAATATGCAGCTGTAGTGAACAAATAAGTTGTGGCCACCCATGAAACTCAGCAATCCACTGCCAAGATTGAATTACCTGAAAAACAGATTGAGATAGAATACTTTGTACCTAGTGGACATCTAAGAAAAGGAAGACCAGTACTTTTGTGATTATTTACAGAGAATGTGGGTTTGACCATTAAGCCAGGTCAAGAGCACCAACAACTAAACTAACAACAATTGACAAGTTGGGGCTGATCAATAAACAATTATAATTTCCAGAACAAGAAGGAAAAACAAGCACATTTCAGGTTGCAGAAGAGTTATAATTCAAAATAAAATAGCGAGGTCATTCAACAATTTCTCTACTTATGTAGTGTGATACTGACCCTATTGGTTGATGTCCTCAGGGGTCAGATATCCGCTTTTACATCTACCTTCAAGCTTATATATTACCACACCTGACACAACTCAAGTTTGAGTGCAGCCATTGCCTTCATGCAACTGCCTGGCTTACTGAATTCAGGTTGACTGTCAACATGGAGAGTGGTGTGTTCCTGGACGCTCACCAGAGCGATGGCCTGTCATGACTTACTCAGCCGCAATGACACCAACTCACTTTCATCAGCTCTCAGCACCCAGCATCAAAGCACCTGTGGGATTGCTCTTCGGGTCCAGGATCCGGGCCCTAAAGTTAGGACTATGCTGCATAGTTCATCTGATATTTTCTTTTGACTAAATAAAGATGACTAAAGTGGCACCATTCACCCTGCTTGACAGCTCTATAATCTGCTGTTACGTCATTACAGTCCTTGCATCAATTACTACCTGTTAGACCTGGCACCATTGGCGTGGGTCTCCCTTCCATTTTTTGCTGTGGCCTCTTATGTTTTTGCTGGTTTTAGATGCTTTTGGGCACTGTGCCACTGCTGTTCAGTGTCACAGTGCAAGTGCTCCCTATGGTAAATTGAGGTATGGATTAGTGACTCCATGATTGGCTTGTTTGGCTTACTGTCAGACCCTAGTACAGTGCACTGCGCGTGCCCAGGGCTTGTAAATCAAATGCTGCTGGTGGGCTTGCAGCACTGGTTGTGCCACCCACCAGAGCAGCTTGTAAAGTGTGTCTCAGGCCTGCCATTGCAGAGCCTGTGTGCAGTCTGGTACTGCCATGTTGACTGGGCAAGTGTACCCACTTGCCAGTCCCTAAACCTTCCCTTTTATACATATTAGTCACCCCTAAGGTAGGCCCAAGGGCAGGGTGCATTGTAGGTAAAAGGTAGGACATGCCCTGATGTGTGTAGCATGTCCTAATAGTGAATTACAGCCATTTTCGTTTTTCACTATTGCAAGGCTACCTGTTCCCCATAGGCCAGAATGGACAGTTAGATTATTACATTTTATAATCCTAACTGACTCAGGGAACCAGGTAGAAATTCGAGTTTAGTATGCCTGAACTCAGAATGATAAAATACATCTTTTAGTGAAGTTGGTTTTAACATTCTGTGTTTGAAAATACCACTTTTAGAAAGTGGGTATTTTCTTGCCTAACTATCCAAGCCTGCCTCTGCTAGGTTGTGTATTCCTTGTCTGGAGTTTGAGTGACAGGGGCTGGGGGCTTCCAGGAGACAGGGTGAGTCAGCACAGGGCTGAATAGAGAGATCTGCATGCAGATAGGAGGGAGGAGTTGCACCTGGGACCTGAATAGGGCTGTGCCTTTCTTCCACAATGCTGGCTCCACCTCCTGTGGTGTGTCTGATGTCCCTGGCCTACACTGTGAAAGGAACGAAGGAGTCTTGTCAACAAAGTGCTCCAGGACTGACCAGAACTGGTTTTGGACTAGGCCAAGGCCTCTCTGCCTTCAGAGAACAAAGAGAAAAGTAGTATAAATATTGGGACCCAGGCCCAAGAACTTTAGATCACTTCTGGGAATCAAGACGAACCTTTGCTGAGGAGAAGAACCAGGAAGCTGAAGGAGGAGACTACCCCTGTGCTGTGTGTTTGGGGGTTGGCCTGCAGTGGTTGCTTCATTGCCAAAGAAAGGAGAAAAGGACTGAGTGTGCTTTCTATCAACTTGAAGAAGAATCTCCAAGGGCTTGAACTAGAGCTTGCCTCCTGCCTGAAGTCTCAGGGATACAAGACTTCACCAACCAGCTCCCCCTGAATTCCCTTGCTGGGAATTGAAGTGCCTGCTGTTGTGCTGGGCCTTCTGAGAGACTGCGTGTCGCTGGGAGCTGGAAGCGCGACGCAACGACGAGAAGCGTGTCGCCGCCGCAGCCGCTGTCATCGCATCGCCGAGGAAGCGAGACGCCGCTGCCGCTGTCATCATCGCATCGCCGAAGCGCGGCGCATCGCCGGAGAAGCGAGACGCCGCTGTCATCGCATCGCCGAGGAAGCGAGACGCCGCTGCCGCTGTCATCATCGCATCGCCGAAGCGCGGCGCATCGCCGGAGAAGCGAGACGCCGCTGTCATCATCGCATCGCCGAAGCGTGGCGCATCGCCGGAGAAGCGGGACGCTGCCACAGAGGACATTGTCGCATCACCGGAGAAGCGCGTCGCAGGGCCTGTCGCGGCTCCAAAAATCATCGAGTCGCCGCACGGCCGTCGGGCGTGCACGCATCACACCAATGTTGTTGCATCGCAGCCAAGACGCCATTTTGTCGCATCGCACCGGAGAAGAGTATCGCATCGAGGTGCCAGCTTGTCGAATCGCACCGGAGAGCAGTAAGAAACCGACGCATCACCTCCCCACACAGTAAGGAAGCGAGCATCAACTCCCCTGCACAGCAGTAAGGAACCGACGCATCCACTCCCCTGAGTGTAAGGA
The DNA here is from genome assembly GCA_963921515.1 of Calotriton arnoldi. Taxonomy (NCBI): domain Eukaryota; kingdom Metazoa; phylum Chordata; class Amphibia; order Caudata; family Salamandridae; genus Calotriton; species Calotriton arnoldi. The sequence continues at coordinate 318,069 of CAWUFW010013444.1, forward strand.
ACCGACGCATCACCTTCCCTGCGACCCTTTTGTTTTCTTTGCGTTACGCATTCAAGGTACATTGAGAGTAAAGTGTTGCATCTACAACTTGGAGAGAACTGAACTATTTTATAACATTTTAAAGTCTATTTTTGAGTACAGTATTGTGGATTTTTGTCGTTTGGTCTTGTGTTAAGTCTATATAAAAATACTTATTTTTATAATACAACCTGTGTGGTGTCCATCTGTAGTGTTGTCACTGTATTACTGTATGTGTTCACAAATGCTTTACACACTGCCTCTGAGATAAGCCTGCCTGCTCGTGCCAAGCTACCAAGGGGGTGAGCAGGGGTTATTTTAGGAGTGTAGCCCCTTACCCTGACTAGACGCAAGGGTCCCTATTTGTCACAGGTACCTACCTATGCCAACTAGAGACCCCCAAATCTAACATTGGTGGTCAGCGGTGAGGATTTGGACTTGCATTTGTGATTCATATCCAGTGATTGGTGTACACTACTAGTGAGTGCAGACCATAACGCAACCACATACTTTTTGAGAATTTTTCCTTGGAACTTCTTTTCTATTTTTGATTCTTGAGAACTGCCAGTCTTTTTGCTACCATGAGCAAGACAGCATCCATAGTATCTGTAGACATTGTTTTGGAAGAAGAGAGAATTGATACTTACACTGTGCCTTATCTCAAAGCTTTGTGCAAGAAATTTAAAATCTCTGTGAAAGGCCTCACCAGGAAAGAGGAATACCAGAAGGCGCTGAGGGCCTGGGTAGAATCTAGGAATGCCAGTGAGCATCCTGAGGAGCCAGTAGCGGAGGCAGAGGATTTAAATGAGCACCTTGAGGGGCCAGTGGGCCCAACTGGAGGGAAAGCACCTTCAGGGGCGGGCAGCAGTGTTTCTTCCAAAGGGTTGTCCCCAGGAGAGCTGGAGGACAGAGCAAGGGAGAGGATGCATACATTGGAGCTAGCTAGGCTCAAAATGGATGGTCAGAAAGACATAGAGAGCAAGAAAATAGAGCTTGGGATGGAGTTAGAAATGAAGAAGTTAGCCTTAGAGGAAAAGAGAATGCATTTTGAGCATGAGAGAGGATTGAGGGAATTGGAACTCAAGGCCAAAAAGTTAGAGGTTCCTCCGTCTGGTGGCAGCACACCGCCAGTGCAGGTAGAAGCAAGAACCTACATTCCCAAAGATGTAGTTAAAGATTTCCACAAGAACGAGGATATTGGTCAATGGTTTAGGGCTTATGAAGCTGCAATGTTGGCCCACCGGGTCCCTGAGAAGGATTGGGGAACGGGGTTGTGGGGCCGCTTTGTTAGTGATGGGAGGGACACTTTGTTGGATTTGCCTACAGAGGAGCAGATGTCCTATACCCACATGAAGGGAGCCCTAATGTCCAGATTTGGTTTGACCCCAGAGCTATACAGACAGAGGTTTAGAAATTGCAGAAAACTGGAGTCTACCACTTGGGTGGAATATGTGTCTTTCTTTTGCAGAGCATTGGATGGTTGGGTGAAGGGTAGCAAAGTGGATAATTTTGAGGCGCTCTATGATTTGCTTGCATGGGAGCACTTGTCAAATAACTGTTTTCCAGAGCTACGCCAGCATCTTATTGATAGCAAGCTGACTAACCCTAGGAAGCTTGCTGAGGAGGCGGACCGCTGGGTGAGCACCCGGGTCCAGAAGGGTCATGTGGGAGACTTTGCCAAAGGTGGGCAGGGTCCCCAGCAGAAGAGTGGGGGACAAGGGTAAACAGAGGGAGTTCCAGAAAGGGCCCCAAAGTAATCCCCAAGGGAACCAAGGGAAGGGTTCCCAGCCTCCCCTGAGAAGAAGGCAGTGGCCCCGACAGATAAGCCTGTTCACAAGGGACCCAAGACCTGTTTTAAGTGTGGTCTAGTAGGCCACTGTTCTTATGATGCTAGATGTCCCTTGTATGGGAAGACAGCACCCACTGGTGCACCACCCCGGCAGTTGGCTAGTGTAGCCCTGGGGGAGGAGATGGGTGCCCAGGGTGGGTGGGGTCCCGCAGAGATGTCCCTTGTCTCTTTAGGAGACTGTGAGGTGGTCCCCAGGACCCAGCTGCCTGATAACACTAAGAAATACAGGCAGTGGGTGACCATCAATGGCAAGAGGGTGGAAGCTCTTAGAGACACCGGAGCCAGTGTGACAGCTGTCAGTTGTCGGTTGGTGTCTAAAGAGCAGGTAGTCCCCAATGCATTTTGCCCAGTTGTTGCCGCTGACAACACAGAGAGCCACTGCCAGGTGGCACAGGTTCCCTTTGAGTGGGGGGGGGTCTCAGGGACTCTTCAAGTAGCTGTGAGGCCAGCCATGCCTGTTGAATGTCTGTTAGGTAACGATTTGGAGAGCTCCCCTTGGGCTAAGGTGGAGCGGAGAGCTCATTTAGAGATGTTGGGTTTGCCTGAGTGGGCCTGCGTGACCACTCGGTCTATGGCAGCCAGTAAGGGTGTTCAAGAGGACCTGGAGCCTGAGAAAATGGCCCAGGTGCCTGCCTTAAAGAGAAGAGGTAGGGGGCACGGGAAACCGGCCCCTGAGATTCCCACGGCCCAGGAGGAGGCGGACCCTGAGGGGATGCCCTGGAGCCTACCGGGGAAGAGATTGCTGAACTGGGAGACCTGCCTGAGCTGACCCATTGGCAGCAGGAAGGAGGTCCCTCCAGGGAAGAGTTCTGTGAGGAGCAGAACAAGTGCCCTTCTCTTGTGGGTTTGCGGCAGCAGGCTGCAAACCAGGCAGCAGGTGATCAGTCTGGATCACATTGGATCTACTGGGAGAATGGTCTCCTGTATAGTGAGCCTAAGGTTGCTGAGCCTGAGGTCAGCCCGTGTGCTGGTGGTACCCCAGCGCTTCAGAGCCTTCCTACTGGGGCTGGCTCATGATGTGCCTTTAGCAGGACATTTGGGGCAGGACAAGACCTTTGAAAGGCTTGTCACCCATTTTTATTGGCCCCAAATGCGCAAGAGTTCAGACACTCATTGCAGGATCTGTCAGACTTGCCAGGCAAGTGGAAAGAGTGGGAGGAAGCGCAAGGCTCCTCTCCAGCCATTCCCTGTGGTCAGCACCCCCTTTGAAAGGGTGGGCATTGACATTGTGGGGCCTCTGGATCCCAAGACAGCCATGGGCAACAGGTTCATCCTGGTCTTGGTGGACCATGCCACCCGGTACCCGGAAGCCATCCCTCGCAGGACAGTGACAGCCCCCGTGGTGGGAAGTGCACTGATGGGGATTTTCTCCCACGTGGGGTTTCCCAGAGAGGTGGTGTCAGACCGAGGTACCAACTTCATTTCCAAGTATATGAAGTCCCTGTGGCAGGAGTGTGGTGTAACCTACAAGTTCACCACTCCTTTACACCCCCAAGGTAAAGGCATGATTATGGGTCTTGAGGAACCCATGAGGCGTAAGTGGGACGTCCTCTTACCCTGCCTTCTCTTTGCATACCGTGAGGTGCCACAGAAATCTCTAGGGTTCAGTCCCTTTGAGCTTCTCTATGGACACCTCGTGAGAGGACCTTTGAGTTTGGTCAAGGAAGGCTGGGAGCAATCTCCCAGGAAACCTCCCCAGGATGTATACAGCTACATGCTGGCCTTTAGGAACCAAACTAGGCGATTCAGAAAACTCGCTGAGGCGAATCTGGAAGCCAGCCAGGAGGAGATGAAGCGGTGAGTACGACCAGAATGCCACTCTGGTTGAGCTTCAGCCTGGTCAGAAAGTGTGGGTCATGGCCCCAGTGGAGCCCTGTGCGCTCCAGGATAAGTGGACCGGACCATTTGAGGTGGTGGAGCGCAAGAGTCCGGTTACCTACTTGGTGGACTTGTGGTCTCCCAGGAACCCCTTGCGGGTCCTGCATGTCAACCGCCTGAAGCCCCACTTAGAGAGGTCCGAAGTGGGCATGCTCCTAGCAACAGATGCTGGAATGGAGGAGGAGACTGAGCCTCTTCCTGACCTCCTGTCTGCAACAGAGCAAGATGGGTCAGTGGATGGAGTGAACCTCTCTTCCACCCTGACCCCTGAGCAGCAGAATGACTGTCACCAGTTGCTGGGACAGTTTTCTGACCTGTTCTCCCTTATTCCCAGTGTCACTGATTGGTGCGTCCATGATGTAGACACTGGGGACAGTCCTCCTGTCAAGCACAAAACTTACAGGGTGACTGACAGGGTAAGAGCTTGCATCAAGGAGGAGGTCTCCAAGATGCTTGCGTTGGGGGTGATTGAGTCCTCTAACAGTCCTTGGGCCAGCCCACTGGTCTTGGTCCCAAAGGCTGCCGCACCGGGTGTCTCACCAGAGCTGAGGTTCTGTGTGGACTACCGAGGGCTCAATTCAGTCACCAGGACTGACGCGCACCCCATCCCCAGAGCTGATGAGCTCATTGATTGGTTAGGGGCTGCCCGGTACCTCAGCACGTTTGACTTAACGTCTGGGTACTGGCAGATCGCCTTGACTGATGGGGCAAGAGAGAGGTCAGCATTCTCCACACCAGATGGGCACTACCAATTCCGGGTTATGCCCTTTGGGATGAAGAATGCCCCTGCCACCTTTCAGAGGTTGGTCAACCAGGTGTTGGCTGGACTGGAAGAGTTCAGTGCCGCCTACCTGGATGACATTGCAGTGTTCAGCGCCAGTTGGGAAGAATATCTGCGCCACCTCTGGGAAGTGTTGATGGCACTGCGGAGAGCAGGCCTCACGATCAAGGCGAGTAAGTGCCAGATCGGGCAGGGTTCCGTGGTGTACTTGGGACACCAGGTTGGGAGCGGCCAGGTGGCGCCCCTACAGCCCAAGATTGAGACCATCCTGACTTGGGAACCCCCCAAGACCCAGACAGAGGTAAGAGCCTTTTTAGGACTCACTGGGTATTACAGGAGGTTTGTCAAGGGGTATGGCAGCATTGTTGCACTCTTGACAGAGCTGACTTCCAGGAAGCAGCCCAAGAGAGTGATTTGGACTGACACCTGTCAGAGAGCTTTTGATGCCCTGAAGACTGCCATGTGCACGGCGCCCGTGCTCCTGGCACCCAACTTCTCAACAGAGTTTATTGTGCAAACAGATGCTTCAGAGCATGGTGGGGGGGCTGTTCTATCACAGATTAATGAGGAGGGCCTAGACCAACCTGTAGCCTTCATCAGTAGGAGGTTACTTCCACGGGAACAGAGGTGGAGTGCAATTGAGCGTGAGGCATTTGCTGTGGTCTGGGCACTGAAGACGTTAAGACCATACTTGTTTGGGACTCACTTCCGGGTTCAGACAGACCACAGGCCCCTCAGATGGCTGATGCAGATGAGGGGTGAGAATCCAAAGCTGTTGAGGTGGTCCATATCCCTACAGGGGATGGACTTCACGGTGGAACACCGCCCTGGTACAGAACACGCCAATGCTGATGGTCTGTCCAGATTTTTCCGCCTTAGTGATGAGAACTCCCCGGAGGTAGGATAGTTCTCCCCACATTTCAGCTGGAGGGGACACGTGTTAGACCTGGCACCATTGGCGTGGGTCTCCCTTCCATTTTTTGCTGTGGCCTCTTATGTTTTTGCTGGTTTTAGATGCTTTTGGGCACTGTGCCACTGCTGTTCAGTGCCACAGTGCAAGTGCTCCCTATGGTAAATTGAGGTATGGATTAGTGACTCCATGATTGGCTTGTTTGGCTTACTGTCAGACCCTAGTACAGTGCACTGCGTGTGCCCAGGGCTTGTAAATCAAATGCTGCTGGTGGGCTTGCAGCACTGGTTGTGCCACCCACCAGAGCAGCTTGTAAGTGTGTCTCAGGCCTGCCATTGCAGAGCCTGTGTGCAGTCTGGTACTGCCATGTTGACTGGGCAAGTGTACCCACTTGCCAGTCCCTAAACCTTCCCTTTTATACATATTAGTCACCCCTAAGGTAGGCCCAAGGGCAGGGTGCATTGTAGGTAAAAGGTAGGACATGCCCTGATGTGTGTAGCATGTCCTAATAGTGAATTACAGCCATTTTCGTTTTTCACTATTGCAAGGCTACCTGTTCCCCATAGGCCAGAATGGACAGTTAGATTATTACATCTTATAATCCTAACTGACTCAGGGAACCAGGTAGAAATTCGAGTTTAGTATGCCTGAACTCAGAATGATAAAATACATCTTTTAGTGAAGTTGGTTTTAACATTCTGTGTTTGAAAATACCACTTTTAGAAAGTGGGTATTTTCTTGCCTAACTATCCAAGCCTATCTCTGCTAGGTTGTGTATTCCTTGTCTGGAGTTTGAGTGACAGGGGCTGGGGGCTTCCAGGAGACAGGGTGAGTCAGCACAGGGCTGAATAGAGAGATCTGCATGCAGATAGGAGGGAGGAGTTGCACCTGGGACCTGAATAGGGCTGTGCCTTTCCTCCACAATGCTGGCTCCACCTCCTGTGGTGTGTCTGATGTCCCTGGCCTACACTGTGAAAGGAACGAAGGAGTCTTGTCAACAAAGTGCTCCAGGACTGACCAGAACTGGTTTTGGACTAGGCCAAGGCCTCTCTGCCTTCGAGAGAACAAAGAGAAAAGTAGTATAAATATTGGGACCCAGGCCCAAAAACTTTAGATCACTTCTGGGAATCAAGACGAACCTTTGCTGAGGAGAAGAACCAGGAAGCTGAAGGAGGAGACTACCCCTGTGCTGTGTGTTTGGGGGTTGGCCTGCAGTGGTTGCTTCATTGCCAAAGAAAGGAGAAAAGGACTGAGTGTGCTTTCTATCAACTTGAAGAAGAATCTCCAAGGGCTTGAACTAGAGCTTGCCTCCTGCCTGAAGTCTCAGGGATACAAGACTTCACCAACCAGCTCCCCCTGAATTCCCTTGCTGGGAATTGAAGTGCCTGCTGTTGTGCTGGGCCTTCTGAGAGACTGCGTGTCGCTGGGAGCTGGAAGCGCGACGCAACGACGAGAAGCGTGTCGCCGCCGCAGCCGCTGTCATCGCATCGCCGAGGAAGCGAGACGCCGCTGCCGCTGTCATCATCGCATCGCCGAGCGCGGCGCATCGCCGGAGAAGCGAGGACGCCGCTGCCGCTGTCATCATCGCATCGCCGAGCGCGGCGCATCGCCGGAGAAGCGGGACGCTGCCACAGAGGACATCGTCGCATCACCGGAGAAGCGCGTCGCAGGGCCTGTCGCGGCTCCAAGGATCATCGAGTCGCCGCACGGCCGTCGGGCGTGCATGCATCACACCAACGTTGTCGCATCGCAGCCAAGACACCATTTTGTTGCATCGCACCGGAGAAGAGTATCGCATTGAGGTGCCAGCTTGTCGCATCGCACCGGAGAGCAGTAAGAAACCGACGCATCACCTCCCCACACAGTAAGGAAGCAAGCATCAACTCCCCTGCGCAGCAGCAAGGAACCGACGCATCCACTCCCCTGAGTGTAAGGAACCGACGCATCACCTTCCCTGCGACCCTTTTGTTTTCTTTGCGTTACGCATTCAAGGTACATTGAGAGTAAAGTGTTGCATCTACAACTTGAGAGAACTGAACTATTTTATAACATTTTAAAGTCTATTTTTGAGTACAGTATTGTGGATTTTTGTTGTTTGGTCTTGTGTTAAGTCTATATAAAAATACTTATTTTTATAATACAACCTGTGTGGTGTCCATCTGTAGTGTTGTCACTGTATTACTGTATGTGTTCACAAATGCTTTACACACTGCCTCTGAGATAAGCCTGACTGCTCGTGCCAAGCTACCAAGGGGGTGAGCAGGGGTTATTTTAGGAGTGTAGCCCCTTACCCTGACTAGACGCAAGGGTCCCTATTTGTCACAGGTACCTACCTATGCCAACTAGAGACCCCCAAATCTAACACTACCTTAAAATGGTGAACTCCTTTATGGGCCACATTTATTTGACTTGTCCGAGTGCAGGGGACAGTGGACAAGTATTCACCACCATTTAGCATGAATGATTCATTGAAGCCTATGCATTATGACATCCTCTTCCCAATCTTTCTGCTGCTAAATGTCCTTGTGAGCTAAACTATTTCTTGGACTGACCTACACCTGTGCCTAGACCCTTAAGGGGTATCCCTCTGATGCCGTCACATTGCTCAAACACTCTCTCTGCTTTGACTGAATATGGATGAACTAGTGCCTGCTGCATGATCACACCATAGTACATGTGTATGCTTCTAAAATATATGAATATGGTTAACGTTAAGCTGATCCCATGGAATGCTAAGAATCTAAGTTACCAGAACAATAGTTGCCGTCACTGAATTATATAAGATGTTTACATGTGGAAGTAGCCAGACTCCAGGAGATTTATCTTGATTTGGGCAAGTTTGCTACACTACATGGGAGCTAGATCTTTAGTAGATCATATGTTTCCAATAAATGTGGGCTATTCATATTAATGACCATGTAGTTATTATTTCTAAAATGGCAGTCATTACTTAGTGTGGAATCTCTTTTATTCTGACTCTAAAGCACTGAAAAGTCCCATTGTCTTAGGGGTGAAACAGTACTGGTTATCCATTGACTGGGTCTGTACCTTAATGTCTAATTGGAGGAAAAAATAATAAGGAACACAGGTCACAAATAAACCTCATTGTAAACTGTGAATACTTGAATCCCATTAGAATAATATCGGAACTGCCACCTTGTCAAAAAAGTTCACAGTCCGTGGTAGGGGGTGGGGGAGGTAGGCGGCAGGTCTTAGTGCTGAGCAGAGTACGAGGCACTTTAAATTCACTGCCTCCCCCTCCAACAAGATCAACACAAAGCTTCTGGGACTGCCACTGAAGTTCTTTGGAGGTTTTGCACCACATAGAGGACAGCTGCTGCACAGAGCCTCCTAGCTGTTAGCCGGAAACCTGCTCTCTGCAGGGGTTTCCAGATAATTCTATGCACACCGTGTGATATCAGCTCTTCACAGCGTGACCATGTGATATTGTGTGACACCCAGTGGTACCTTGAGAGTTGAAAGGTCAGTAATATTCATTTTACAGTGAATTGTACATATTTGTCCAGTTCTGGTGAATGGAGAATACCTTCAGGAGTGGATTTGAAGAGGCACCACCTGACCCCCTAAAAGAACCGCCACTCACAAGCGTATCAGACTGGACAGGAAAGAGGAGTGAATCAGATAGTAGTAATACAAGGGAATCTGATATCAGACATGGGTAATAATCAGTAAGATGTTCTCATGGTACACTATGAGTCTATGAGCCAGATGTTCAAGTGATTTCTGTGGAACAAGCCCTGGGATTTGCAAAATCTTTAGGTTTGCGACTGCAACCTCCCTATTTCATATGTACTAAACCCATTTTGCAATTCAGAAACGATTTTTCAAATTGGGGTTTTCAACCGCTGCCCACTCATAATTTATAAGGGGCATATAAAGGGCGTTCCTTCCAAGTTGGTATAGTATGTATCAATAATTTGCAGCCGCAATTCTGGTCTCAATCTGTTGACCAGTTGCAGCATTCCAAGTTGGGGTGGTAATTGATTCACAAAGGGGAACAGTACTCTTTGGACCCGTTCCACTTCAGGAATCAGGGTGGCTGCTTCAGTGAGAGCAGGCAGTGGTCTATCCAGGGGACCACTGCCTACTCTCACTGAAGTTTTTGAAAATGGTAAACATTAGACCGATTTTTCTAAGGAACACAGGCTGATTGAAAAAAAAGGGTATCCATTTTGAGATGCAATCATAGGGATGATGATCTGCTGCCCCTTGCAGGCTACCACCCGTTTGATTGTAGCCAATCACAGGTAGTCACAGACTGCAACCTGCCTAATGAAAATTAATTAGGCAGGTTGCCCTGCGTCCCCTGCTAATTCATTGTTTTACATACCAAACTATTAGTATGTAGGTCTGTTCACAAAATATGATGTGATGCGCAAAAAAAGTCAGTACGAAATTTGTAGACACTTTTTGGAAACTGAATCTTTCTTAGGTCATATGGGTCTATGTTCTTGATAATCAAGACCTCCCAAGTGAACTACCCCATCCACGAGTGCACTGCTGCTAATAATTTGCACACCAAGTAGAAACGTCAGAGTAACAGTGAGAAAACCCTCTGGAGAAGGACAGGAAGGTTACAGAAGTACAAGTGAACAGGAAGTTGTCAGTCAAGGGAAACTCACCAAGCATAGCTTGAGTGGATCAGGAGTGGAATGAGTAAAAATTGGAGGGGCCAAGAGAGGGGTAGAAAGTGGAGTCAGCCAAAGGAAATCGGTGAAAGGGAACTCCCCAAGCACAGCTTCATTGGATCAGGAGTGGAATGAGTCAACATTCGAGAGTTCAGGAGAGTGGTACAAAGTAGGGAGGAACAAGAACCAAGGGAACACTCCTAATGGAGGAAGGAGAGTAAAACACAAACTGGAGCCAGGTCATTGCAAAGTCTAAATGAATAAGTAGTTAAGGCGAGGAAAGAAGGAACAGGTCTAGTTATAAGGAGCAGTCTTAGAAAGTTGTATCTCATACCAAAGAAGTTGCTGATACACTGTCCTGCTGTGGCTGTGTCTTTTTATGGGTCTTTCTCTTATTACAAATTGGGGCCAGGTGCACTTGCTATGTGTGTGATGGAGAGGGTGGGGCCCCATCACAGTGACCTGCACTACAAAGACAGAGCTTGCTTGTCAGCATCTTCCTGTTCCTTACATTGTGCCAGTGTTTCCTGGAGCCCCCACAATGGCCACATTCTCCATGGTGCATTTTCCTGCTAATGCAGTCTCCCACTGCTACCTCTGACCAGGCTGTGAGGGTGAGTGGCTATGCGCTGCCTTCAATGGGGTGGGAGGTTTGGTGCAGCCTCGGTCCGTGCAGGTAAGAGCGGTGGGGCCAGGTGGAGGGGGATTTCGACAAGCGACCACGAGGGAAAATTAAATAAATAATTAATTTTCCCTCGTCGTCGTCCGTCGAAATCTCCCCCCCACCTGGTCCCACCGCCCCACTGCTCTTACCTGCACGGGCCGAGGCTGGTTTGGTGGTAGGACATGCACAACAGCGCTCCGTCCTAAAATTACTGTAATCTCATGAGACAAGATTTATTTTATGTGAGCAAACTTCCTTTAGAAGTATCTTATTGAAGATATTGCGGGAGTAGGCACTAGTCCCTTGGAGCAGTGTTTGCTACCCCCAAAGCCAAAAGCCCAAATTCTTTTCCATTCCATGATTGCATTTATAAGGTGCACACTAAACCAATGGGTCTCTTGGGCAACAATATTCTTGGAATCTCTTGGTGCTGACATTCATATGGTAGATTAGAAGCTGTTCCACAGCATCAGCTTCCACTTTGTGAATGGATTCTACCTCCTGTAGAGAGTTAAAATGTGATCAATGGTTTGTGACTGGAACTGCAGTCATCAACCATTGACACATTCAATTGTGTTTTGGAAGGAGGAGGCTACATGCCGCCTTTCTCGCCCCCTCTAGCTTTCGAATCATTAAGAGTAATTTGCAAGTCAGAATGGCATTTCTGTCTCTGTGTTTTACAGTCACAAAGCCTGTCATTCCTCCGATGTTGTATTTGTACAAATATTTAAATACAAGCAGCCAAGACTCCGCAGGGCAGGAGAGGTCTTTTATCTCATCTTGATGAAATGGAACGCTATGGAGGAATAAACGTCAGACTTCATTGGCAGACCGACCCAAATATTTAAGTTGGCTGGGCGGTTTGAAGCTCAATGTTTTCAAACATTCTGAGGACCATAACTATAATAATTATAGTAATTTAGCAATTTTAGCTATAGTAAAATGTAATTTAATTGAAATCAATTGAGAGCAAATGGTGCACACTTGATTCAGTTATGGAAATTGTATATTGCTGATCTTCAAAGGCTTCCAGAGGCGCCACATCCTCTCCTGCTAGGGAAAGGATGTGGCGTAATGGTCAGAGCTGCTGACTTTGGAACTAGGGAACCAGGTTCGAGTCTCAGAGTGGGCTCAACATCCTGCGATTCTGCGTTAATCACTTAATTAATCTCTCTGTGCCTACAAAAAATGAATGTGTAGTGTAAGTGGTGCACATGTAAGGAGTTCCAATACCTATGGGTCGAGTTTGCGCTATAAAAAACTGCCCAAAAAACTAATGCATAGAAAGTTACAAATAAACAAAACATGGATTATTTGAGGCCTTCAAATCCAGACTGCATAACACATAAAACCGTGATTTCGTACACTGCACACACTTCAAAATATACCATTTCCTGCACAGGCAGAATGTCTTTATCACTGAAAGGATCTTGGCCAAATTTGAAGAGAAAATAGGGAATAATAACACAACTGTCATGCGATAGAGGTAGGAATCAGGACACATTTAGACTTTTTATAACCTCAGCTAAGTGTATACCTCTAATTGAGTGAATTATTGATGCATCTACTTCAAACGACATGTGTAGCATGATAGAGGAAGAGAGAAATAATAAAAACAAAAAAACATAGTTTAAGTCTACAAGTACTTAACACATTAGAGACTATGCACTGTAAAAACTAAGGGGCATATTTACAATTGGTTATCGTCACCAGAACACCACTTTTTTTGATGTTGTAGTGGCTATAACCCCTTTGCCTTATTTACAAGGCGGCGTTAAGCCACTTAACGTGGCTTAACTCCGCCTTGTAAATAATGCCCCTATTCACGCAGCACTTAGCGTGAAAGGGGTGGGCAATGGGTGTTCCACCACAACACCCATTGCTTTGATGCTGCCCCCTATTTACAAGCCTGGCGTAAATATGGGGCAGCACCAAAACTAAGACCAGGGAAAACCTGGTCTTTAACTGGCACAACGAGGAGAAATTATACATTATATATACATACACTATGGTGCCAGGGTGCCTGCGTTGGCGCTAGGCAGCTAAATTTAGCACCAGCACTAGGGGAAAAGCAGGCGTGTGCCATATTATTGTAAATACAGCGCATCCCTCTATTTTCAGAATGTTGGAACGTGGCGTAGCCAATTGTGGCGTAACACCACGCTCCATATTTCTTTTGAGAAAATGCCCCTAAGTTTCAAATGTCCCAGGTTACTTGCTTTGTTGCTTTGCTTTGTTTATGTGCTTTGTTTAACAACTTATATTAGCTAATTCCTGTTGAAGTCATCACCCTGTAGCTAAATTTTGAAAAGCAAGCATGATATATGTTATACCTGTCAGCCTTAGGGTGGTCTTCCCCCAAACTTTTTGCCTTTCTCATCCATTTTTGCTGATCTTGTTTTTGCTGGCCTTAGGACTTTGCACACTGTACCACTGCCAACTAGTGCTAAAGTGCTTGTGCTCTCCCTCCTAAACATGGTGACATCGGTTCATTCCTAATTAGAATATTTCATTTACTTATAAGTCCCTAGTAGAGTGGAACTACATGTACCCAGGGGATGTAAATTAAATACTACTAGTGGGCCTGCAGCACTGATTGTGTCACCAACTTAAGTAGCACTTTAAACATGTCTCAGCCCTGCCATGGCAGCCTGTGTGTGCCATTTTAACTACAATTTCGACATGGCACAGTAAACCCTTTTGTTAGGCCCAATCCTTCACTTTTAATACCTAGAAGTCGCCCCTAGGGTAGGACTTGGACATCCCTGGGGGTAGGGTGCAATGTATTTAAAATGTAGGACATGTTGGTTTATGTTTGACATGTCCTGAGAGTGAAAAAGCCTTAAATTCGTTTTTCCCTACTACAAGGCCTACCTCTCCCATAGGATAACATTGGAGTTACCTTATTACATTTTATAAGTGTAATTTCCAAATGGGAATAGGTGACCAGTTCATGTTTGGTGTCTCTAAAATCCTAATTAAATATCCTAACTTATGGTGTAGTCGAATTTTAAATTACAGTTTTGAAAATGCCATTTTTAGGAAGATGGCATTTTCCTGCTTTAGCTATTTAGTGCCTGTAAAAATTTCCAAACAGCTTTTCTCACATGTCTTCACTAAAGCCTCCAGAGTGCCACAAAAGAACTAGAAGTTCTTTTGAAGTTGGGAATGGCAAGTTCAGGGGGTTCCAATTTAAGGTCGCTTCCCAAGAATGTTAGTGAGTAGTCGATTAAAAGGAGTTTTTGTATGTTTATATATTTTTCTGTAACCTTAGAAAGGTGTTGTGTTATCAATACTTTACATACTGTTTTAACATATGAAGGTTTTCGATGTATTTACTTATTTTTTATTTTTTATTCGAATGAAATGTATCTTTTTATTGTTGTGCTTTTATGGTTTTTTGTCTGAAACTGCATAAAGCTTATTGGTATTGAACAGATCAGTGAAAAACGTTTGAAAATTTTGTGAGTTGATACGTGTATTTGACTGAAATCTGCCGTATCCTGCTGTAGGGCTTGCTTTTTCTTTTCTGCTTACACTAAATATGATAATTTCTGATGCCTAGATGCTCGGTGTTCCTCATACTGTGGCTCCACACCAAAATATATGTAAATCAATGACATAAGGTGTACTACAACCGAAACTTTTTTTCCATAATGTACTACAAAGTTACAAACTGGGAACAAACTAATATTTGTGTTTATAGTTCCAATGGTACATATTATTAGCATGAATATTTTGTGTGTGTTGTTTTAGTTATGCAATTTTGTTAAGTAGAAATTAATTATTTAAAATAATTATTTCACTAATGTTTCAGATTCAAATCAGGAGGATTTAATTTAATTAGGAATGAGTTAAAGATGACAGGGATAGATCCCGGTTTGCACTGGAAAGGTCTCCACTGGCTCTGCCAATGCAAACCTTTGGCCTGGTGGTCTGTCCACCACTGGAGTGCCTGGTCATACTGAGGATCGTCCAATTCAAATTAGGACTGGTCACTGTCACTAAATTTCGCTGCCGGAACCATCATGCGAGGAGTGTCTGTCCTAGGAAAGAAAACCCCCTGTGCTTCAGGGCCATGTGTATTTTTCTTTTTCAGGAACAAACCCCAACCACAGTTTGTTTCTGGAAAACAATATACTTTGCCCAGCAGGTGCAACAAACATAGAGCTACACATCAGCAAAGTTCACAGCCTCCATTGCTACAAAGCTTGTGTACTTAGGGTCAAATACCAGGGGCAGCTCAACAGCTGCGGCCGCTGCAGGTATGAGCGGTGGGGCGGTGGGGCCGGCTGGGGGGGCGGATTTCGAGAGGCGACCACAAGGGAAAATTAAATAAATAATTGATTTTCCCTCGTGGTCGTCTCTCGAAATCCTCCCCAGCTGGCCCCGTCGCTCTTACCTGCAGCGGCCGCAGCTCAAGACATGTCACCTGGGCTCTTGTTAAAGGCAGCAGGCCCAGGGGTGTGCGAGGGCAGAAGGTGGGACCAGTAGGCGGCATATTGGCAGGACATTACGAGAAATGAAAAACTGCAAAAAAAGAGACAACCTGGACAAAAGCTTTCTCTGTCTACGCTCCAGGATCTCGAACAACATCCAGGTCATCATCTGAAATGCCCCAACCCTACCTGCAATTCAGAAAGAACCTGAAACCCCACTTCTTTAAAAGGTATTACATCACTCCGCTTAGCCCCACTGCCACCTGCATTGTGTCCGTATTTTAAATGATTTTATATTGTTTTTCAGTGTTCTGTTGTTCTCTGGCTAGGTTTGAGCTCTTCAAATCCCCTTACATCATAGATGCACGTAGAGGTCCTCTCTTTTATTGCTTTTTCATAAAATTTCGAGAAAAAAACAGTATGTGTTACTTATGAAAGATTCTCAGGATGATGTGTAGCAAATTGCATTTATTTTATCTTTTATCGAAAGCAAAAGTTCATTAAAGTAATAATTCCAATTAATATCGAATAGTATTTCCAGTCACCCACTGTTAGACAGCTCTCATGGATTCAAGACCTGCGTTTAGTGGAAAACATAGATGGAATGATTTTTCAACAGAAAACAAACCCCTAATGAAAGACTTCAATCCTTTAATTACAGTGGTGTATGCTTCACGCTTAGCAAAGCATTAACCTCTACTTCAAGCACCAAACACGACCTGATCATGAAAAATTATACTGTATGTTTTCATAAGTAATTTCGTTTCTAAATATTTAACATGGTGGGTTTTCAGCTAAGACTTATAATGAAAGGCTGCCTCTTCGTGCCCGTTGGACAGAGCTTTGTGCAATTAAGCAAGCCTCTTTCCAAATCAAGATCTGATATTTTTCCATGCTTTTTTCCAAAGCAGGACCAGTGTTTAATGAATGCAAGAATCCTAGGCCACCTATGAGGCGGAAACAAATCCTTAGATCATAGAGCTGTTGCATTGACGGTGACCCCGTTCCACTCCATTTCCACCCTAAGCACAACTGTTGTACGCTAAGCACTGAGGTAATGGACAGCTGACAGCATCACTTGGGAGTCTAGCCCGCACTACACTTTTATCATGGTTAGAGGAGGTTGTTTCCAGCATATGGAGACAGTCTCCTTACTGCCAAGTTTTAATGAACCTCATCTTCATGATGTCTAAATACAGCTTCTCACATCTTGTTAGTTACTGTCCCTAAATTGTAGGGCTTCTTCAAGCATGTTCCCTCCCAACCACTTCTTCTAAAGAATAAACAAATGCTGTCTCGTTAACTTCTTCTTTAATCAGTTATGTTTCTTACTTTCCATTTTGCCAAGCTATCTTGTTGAACAATCTTGACTTTAAAAAGTAATGGATGGTGAAAGTTTCATGAATAATCATTGGGTCCCGAGTTTCAGCCTTCCCTTGTTGATCTTGCTCTCGATTCACTGACGTATTTGCACACCAGGGCTTTAGCTGAGTAAACAAATGCATGTGTGGGGGTAAACTCTCACTCCTGATTAACAGAATCTGGATTTGTTGAATTAAACCCTCTGATATGAGATTTGTGCATGGGAAAATGTCTGGTAGAATGGTAGAATTTTCACTGTTGTGAATTTAGAACAAATGCAAGACTTGTAGACATCCCACTGAGGTCCTACCCGCAAAAGTAAGTGAAAATCCACAAACCCATAGGTTTTTGGATATTCACCTATTCCTTGCAGGTTGTTTCTCACACTCAAAGTACAGACACATTTGCTCCTCTCAAAGGAGTGTGTTTAAAGGATGGGAATATGGAGGAAGCACTCCCATATCTATTACTTGTACTTGGAGGGACAGGGTAAAACAGGAATTATTCTATTAAAGTATAATAGATTGTGAGCTCCAGGGACAGCACTTGGAAACTGCAGCACGCCCCAACAGATCGTCATACTCTATAGCTCCTGATATCCCCGACAAGGCCTCAAAGCGCTTCTGGATGTTTGGGTAGGAGGCTACCCTGTTTGATGTGCATCGTTGGTAAAGTGTGGATTTCTAGTGTTGCCTACATGGGAAATATTGGATGTCATAAATTTGGTTCAGAGGGTGCTAAAATCATATTCCAATGGACATGTAGCAGTGCTTAATTGTGGATAAGAGTAAAGTGGTGTATAATTGATAGAGTTGTGCTTGTAGATATGTATCATCTTTTGGACAGTTCAGCATTAGGTAATCCTAAACTGAAGAAAAGGCAAGGATTACCAGGATCCTGTAGCTCCTTAAACATGTCAGTCATGAAATGTAATATAACTTCTGCATTTCCTATTCTTCTTTAAAGGTCGTTTTATAATCAGTGGTTTGGGTTTTAACCACATTTTACACCAGAATGAGAGTGGTGTCACTCCAGTATACTTTCTGTCTGAACGCTTACCTGTTTCCGCAGGATTGGAAGTAGTAAGGGTGCTTTTTGATAACACCCAACAGACTTTGCAGAAAGCAGTTTGCCACTACAAATAAGGGGCCATTGTTCCCAAAATCCCAAAGTTCAGCTGCAAAATACATCCTTGGTATGCTTGCAAGGACTTGTGGACCTCTTCACTCTCTTAGTCACAGCACTTTAAAGTTGCAGGACTCTCAGGATACTGGATTTATCCCAACTCATTCGTAATCTTGTTTAATTGCGGTGTCCAGATCCCTGGGTGGCAAACCTCATTCTCCTTCACAATTACAATAATCTTATGTCCAAAACACTATGGATCAGTCATAAACTTATTTTAAAAAATTGGAAAGTTACACAAATCGGATTCCTTCTATAATTAGTGTAAATTTCCAACTTTGGAAAGCCATTACCTAAATTTCTATTCATACTCTGGCTATCCCAAACTTAATCCTGCAGATTAAGTGGGTATTAGCGCATTAAAAATGCGCTCCTCCGGGAAAAGATAATTAAAATATAGATTTTTTGGGAACATTGCTCACCTCATTTACAAACATACTTTTTTAAGTATGCTGGGAAGGTATCTCAATACAAACGAAGTAACAACTTTGTGGCTTTTCATTACATTACCAATGAACACCTTCAGTCCATTCATTTGGAGCACCCAGTTTCCTACCTCTAATTCTAATCTTTCTACTAGAAAACCTGCCACACTGAAAATCTTTCTGTAATGGTCTCTGCGATCAGAACTTTTTTCACTATCCAAGGTGCACAAAATATTTTAAATGGATCACTGACAGAATATCGTGGAGCAGAATATAGAATGACAGAATATCGACTTCCTATCTACAAACAGGTAAGTACATAAATATTGAATCCTAAATAGCGTTGTCAATAATATAGTTTGCTAAAATATCGACTTTTTTAAATGTCTTAAAAGTAATATAAAATTAATTAAATAATCAATATCATTAAGTAAAACATACTTAAAAATAATTAAAAAACGTTAAAATTAATAAAAATAAATATAATGTAAAAAAACATGCATTTTTATTTTTTATTATATATAATAACTTAAAATTATTAAAAATAATTAATATTTTTAATTATAAAATGTTAAAAACATAATTTAAAATATAATTACATATATATAAATAAACCTATATTATAAATATAAAAATAAATTATATATAATAAGTTAAAACATTAAAATATATATATATTTTTTTAAAATAATATTTTACACTACATTAAATATAACATTACTGGAAACATTGCATAGCGTAGGGGATAAAATAACTATTTCCACTAAACAAGTGGTACAGTAGGGAAAGTGTTGGATAGCGGGAGGGTACAAATTAATATTCCCACTCCAGTGAGTGCAACAGTAGGGAAATTGTTGGATAGCGGGTGGGTAAAAATTACTATTCCCACTCCAGTGAGTGCAACAGTAGGGAAAGTGTTGGATAGCGGGTGGGAATAATGTACTATTCCCACTCCACCAAGTGTAATAGTAGGGAAAGTGTTGGATAGCGGGTGGATAAAAACTACTATTCCCACTCCAGTGAGTGCAAAAGTAGGGGAAAGTGTTGGATAGCGGGTGGGTAAAAATTACTATTCCCACTCCAGTGAGTGCAACAGTAGGGAAAGTGTTGGATAGCGGGTGGGTAAAAATTACTATTCCCACTCCAGTGAGTGCAACAGTAGGGAAAGTGTTGGATAACGGGTGGGTAAAAATTACTATTCACACTCCAGTGAGTGCACCAGTAGGGAAAGTGTTTGATAGCGGGAGGGTAAAAATTACTATTCCCACTCCAGTGAGTGCAACAGTAGGGAAAGTGTTGGATAGCGGGAGGGTAAAAATTACTATTCCCACTCCAGCGAATGCAACAGTAGGGAAAGTGTTGGATAGCGGGTGGGAATAATTTAATATTCCCACTCCACCAAGTGTAACAGTAGGGAAAGTGTTGGATAGCGTAGGGGAATAATTTAGTATACCCACTCCTGCAATATAATTAACATTAATTAACAAGTAATTATTTTTTCAAAATTAATTTACCTCCCACCATTTTCCCCTATAAACGTGACCTACAATATTGTAAAATATTAATAAATTAACATAATTAATTAAAAATTAATTAATTAACTAATTACAATTAACAATAAAATTAATAACCATCAAATCTAAATTAATTCACAAAATTAACACTATAAAATAGCTTTTAATAAATATAATATAAAAAATAATAAAAATTACATTAAAACTAAAGTATTTCCTACCCTACTCCCCTATCAACCCTCACCCCACTCCCCCAAAAAGTACACAAATAACATATTTACAAATTAATTATTAATAATTAATATCTAATTACTTATTAATAAAAAAAAAATAACACAATTAACATAATTACCAATTAATTATTAATTGTGATTAATCAATTTATAATTAATCAATAATAAATTAATTAACTTAATTAACAATATAAATTATTAAATACTAAGGGGCCCATTACGATACCTGGCGTAAAAAAATCCGCCAGGCATAGAAGCGGCAAAAATCCGCCCGCACACACCGTCTGAACACCGACCACGCCATTACGATTACACAAACCGAAAACCGCCATCGGCGGAAAAATCACACAAGATACCGCCCGCCATCGTCCGAGTCGGAGTCAAACCGCCCGCCACGGACGGAAACACGCACGACAACACAAAACCGCCCGCCCTCACGGCCGACACACCGCACGTGAGATTACGATCGCACCGCCATGAGCGCGGGAAAACTACAAATATACCGCCCGCCAGCGCAAACAACGCCGATGAGAATCTACACGGCAGAAGCCATGGCGCCCACGTCCCTGCACAGAAACCATCCGCTGACAAAACCAATCGCACACAACATGGCCAACAAGTCCACACAGCAAGGCACGCACAAATACACAAGCACAGTACACATCCCGAAAACACCCCCCTGGACAAACAAAAACTACAAAGGCCAGAACCCCAGACACAACACACCTGAAAACAACAGACCATGAGGACACACCCACATAGGTAAGTACAAAAGCAGCACTCCCACAGACCACAACCCCTTGCAACATTGCAAACTAGAGAGGAGAGGAGAGGACACAGTAACATAGCAAGGACAGCAGCACACCACAGAAACGCACACATCACAACCACCACCACCACCACCACCACCAAACACCGGCACCACAAACCCCCTGCACATTACACAACACACACCGCACCAGCACCACAAACACCATGGCACCACAAAGAATGCCCAAGTTCACGCCCATTGAGCTGACGGTCATGGTCGACGAGATCATCAAGGTGCACCCACAAATCTATGGGAACCTGGTCCAGCACACACCACTAGCCACCAGAAAGAGAATGTGGAACCGGATCGTAGACCAGGTCAATGCAGTCGGGACCCTGCCCAGGAACAGAGTTGAAATCAACAAACGGTGGAATGACGTCAAGAGCCTGGTCAAGAAGAAGGAGAGCAAGAACAGAGAGCTGGCAGCCGTCACTGGCGGAGGGAATCCCGCGCTCTTTAAGACCTTCAAAGCGTGGGAGGAGAAGGTGCGAGTCATCATACATCCGGAGATCCTCGCCGGATTAGCAGGGGGAGTGGAGGCTGGTAAGTACAAACTAATGTATACCAGCACACCGCTATGTACTCACATGCACTACCACCATGCCACAGCTCCCAGGGACAAACACCCCCATGTCCAGCACACAATACACAACACATCACACACACATGCAACAGACACCACCACACACAGCCCAAACCGAACAACTGTAAGATACGTGGGGACATGTGTACACTCAGCCAGCCACGTAACCACCAACAGGTCCCCGAGTATGCCAGAAGCGCCACAACGAGCACCCACCACACCCATGTGTCCGCCATAGCTGCACTAACCGACAAGTAACAGGTAAGTGGCAGGAACACAAAATGCAGTGGGTGGGAGGGTGGACAGCCCAAGTACAACACACACCAGGCCCCTAGTCCCACAGCACAGCAAGGAGGAGCATCCCCCACACCCCACAGCCACGTGTCAGCCACCGCAGTGCACACCGACAGCCGAAAGGTAGACATCACGGTCCACAACAATCGGTGTCAGTGGGTGTCCAGCCACCACCACGACCCACAACACCCCCCACCCCCACAGACCTGCAACATGGAGCACCCCCGCTTAGAACCATGTGGCATCCAGTACAGTGCACGCCCGAACAACCTGCAGGTGGGAAACTGGACAGGGCTGGATTACTGGAGGCATGAGGACCGTAACACGACCAACACATGGGACATGTCACGTAGCAGACGAACACGCAGCACCGCCCACCGTCACGAACAAGTGAACAATGTGCACACGGACATGAACCACAGACTCACACCTCACATGACCCATCACAGACACAGCAACACCCAAGGAGCCACGTCTGCATGCACAAGCCACACTGAATATAGTACCACACGGCAGCCACTGTGCAACCCATCACACACAACCGAAACACCATTGAAGTCCTGTTCATGTAGCCCCTACTGCCTGTCAACCACACACCCCACAACTACGCCTATGTAAGACAAACAACACTAGACGCAACAGAGCGGAACAACATAAATGCACACGAACACCACTGAACCCATCAAACACACAGACACACCATGCACATACAACATACCATCCATCCCATCCGTCAGCCCCAGTCTCATGAAAGGCATGTCATCCGCACAGCTGCCACACATACAGCAGTCACGCTAAGATACATGCCCATGACCAACCATGTGCCAGAAGTCAATGAAGCGCACGCCACACTGTGAGCAACAACACACAACATGGGCCACACCCCCCGAGCACTGCAGTGATGCACATGGCACAGGGCAGCACGCACACCAAGGAGATGGGACAACTGCAATACGTTGGCTGGCACACAACCATCACTCACTCATAACGATGCGTCCAATGCCATGTCCAGTAATCACAACAGACAGCAAATATGCAGGCCATGTCAGACATGCACACACCTCAGACCATGCACTGTCATGCTGCCACAACACATGTCACGTTCGGCACCCATGGCTCACAGCATGTACCCCAAAAGCATATTCCCTCCCAAATGCGAATCTGGGGCATGGCCCCCATGTTGCCATATGCGTTCCTAAGCGTCCCATTTGAACACCAAAAGCAAAGTACAAACCAGACCCAGGATGGGCCAGGAGCCCGCATACACCAGAGTCACAATAAGTAGGGGCACAGCAACACACCCATCGGCATGGCCAATCCGTCCCATGCCACATGTGCACAGCACACAGTCCCATTGCCAAGCACACACAACTACAAATGGTACAGCCACACACACGCCTCCGGGAAACCCATGTACGAGATTGCACGAACTGTTAATGTCAGACGACAAATCCATACTTCGCCAGGTGCAACACAATAACAAATCTCATTCTCTCCACAGGTGACGAACTGCTGGATGCTGGGGATGGAGACAGCAGCCAGCACAGCCAGCCTACAAGCCCCCAACGAGGACACACGGATGTGGAGGATCTGTCCTCCTCTTCGGACACGGACCACCAAGCAGGCCCATCTGGTGTGGCAGGGCCCAGCCGCTCCCCAGGACCCCTCCTACCCACCAACCCATCATCCTGGGCTGCTGAACATTCCCAGCCCCCTGCTGCCACTGTCGTTGCGGCCACACCCACGGACATTGCGGCCACACCCACGGTCATTGCGGCCACACCCACGGTCATTGCGGCCACTACCACTGCCGCAACCGCCACCATCGCCGCACCGACCACCACCGCCGCCACCACCACCACGTCTTCGCTGGCACCAGCCCCAGCGCAGGTGGTGGCCCGGCCGACTGGATCCACCCTGGGAGCCACAGCGAGGACCGTGGTGAGCAATGTGGCTAGTGGGCAGGCCGGTGGCAGCAGTACCGGTAGGAGGAGCAGGGTCAGGGAAACGCAAGTCTCCCCTGGGAGCCATGCCCTGCCTCAAATGGCCAGAGTCCTTGGGGCCTATGAAGAGGCCCAAGGACAATGGGCCAGGTCTGCTTCAGACACGCGGGAGGTGCTGGGGGTGCTGAGGTCCATGGACGCCCGTATGGGCCAACTCGTGGACCTCATGGGCCAGCTGGTGGTGAGGTCACAGCCAGGGACAGCAGCTCCACCACCGCCACCACCTGCCGGGGCGCAGGGTCGTGCAGCTGTGTCCAGTTCCCCTGCGTCCACAGCCAGTGAGCACACCTCAACCACCAGCAGGTCGCAAGCAGGCACCCCCTCGCAAACGTGGAAGGGGCCGTCCGAAGTGGAAACAGATCTCACGGGAGGACTTCGCACGCTCCAGACGCAAGTGAGGCAGCCAGCCAGCCTTCCTTGACCACCCACTGCATTGACTTGGACTACGATCCCACTCCACACAGCCATCTGGATGGCATGTGTCTGTTGGACCATGGACATAGAACCAGTGGGTACACCCTGAACATCACGCAGCCATGACCGACAGCTCATTGTCACTGCACGCACCACTTTTGTCATCACCTTACACACAATCACATGTCACAGTTTGAAATAAATGCACCTCTTACACAAACTGCTGTTTGTGCCCTGTGTTTTATTTGTACGGAATACAACGGCCACCTTGGGCGGAAAGGCACCTGATGCGTGGCATGGCAATGGAACCGGAGGAGCCTGTAGGGACCTAGGGGTGGGAGACAGAACAGGAGCACATTCAATGAGTGTGTCACACACCCATCACACAGTACATGTCAACAACTACAAGCAATGTACACACATCGCACAGAGCAATAGGGCACAATGCCACAGCCACCAACAGTGGCATACTACCCTGGCCATGGAGCGTTGACACACAGCACGCAGTGAACAAACGGCCACCCTGACACAGCACACACACACCTGCACAGATACAGCCACATCAGCCGTCGTACATGGACACTCACCGTCAAGTGAAGTAGCGGGCGATGAGCTGCTGCCGCACATTACCAGCTTCCTCCTCTCCGCTGTCCATCCTCACTCGAGCTGTCCTGGTCTGCGGGCTGGGGCCCTGGTTGATCTCCGTCATCCACGATGAGGGGGATCTGCTTCCGAATGGCCAGATTGTGCAGCATGCAGCACGCCACCACTATCTGGCACACCTTCTGTGGGGAGTACGCCAGCGCACCCTCGGTGCGGTCCAGGCACCTGAACCTGGACTTGAGGAGGCCAAAGGTACGCTCGACCACACGTCTGGTCCTCCCATGTGCCTCATTGTAGCGATCGTCTGCTGGGGTGCGAGGATTCCTCAATGGACTGAGCAGCCATGCCCCATTCGGGTACGCAGAGTCACCTGGGTGTGAGGGACACAGAGAACCGTTGCTATTCCAACTGGACAGGGGACAGCATCGCACAACCAGCACGCTACACCACTCCACATACTCACCGACAATACAGCCACGATCCTGTTGCAGATTGGACATCAGTCGTGGCAAGATGCTGTTGCGCATTATGTGTGCGTCATGGGCCGAGCCTGGGAACTTTGCACACACGTGGGTGATCACCATGTCCGCAAGGCACACCACTTGCACATTCAGGGAGTGCGTGTGCTTCCTGTTGCGGTACAGGTGCTCAGTGGCCTGTGGTGGAACAAGGCCAACATGTGTGCAGTCAATGGCTCCAACGACGTGTGGGATTCTGCCAAGGGCATAGAATGCACCCTTCACTGCCGCCAATTCACGAGCCCTGGGGAAGCGGATGTACCTGTTTCGGTACAGCATCATGGCTGCCAGTACATCCCTCAGCACCTTGCTGAACATGGGCTGGGACATCCCTCCTCCACTGCCCACTGTGTGCTGGAATGACCCAGTGGCGAAGAAATGCATGGCGGCCATCACCTTAGCCGTGGGGGTGACAGCTGTCGGATACACCCTGCGGGGACGGAGATGGGGTTCCAACATGGCACACAGTCGATGCAGGGTTGGCCTGTCCAGCCGAAACTTCCTAATGACCTCTGTATCGTCCATGTCCGCCAGCAATTGGTATGGGCGGTCAATGTTCGGTCTCCGCCTAGGGAAAATGGCAGTGGACACATGTCAAAGCAACACAACACATAGCAATTTCGCATACACATCACTGACATGACTGAGCAAGCACATGAGCCACAGCCCAGCTGTCAAGCTGGGACGGCACGGCCACAATACACTTACACAGGTCTCCCAACAATGGCAATGGCTAGTGATACAAACCACTGCCATGTGCATGCACATGGGGATCTAGGCCCCAATGACTTGCGGGGCGTGCTGATGGGGACTGACTGCATATTCGTCAAGCGGCAACGCCACGGCAACATGAATGTCTGCTGAGCATGGAACTGCTTCCGAGGCTGGATGAGTATGGCACACGACGACGACGATGTGGGCACAGGCTGAGCGGCCAAAACAAGTGGGACCTGTGGCACGAGGGGATATGAGACAGTAGTAGGTGTCAGCACTGCACCCTATGTACAGCACTGTACGGATCACACCTCCCGAAACATTGACAGGTGTCCACATTGACAGCCCCATGCCAAGACGGCTGTGTGCTTGCAGTCACACGTCACAGGTGAGAGGTTACATTGCACGTGCCAGGTGGCAGACGTACATAGTGGGAGCTGGCATGTGTGTGCATGTGTCTCCTGTTCAGGATCCACCAGATGGGCGCTGACTCTGTACTGACCATTGGACACAGCATGTTCCGTGGAAGGCTTGTGTGTGTGGGATGGTGGCACTGGATGTGCCTCCGTTGGGTGGGGGCCATGCACAGGGCGGGTACGTCGATGATTGCGCATTGTTGGTCACGGTGGGTGCACCCACTAAGATGTGTTGCCCTGTGTTCAATTCCTATGTCCGCATGATGATGGACTGTAGATGTGGGCAGACTACACATTGGTCGATGTGCTGTCTATATGCATGTGCCTTCACACCAGGCACAGCTGCCCCTGCACATGTGACCCCTGCTGGACTCGCTGCTGGGTCTGTGGAGCTGATGCACCTTCTGTGCGTGGGGCGGACAGCTCTCCTCACTTCCCTCATTGCGCATGTCATGACTTTGCCGCAGGTGACATGGATCATGGAGGGCCCACATGTACGCGTGGGTAGGCTACACATGATTGTTCACTGGTCGCCACCCCCAGTCAGTGTTTCGAATGGGAAGGTTGTCGTGCTGGTGGTATATTCGATGTGGCGGATGGGCGGGCCTAGGTGCGGGCTTACATTCCGGACATGGGGGGTAGTTGGATTGGCGACTAGTTGCAGTACACACGGGACACGTCTCTTCCTTTCCACATCTGGGTCATCCCTTGTACTCACTGACAGTGATACAGTCATCTTCGCCCCAGCCCTCATGTCCTCCCCTCGCTCCCCCAATATGCATGTGCACCTGCGAGGCTAGCGCTTGCACAGGCAGCCCCAAGCTCGCACCAGAGAGGGCAAGGAGTGTATGTGTGGGTCCAGTTGCACGAGTGGGCTGTCTCAGGGTATGATGTGTTACGGGACGCCGTCCACCTGCGTGGTGCCCCAAATGGAGACCCGGCCTGCATGGACTATGCATCACAGTCTTCGCCTTCCGGATCCGCCACCTGCGACACCCAGTGGCTGTGGCTGCCCTTGCGGCCAGGCCGCGTCCGTCTGTGACTGATGGCCCACACATTCACTCTTTGGCCTCTCTGGGGAGGGCTCGGGGGTGGTGGCGCACGCGCTTGCACTTAGTCGCAATGGCATGTGGCGTGGTTGGTATGATGGGCAATGGATGGGATGGTGCGAGCCACCTCCCGTGACGTCAGTGCTGCTCGTGCTGTGGTGCGTCCCCCTACACTTCCATCTGACTTGTGCCATGCTAGACGTTGAGGTTCTATTGCCTGCGTGATATGACCAGGAGGAGCGCGAGGAGACCTCTCACACACCATGCTCCACTGCCATCCCGTGCCCTGTATCGCCTGTGCGGATTGACTATGTTGGGGTTACACCTGGTCGACTGGGGCTGTGTGTGCCTTGTCAAGGGGCATGGCGGGCGCATAACAGGATCCAGCTTGTCCACAGAGGGTGGGCTGAGGTGCGCCTGGTACCGCTTTGTACGTGTGCCCGGCTGCTGTGCACACACGTGTTCACTCCCCCCGACAGGTGTCCTCTCACAATGCCCAGGGAAGCGGTGGTGTACTGTTCATGACCCCTCCCAACACGGCGTGCTCCAACTTGGCATGTGCGCATCTACCCGTCACACCCACCCACCTGAGCACTGCGTCCATACGACTTCACACGACACATGTGTGTCTTCCACAGTTGTGCTACTCATTTGCGTTGACATCCAATACCAGTGGACTACATGGTCATGTCACGACTGCCGTGTACTTCACATACTCTCATCCTCTCTCATTCGTACTTGTGAAATGAGTCAGCGGAGACAGTTTTGGTTTCAAACATTATATTGAGTCTTCTGTCCTCTGTGATGCAGTATAGTGGACACTACTGGCAGCGGAATACATGTTGAGGATATACTGAGCATGATTGCAAATGGGATAGGGTGTGGGGTTACATGTGATTGGCTGTTGCATGTGGGATGTGGGCTTCAGAGTTACATCTGCTTGGCCAAGGCTGTGCTAATGTACATTTACGTATAGCTGCGGAGCTGCGGACTTTGACACAGACGGTATACATGTAGCCTACCAGACCGCTTGGCATCATGGGCACAGTCCATCTCAGTTCCATGTGACAGGTTTGCTGCGGTTGTTCCTCATGCACGCGTGCATGTGAGATGACATCAGGGCATGTGCTTGCGTGCATGCAGCGGCGTGCCACTTGTTGTTGCAATGTGGTGGTTACTGGACATGTCACAGTCACTGGGGTCGTGTTGTTGTTGTATGCACTTGTCGTCCATGCAAAGGTCCTGGTATGGGATTCCCGGGGCGGGGGTGGGAGGGGTGCAGCACCCACAGACTCCAGGCGACCTATTCATGTCCACTGAGCGGTGTGTGTGTCCATGGGCGCTGGATCCATGTCGTGTCCTGGTTGTTCGTGCAGTTCCGTCCATGTGGGTGCGATACACAGACCCCATGCCACTGCCTCCCACGATGCATGCGGTGTTCCTGGATGTGATGGGGAACAGTGTGCATGTCCCGGTCATATCCGATGTCATGGCGATGTCGTTGATGGTGTGGTTACAGTTGCCGGTCGTTTGGTATGGCTGTTGTGGTGGTGACTGGCCAGTCCGTGCGGAAGCTAAGCATGGGTGCGGGGTTGGACATCATAGGTCAATCGGGGAACCTGCGTTGTGGTCCGACGAATTTACAGGTTGTCAGGTATGCGATGCCGTCCAGCAGGGCTTCCATGTCATTGGTGGTGTACATGTTTGCCAGCCAATGTAGCGGATGGTGGCTGTCAAGGTGTTGTTCGTAAGTTGTCCCTTGGAGGACCATGATGGGGCATGCTGGGTGACATTCGATGTAGCTGTTCTCGATGATCCGTCGTGTGGAGGCACAGTGGTCCCATTTCAGTGCGGGTGCGATGTTGGCCACATACGCCATGCCCCCATAGGCAGAGCAGGCCCTGTCGTGTGCGTCCAGAGGGAGGAGTAGTGGTAGCAGGTCCGCCTTTAGACATGCCGGGTTGGAGAGGCACATCTCCACGGGATGCTGGTAGGGACACCTCCGACAGTAGAAGACGGGCATGACGCAGCTGAACAATGTGATGCGGTAAGTCAGTCGGTAACTTACGTTCAGCAGGGACAGGAGATCGCATCCCAATATATGTATCAGGTTGGTTTTGTACAGCTTGAGCTGTCCGGCGTAGTTGGGTAGGTGTGTTGCGGTTGCCATTTCGCAGCGGTGCGTTGTGGTGGCGTGCTCCGGCTGTGTGTGCAGTCTGCAATGTGCACGCTCCGAGGTTGCTGTGAGCTCTGTGTAGTCGTAGGGAGACAGGACTTGTGTTCTGTTGGCTTGTGCGGAGGACATGGGCCCTCATCCCACATGCTTCTCAGACAGTTCAAGGTCAGTGATGTGTGACTCCTTCCAATTAACTTGCATGTGGCCGACATGGGGGAGTGTTTTCTTTTTTCTTCCCCGTCCGTTGTGTGCTTCTGTGATATGCGCTATCTGCCCTGTGGTCGGTCTCCTCGGCATGCCTGTGTTGGTCTTTTCTTGGACAATGGCTGTATTCACCGGCTTCTTTCGTAGGGCTGTGGTTTCGGAGTTGGAATGGAAGGTCATTCAGTGCTGTCTGCTCTCCCTTGTGTGGGCGGCAGGCTGCCTTTCCGCTCTGCGTTGGGCCTTGTGTGTGAATGTTATTCTTGGGCCACCTGTTGTCGGTCCCCGGGCTCTTTGGTGTTCCGTTTTATATGTCTTGTTCATATGTGCAGGGTGGTATGGGTGTTTCAGTGTGGTACTGGCGTTCCTCTTCCCGAAGGGGCCCTGCTTCTCCTAGTTGGTGTTGCCGCCGCTGTGTGCTACGCCATGTTTGTTACACTGGGGTGTGTCCTGCTGTTGCGTGACTTCACTGACATGTGTGCGTCGGTTGTGTGGCGTTGGGTGTTGTCCGTGAATTGGGCGTTGGGGACATGTCTGTGGCAGGCCTGTCACGTGTCATGTGCGTTCGGGGTGGGGCTGATGTGTGTGCTGCTTGGTTGTGTCCCTGTGTCTGTGTGCGACGCATGCATGGCGCTGCGGTTGGCCTCTGCGTTGTGCGCATGTGTGGCGGCGTCATCGCCGCTTTGGGGCCGTGACGGGGTCGTTGGTTCCTAGTCCCAGGTGGTGTGTACACATGTGTTACGCGATGTTACGATTTGGCCTGTGTGTCATATGTGGATGCAATGGTGGATGTGTAGTGTACACGCGGGGGTGGGGGTTGTCCGCTTTTTCCGCCCTTGCACTGTGTGCGCTGTTTGCGTGCACTTGTTGTGTGTGTGCCTACCTGCGTCTCCGCGGTATGTTGCGTCCTTGGTGGTGCATCAGCAAGAGCATGGGGAGGGCCTGCAGTGCTGGATTCATGCTCGGGGGAGCCGCTTCTTCGTTGTCCGTGCTCGGCGTCCGTGTTACCGCTTCGGTTTGTCGTACGGTGTCTCTTAGCCGTGGGAGCCGTTTGTTTGCGGCATCGTAATTTATACGCCGGGCGGGACGTGATTTCGTCGGACGGTGTGTGTCAATTGTGCTGCGCCGCTACGTGTACGGACGCACTTTGATGGCGGACGGTGTTGCTGGCTTGCCGGCGGTGTTTGGCCTACTTTTCGCATCGTAATTGGGCGGGCGTGTGGACTGCTGCGTGCCGGCGGTAACTGGTGGTTTTTGCATCCGCCAGCACGGCGGTTGTGCTTCCGCCCGCCATCGCAATGACCCCTAAATTGTTAATTAATAAAATAATTAATTAATTTCAATTAAATTACTTCCCACCCTATTCCCCTATAAACCCACAACCCGCTACAGAATTAAATTGCGCAAAAAATAATTAACATATAATTAATTATTTCTAAATAATTCTAGAAAAATATATTATAATTAAATTACTTCCCACCCTATTCCCCTATAAACCCACAACCCACTACGGAATTAAATTACGCAAAAATTAATTTAATTAAAATTCATTACTTTTAAAAAATTCAAACATACATTACAAAAATAATACATACTTTTAACACATATACTAACACTTAAAACACTATTAAAAAATTCGATATTTTTAACAACTATATTATGACTGTTGATATTACTAACTTCGATATTATGAAAAACGATATTTCTTACCTGCATTTCGATATTCTGCACCACTATATTTTTGTAAGTCGATATTATGTCCATTCTATATTTTAAACTCAATATTTTGCCATATCGATATTTAAAATTCGATATTGTGACTGATTACCATTTTATATAAATCCAATGGGCCTCATTATGATGTAGAGAGTATCGCCACCGACAGGCCGTCGGTGGCGGTCCATCCAACATCTGAGGCTCCGGTCCAACCGCTGCATAATGATGCGGTCGGTCGGAGCACAGTGGTCGGAGGGACAGGCTCAAGGAACCCGTTGGGGCATCAGTCGGATCGTAATACCTACAATGGGGGCGGTGCTTGCTGAGGCACCGCCGTAGGGATTACGATGTCCCTTTTCCCTCTGCCTTTACATGGCGGTCTGACCGCCATGTAAAGGCAGACGGTATGGAACTTTGGGGGCCCTAGCAGGGCCCCTTCCCATGTGGGCCTCTGGTCTGGGGCCAGGGGGGCGCATGTGATACCCCCAAACATCCATGCAACCTGTGCCAGGCACCACGGTGCACGGATGTTTGCAAAATACCTTTTTCCATTGCGGCTTGTGCTGCGTCTCTTTTCTGGGCTGCAGCACAAGCCACAATGGAAAAAGGCATTTTTCCGACCGCATATACGGCGGTTGCATTATAATTATGTGGGTGGAACTGACAACTACATTTCGGGAGGTTCCATTTCCGGCGCAATGGCAGTAGGACGCTCGTCAGACCGCCATCATAATCAGGCCCAAAGGGTTTTTAACAAATTTTTGTCGATTCACTTGCTAATTCATTTATTAATGTGTAATAAACAGTGAGTGACAGGTATGATCTAAATTGTTGATGGAAAGATTTGCATACAAGACTGACAAAATTGGCGAGAATTAGTTGTGAATTGAGTAAACCAGGAAGGATGAATGAGAAAAATGATAAAGGTTAAAGGCCAAACGTGCTGAGGAGAGTTGAAGAATTACATTTCCAACTCAGTGAAATGTAATAATTTACCCCACTGATCATACATTGCAGGAGCGCTGGTGTTCATAATCTGAAATGCAGACCGGGACATTTAGCTCCCCTGTCTCCATTACACCTTTTTTTGCAGCAGCCCTGCACTAGGTTAGGCCTGTCTTAGGCAAGGGGAAATGCGACTGTCACATACTGAGGTGCAACCATCTGTGAAAAGGAGATGTGATGGAATCTGCTCCTCCCACGCCTTCCAGTATGCCCCCAGTGCAAAACTTTTGCAGACCCAGATGCGTGCAGCCAAGTCAACTTGCATTTTTGCATCTTATTTGATAATTAGTTCACCTTAACTGTACCCTTTGTTTTCCTCCAAAATACCACCTTCCAGCTCATGACAATATCTTTTGTCATTAATGTTTCTGGCCACTCAGTTGCATTCAATTCAATTGGTGTACCGGAATGCACGTCATCTTCCGTTCTCTCTTTTTACAGCTTTAGTTATTTCATGGCTCCAACTTCATCAATGCCTTATTACTTTATCTGAATTTTTCAGGCCCCCGTACTATAATTTACATTCTGACTTACTTTCAATGTGTTATTTGACATTCATCCATTCATCCGTTAGTAAGTTCTCAATTACCACAGGACTATTACTGCTAATGTACATCTTCTGAGGTAAAGCAGATGAAGAGCGAAAGAGGTCAACATTTAAAACAAATGTCTTTATGGAGTATTGGTGTATGCATGTGTGAATGTGTATGTGCAAGTGCGTTTGTGTGTATGGGTAGGCATGGTTTTGTGTTTTTGTGTGTGCGTTTGTGTGTGTGTGTGTGTAAGTGTTTGAGAGTGCTAGGTCTGCCTTTGTATAGTACTATCATAATGGTGGACATTTTGTGGTGTTTGTGGTAATCAATGGTATGATGGTGCTCACCCGTATCACTGCTGGCCATGGCATAATGGTGGTCATTTCTGACATATTGTGGCCATCGACCACATGACAGTGTCGGAAGCATCTGTGGCAGTTCTGCACATGAGTACCTGATGAAAATTACAAATTAATGTTTGAGCACATACCTTATGAGAAGGAGTTTTCTTTTCCAAGCCTGCATTTCGAAGCAAAATGTCTGTGTTTTATACACTGACAAGCTAAAATTTGTGAAACAAAATTATTGCATTTCCAAATCTATATTTAAAGCTGATATTAGAATGATAATCATAACTGTTTCCCGACACTCTAGTGTGTAAGACTGATGTACATCTGCTGCTGTCCGAATCTGTAATTACTCCGTAACCTGAATGATACTACAGTATGAGTTTGCAAAAATCTGTCTAGCCACTCTATATGCTGATTGAGAGAACAAGATTTGTATATTGTTTTTGCTTTTCAACCCTTTCCTTTCCAAAGAGAGGGTCAGTTGTAACATATTATTGAGAATCTACTTGGATGGAGTAGGTTTGATAAATAAAATGAAATCAAATGTACAGGGGGGCGGAGGTTGGCCACCGACAATGTTGGTCTCCTAGCATCAGAGCTCCTGTCTGCCACGGGCCACCGGAGAAGTTTTGCAGCGTCCTCTGGTGGCCATCCGTGCATCCTGCAGTGCCCCAATCCCCCTCTTACTCGGACACCCACCGGCAGTCTCAGCAGCCTCCTCCTTGCCGCTCACAGGGTCAGCGGACCTGGATAGTCATGGTGATCCCACGAGAGGAGTCGGCGCAGGTGAGGCCTTCCCTGTGCTGAGGGGCCCCCTGGCCTCATCACCTACGTGACGATGCCTGCGGCCCTGCAAGAGAGTTTGCGGCCACCTTTAAGGACCACCAGCCCCTAACCTATGACACGCCAGCCCTCTGCCCTTCTGGGCACCTCCCAATGCTGCTGCAGCCTCTTCTGAGCCCCCAAAGGGGATGGGGGCCCGGCCGGTCACCGCGCCTCCTCGAGGGGAGACAGCATGGTGCGGCTTTGCCCACCCGAAGTTCTGCCTGGCCAGCCGTCTTTTTCCCTGTGCCTCCTGCCCTTGGGTCCCTGCCTCCGGTACTCCTTCTTCGGCCCTGCCCGGGCCCCATCCCCTACCTGGACCCAGCGCCTTGCTGCCACCTTGGATTGCGGGCACATCTACCCACGAGGGGCCTCTTGCCCCTAGACCTCAGCCTCCACACCCCACTGTGGATTGGGGGCTCGACCATCGCGGCTGTGGCTCCGAGGCTCTTGGAGGTGCAACCAACTTCCAGGGGCCCGAGGCTTGCTGGGACCTGAACTGCTGGGCCTCATCACTTTGGGGCTGTACCTCTTGGTGTGCAGCATGGGGGCCTAGCAGTGGACCCGGGGGACAACCCATGACTGCCGGCGCCAGAGGTTGAACGCTTTCTTTCTGCAGCCAGCTGGGGCCTGGCGAGGGAGGATGCACCGGCTTATCAGCCTGTTTGAGGTGCTCGACTGTGGAGCACTTGTACGGCCTGCTGGGGCTGGCTGCCTACTCTCACTCTCAGACTGTTCTCTGCATTCCAGTTTCAGCCCTTTTGCCAAGTTGGGGAAGTGGCGCACCCTGACTGGCCCAGTTAACGCCACCCTCGGCCTGCTGAGGCCCACCAGTGCCTAGTGCTACGTGGCCTTCATGAATAGTGCCAGGGCACAGCGACCACCACTGCCCCCTCCCGGGACCCTCAGTTGCAGCATCCCCTGCTTGGGCCCATCTCCTGTCTCTTCTGGACTTTGCAACCTCTTCACGTCTTGCTGCCCCAGAGGCCACTGCTCTGTATCTGGCCGGCTTTGGGGGGGGGAGGGGCTCTGCTCTATCTTGACCCTGAAGGAGTCTCCCCTACCCTACCCTATCTCTGCTGCTCATGGCCTCGGGGAAGGCGTCTGAAAGGAAGACGAGGACACGGCAGCAGAAAGGTAAGAGTGGAGTTTATTACGTCCGACAGGCTCCAGTCCAGGCAGCAACTGCCGCCCAAACCCCAACACTCTAGAATGGAACCTCAGGGGCAGCGCGAGCTGACCACGAGAGTTCCCAACACACCCCCCTTCCTTCACACATATCACAAAAGAAAACAAAAAAAACAAAGCATTACAATAAATAAAGGGAATTACATTAATACATTTCATAATCAACAAATCAACTAGGCACTGCTTTACACCAGGTAGACGCAATTCCTAGGTACAACAGGTCGTGCTAAGCAGACACCCTGCCATGAACATTTGTTGACATAACATAGTCATGAAACTTGACAGGAACAGATTTCAACCTAGATGACACAGGCCTGGACACGTTCTGATCTTGAGCAATGACTTCCTTGTCCATAACAGCACTAGGTGTAACACTAGAAGGAAGTGAACCCCAAATCTCCGGTTGACATAGCCGAGCATCGACTCAGGCACCATGGAGATAGCACATTTGTTCCACACTTTCCCATTCTCCAACACCACTACACGATCCTTCACTACAGACACTCTTTTAGGAGCTGAAAAACGTGACTCTCCCTTGCGAAGAAAGCCCGGTTTTCTGATCCTCACCCAATCCCCTGTCTTGATACACAAAGCACGATTATTATCACTCATGGTGCTATACTTTGCTTGGACAGCCGCCCTGACATCAGTTACTTTAGAAAGCTTTTCCAAATCAACCACTCTTCTGGACATCCATTCCTTGTTTAACTTGGAACCCGCTATTCTTCCCCTCAACAAGGTAAACGGGGCAATACCAGTACTAACATGCGGGGTGGTTCTTACAGCCCACAACATATCAGTCACCGCCTCCCGCCACTGTAGCCCATTTATTAATGCTAACTGTAAGTGTTCCTTTACAACGCGATTGAAACGCTCGACAAGGCCATTGCTGCGGGGGTGATAGAGGGACGTGAGCGTGTGTTTGACACCAATTTCCTTTAGAAAAGTTTCCATTTCGCTAGAAACTAGTTGGGTCCCATTGTCTGACACTAATTCCTCAGGGAAGCCTTCTCTGATGAAAACGTCTCGCAAAAACTTGATAACTGACAGAGAGCAGACATTCTCCACAAACCTTACTTCGGGCCATTTTGACATGTAGTCGATCAAAACCAGGGCGTATTTGGGAGAACTCCCAATTAGCCCAAAAGGACCCGCAATATCAAAAGCCAATTTTGTCCACGGAGTATTTTTAACAACAATAGGTTCCACAGGTGAGGGATGAGTTACCTGAGATTTATCACTTGTGACACAAGTACAACAATCCCTAACAAAGTGTTCAGCATCCTTGTCCAGAGCAGGCCACCAAAAATCTTGTCTGATTCTACGCTTCATTGCCCGTATACCAGGATGACCCTCATGAGCCAAATTTAAAATCCTTCTCCGTAAAGACGAAGGAACAACCAATAACCCACCACGTCTTAACGCACCATTGACCACAGACAACTCGTCTTTCACCATTTTATACGGAGTCAGCACAGAAGGACAATCCTTATCACTGGGCCACACACTGGTTATAAGATCCATGACTTTGACCATATCAGTGTCTTCAGACACACACTCCAACCATTCCCGTTCCGACAAGGCTCCACTCATAGTATCCTCCAGTGAGCACACTGCACACACCATCTCCAAATCATCATCATCCTCAGCCTCAAGCCCATTACTAGAGAGTGGTAATCTAGACAAACAATCAGCCACAAGATTCTTAGCTCCTGCCACATACTCCAAGCGATATTGGAATTCCTGCAACCTATACTGCCATTTAGAAATGCGCGGCGTAGCTCTCCCACCACCCTTAGTAGTAAATAAATCAACTAGAGGTTTATGGTCAGTTCTAAGAATAAACTTGTTTCCCCATAAGAAGTTCCTAAAATGCTGAACACCCCACCACAATCCCAAAGCCTCTTTTTCAATTGTTGAGTAAGTGCCCTCTGCACCTCTCAAGGTCCTAGAAGCAAACGCTATTGTTTCCTCTCGACCATCACTCCTTCTTTGAAGTAATACTGCACCCAAACCCACATTACTGGCATCAGTGGATACAATGCATAAGTCATTTATGTCAAAAAGCTTAAGGGGACTAGCATGCACGATTTCATGTTTGATAGACTCAAAATTTTTGTCACAATCAGCATCCCATACAAATTTGACATTTTTCTTCAGTAAATTGCGCATGGCAGCGGTTTTTGTGGAAAAGTTGTTAACAAACTTGGAATAATATTCCACCAAACCTAAAAAGGAACGAAGTTGATCTCTGCTTATAGGTACAGGCGCATTTTGGACAGCTTCAATTATTTTCAATTTGGGTTCAATTCCATTGAAAGAGATATGGTGACCAAGATAATCAACACCTTCCTGAAAAAATTTGCACTTGTCTGCCCGCAATGTTAACCCACTAGATCTAATTATGGACAATACCTGTCTCACTCTTTCGTCATGTTCAATCACGGATTTTCCATAGATGAGGATATCGTCCTGGAAAAATGCTACTCCTGTTATGTCTTTAAATAACTTAGTCATCAGTCTTTGGAAAACAGCCGAAGCTGAGGCAAGACCAAAAGGCATGCGAATATAACGATAAGCACCATCAGGAGTGACAAAAGATGTCAGATGTCTGGACTCATTACACAATTCTATCTGATGATATGCTGAGGAGATATCTAGTGAGGAGAAGAATTTAGCACCCTTTAAAGTGGACAACATTTCGTTTATGTTAGGTAACGGTTGGCGATCAATCCAAATATTCGCATTCAGGTCCCTCAAGTCAACACACATGCGAAGAGTTTTGTCTGCCTTACGTGCCAAAACTATGGGGGCCAACCACTCTGAACCTTCGATTGGTTCGATGACCCCAGCACTACATAGCCGTTCCAACTCACACTTAAGCTCGTTACGCAAACTCAAGGGTACCTTCCGTACTTTGTGGGCCACAGCCTTTGCACCGTCCTTTAATACAATGCGATGCTGGAATCCTTTGAGTTTGCCAAGCTCTGTGCTAAAAACCTCAGGAAAAATCTGCGCCCACTTGTTGCACGAAACTTGAGAAATTTCGACTTTAGATAGGACACTTGAGGAACCCAACTCATGATGGCATAATGAACTACGGGACACTACCATATCAGGATGGTTGGGGTCCAAAATGATGTCAAGGGCACCTTGCTCATCCCACCCCAACAAATTGGCACCTTCCTTCACTACAAATACAGTGGCGCTGGCTTGGTTGGTGTCAAAACCCAAATTTGCAGCA
The DNA here is from genome assembly GCA_963921515.1 of Calotriton arnoldi. Taxonomy (NCBI): domain Eukaryota; kingdom Metazoa; phylum Chordata; class Amphibia; order Caudata; family Salamandridae; genus Calotriton; species Calotriton arnoldi. Next base: position 356,616 of record CAWUFW010013444.1, read on the forward strand.
AATTTTCCCATGACATCCACTCTTTTGCCCCCATACGCAAAAATCTTGATACTTGACTGTTCCAACTGTACATCGGCCAATGTACCAAAATCATTTGCATTAATGAGGGTAAACGGTGAACCAGAATCAGCAAGAAACCCAAGAGAGATGCCATTGACTAGAATCCTACAAGAAGGAGATTTCCTTTTTCTGATCCTCTCAATGAGGATAATTCTACCACCCCTTCAGATGTTGATGCAGAAGATGATAACATCAGCAACTCATAAACTTCCTCACCAGAGTCAACTGTATCTTCTTCGATGGTCTTAACCATGCGAGTCTGATTCTTTTTTGCAATAACAGCTTTACACATTCTAGAGTAATGACCCTTTTTTCCACACTTGTAACATGTTTGGTTGATAGCAAAACAAAACTTAGCATTGCCTAAATGTGATTTGCTCCCACAACGAAAACACATGATCTCATTACTTTTAACAACAGGAACATTGGTACTTTGTTCAGGTTTGCCTCTGGAAAGGAAAGTGGTGGACGGGTTAGGTGATAAACTCTTAGATTTGGAGACAGGTTTCGTATTAAGAACCTTCACCTCATTAGAAGAGGCACTATTATTCATTTCTTTCATACACAACAAAGAATGCTCAACACTCCTGGCTAAAGTAAGCGCAGTTTCTAAATCTGGATCATCAGAAGACAGAAGTTTTTCCTGGATTTTCTTGTTGGATGTTTTTTCGATTAACTGATCGCGTATGATCTCATCTCTAAATTCCCTATAATTGCAATTTACAGCCAACATTCTAAGAGCAGCCACAAAATCATCAATTGACTCTCCAGGAATCTGAGCACGTTGTAAAAATCTATGCCGTTCAAGAACTATGTTCTTCTTGGGGCTGAATCTCTTGTCAAGCGTTTTAATTACAGAAGCGTAATCATCAACGATGATTGAATCTCCACTGTCACCACTTACCAGCGTACTGACTGTTTCAAGACGTAAGGTTTTTAAAACGTTCCTGCCTTCAGCACCTAAATTGTAAACTAACAGGGACTTCTTCTTCTTTGAAGTGAAAGTCTCCCCATCAATTGCTTCAAGGTATGCTTCGAAGGTGTCTTTCCACTGTTCCCATTGAACAGGAGGTGAACCAGCCGATTGTAAAAATGGTGGAGGGGCAGATATGTGATCCATGGCCGAATGTGGGTGAGTTGCTGCCACAGTCAATCCGATACACAAAATGCACACCTTGAACGAAATGCCAATAAAATAATTAAAGTTTGCAAAGTACACACAACTTAAAACGAAAGCTCTGTAACCATGCACAGGAAACAGAACCTAAGTAAAGTGTGCGCATCACTGGACGCGCTGAATGGCAAAATCATTTAACTTCAGCAAAGACAGAATATGCATGTGTACTAGCGCTGAGCTGTACGAATTATGAGCATTGGTAAAATGTATAAATTCACAGTACCGTAAGAATGGTGTGCGCATCACCGGATGCGCTGCCACGATTTTAAAATGCTGAAATTAAAAAGAATCTTGACGCAGAATAGGCTGCAGCTGCTTCATGAATGACAGCCTGATTCCCCAATGACCGGTGCAACAGAAGATGTGTGAAGATCCTCAGAGATGTCTTCACAACAGCCTGACCTTAAAATGGCCGCCGCACGTAGACGCCGTGACGTCACCGACGTGACACATCACACGTTGTGGTGCGCGCAACAAGACCGCGCGCACCAAGGCAAACTTGAACGCCAGGAATCCCAAAATCAGCGCCCGATTCCTCACTTCACCAACCTGGAAACTTAGGAGGAATAACAGGTGGTTTTCACAACCACCGGCGCCGGGGAATGAAGAGAACGCACCCGTCTCTGTGGACAAAATCACAAGGCCACTCGCAGCGTATCACAGCTGACGAGCACTTCGGGCACTTCGGCGCGTCCTCACACGTGGAGCTGGAGGTGCCGGTTCCCACTCGTCGCCACTGAAAGGAAGACGAGGACACGGCAGCAGAAAGGTAAGAGTGGAGTTTATTACGTCCGACAGGCTCCAGTCCAGGCAGCAACTGCCGCCCAAACCCCAACACTCTAGAATGGAACCTCAGGGGCAGCGCGAGCTGACCACGAGAGTTCCCAACAGCGTCCCACCAGTTTCTCTTCACAGAGGCTGTGGCCCAAAACATGCCCTCAACCTTGGCTCTGCTGGTGCACCTGGACGCCCCGATGGACTCATATTTCAAGAAATCACAGCGGTATGCCACAAGCTGAATCACATGGATGCCAAGATCATGGAACTCGCCATGGACACAAAATCCATCTGGACGAAAATCGGGCTGTTCCAGCATCGGCTGGATGGAGTGGAGACCCATATCGCCGTACTGGAGTCGTGGGTGATGATAGATGAGGACTGGGAGTCTGAGCTTTGGCGCTTTTGCCACAAGGTCACTGACCTCGAGGACAGGGGCCGGAAGGACAACATCCACTTTTTCGGCTTCCCGGAGAGGGTGGAACAGGATGACCCAGGGTGCTTCCTTTGTGATATCCTTCCACACAGCATGGGGCTGTGTTTCACTCCCCCTTGAGATTCAGCGGGCTCATTGCATTCAGACCTCCTACCCATTGACCCTGGTAAGCCTTGTCTGCTCAGAGCCTGTTTTCTCTGGCAGGTAAATTCTGTCTGAGGCCTGCAAACACGGTCTCTACAGCTACAAAAGCCAAGCAATCTGCATGGTGGGGGATTTCTCCAGGGAGACCAATGGCAAGAGACTCGCTTTCCTGGACCTACATCCAAACCTGCGCAAGTGGAACATCAAATTTGGTATGTTTGAACAGGCTTGCATGTGGATCACTGTGGATGGCAAATCCAGAGACTTCTTGGACACCAAGGACCTTAAAGCTTTCCCGGACTCTTTGCAGGATTCTTCCATGGACACTGCGCTCCTGTAGTTCCAGGTGAGGATGTTCCCGCATCCAAACCCTCTGGACAGTCCCGGCGGCTGGACAGGCCTCTTGAGCGGAGCTTCCAATTCAACTCTCACAGTGGGAAAGAGAGAGCCATCTGGGTGGTACAGGAACTCACCCAGGAGGCGGACAGCGACAAATTCCGCTCTCTGCTGGAGCTGCATTAGAACCCTCACTCAACTGCCATGGATAACCCGGTGGCCTCTCGGCACCTCGCTCCACCGACCAGATGAGTATTTCCTGTTGTGTTTTTGTGTTTTGCTTCTTTGTGTCATTGCATATTTTTGCCCTTGTTTCCCTCCCCTAATTGTTGCTGGTTGTCGTCTCTGCACTGCTCTAATGAGGTGCGCTTTGTGGCGCATTGGGGGGAAGTTTTATGTTCCTTGAAGTACTTTGATGCTCTCTGTTTTTCTCCTCGCTCCTGTGGTTTTGTACTACTGTGTGGGGGTTTGTTGGAGGGTCCTGCTTGCCACACGCCCCCCCCAGCTGTGCCCACTCAGCTGCTCCTCCCCACTCAGCTCCCTCCCCTGCTGGACGTGGCCTGCAGTGCTCTCTCTTCTCTCCTCTGCTTCACACTCCTTTTAGCCCCCAGACATGGCACCCATCATTTTCTTATCTCCAGTCCCAGCCAGGCATACGAGACCAGGTGGAAAGATAGGCTGTTTATCTCCCCTGACTAAAGAGTTCTAGATCCCCCTCGCTGACCCTCTCCCTAACTTTCCTATTAGGGGTGTCCGTGCATACCTCTCAGCCTGTTTCTTCTGAGCGTCACCCCAGCTCCCAAAGTATTCCTCCAAACCACCCTCCCCCTTTCCTTTCACACTTACCGGCCATGCCCCCCCTCCTCTCCTTGCTCGTGCTACACCCGCTGTCACCCTCACACCCACCTAGTTTGCATATTCCTTTCTCCCCAGCCATTTCTTGATGGCCATGGCGTCCGCACCCCTGACGATCCTGTCCCGGAATGTCCATGACCTCGCCCATTATATCGAGCGGAAGAAGGTCCTGGCGCACTTGAACAAGCAGCGGGCAGATATTGTCTTGTTACAGGAGATGCATCTTACTGGCCCTGAGTCTGATAAACTCAAGTGCAACTGGGTCGGCAGGGTTATCCATAGCAGCCGCACCGCGCGCTCACCCCTTGAGGGTGCCCCCGGCCACGCAAATGCGTGGTAGACAACATCTTGCTGTGCAGATTTCTTCCCCCCATTTTGAAGACGTGGATGGATCTGGAGGGGAGATATATCTTTGCCTGCCTCAAGATCCTGAACAAGGTTGTATGAGCGGGGTCTGTCTTTAGCCCCGTAGGGACCAAGGCGACATTCCTCCTCCACCTCAACCATGCCCTCACAGAGTTGGGTTCCATGCCTGCCCTCTTGGGTGGTGACTTGAACATAGCTGTGGATGCAGTCCTGGAACACATCACCCCGATAGATTGGGCAGCCAAAGCGGACAGGACCAATTTGTGTGAAATCCAGGAGGACGATGGTCTTCTCCACATCGTGTGTCTTCTGCATCGGACGATACATCCTACACCTTCCTGCCTTCAGTGCATGGCACCCAGTCCAGGCTGGGCTTCCTTCTAGTCTTGCGCTCACTTACCCTGATGGTATCGGACGCCCATATCCTGGTGGGCTCCCTCTCCGATCATTCCTTGATCAGTCTCCAGCTGCACTGGGGTATGACAAGGCCGATCCGGAATCCCTGGAGGTAAAACGCTTCTTACTATAGGCAGCCCAAGAGGAAGAAGCACCTGTACTCTGACCTCCAGACCTATTCCACAGACAATAAAGGCTCAATGGCATCCGTGTGGACACTCTGAGCGGCAGCAAAGGTCACGATTAAGGGTCAGCCTATGCATGACGGCGCTTTCCATAATGGGTTGAGGATGGCGTGACAGGCCACCTTGGAAGCAGGGATTTGTGACCTGACCCTGCTATACACTGCCTGCCCTATTGATTCCACTCACTGATAAATGGAGAAGGCGTGGATGCAGCTTACAGATCTTTTTATTTCCTGGGCAGAATATGCGCTCCACAAACTCAGGTACCGTCACTACGAACAGAGCAAGAAAGCCGGTAGATTATGCGCGACTCAGCTTCACCAACGGGAGGCGGCGGCCGCCATTCCAGCTGTTCAGAACTGAGCCGGTTGCCTCATCAAACACCCCCAGGGGATAGCAGGCACCTTTGCAGAGAACTACAGTTGCCTCTATTCTCTGGAGATCACCACAGATGAGCTGCACATTGCACAGTTCTTTAGTATGGTCCAGTCTCCCATAGCTGACCGGTGAGCGGAGGGCCCTCCTCTGCAGGGCAATCACTAAGGAGAAAATTGCGTAGGTGATATGTGCTGCTCCATACAGCAAAGCTCCCAGGGAGGACGGCTTCCCATCAGAATTTTCTAAATGGACCTCCACCAATGTGGTGGAATCTCTTGAGTCGGCTTACAAGGAGGCACAGGAATGGGTCAGTCTGGGGCGATTTCTAAAAAGGCCCTCATAACGGTGCTCCCCAAGCCAGGCAAGGACCCACTGTCCTGTGTTACCACCCCATTTCACTTCTTAATGGTGATGTTATGATCCTGGCTAGTGTTTTGGTAACCCAGCTCAAGTAAAAAATCAATCCCCACATTGGTACATCACACACAGGTCGGCTTTGTTCCAGGTAGGACCTCTCGCAATCACTTGAGGACCCTGGCTCATGTCATCTGGCTGGCTAAAGATATGCCAGATGAGGCGATGGCCCTGTCCTTGGATGTTGAGAAGGCATTCAACCACATTTAGCGGGGCTACCTTTTTGAGGGTCTCCGTAAGTTTTGTCTGTAGACGCCTTCATCTCAAGGGTCTGTTGGCTCTAAGACTTTATTGATGGAGCAGGGTTTTCGCGAAATAAAACCTGCTCGAATTGAACCCTCAGTAATATTTACTAACAGTGTGCAGTGAAAAACTAATTTGGAAAAGAGCATAACATGAGGGAAAATGCTACTGCGCAAGTGCGTACAAAAGCACTGGAGTAGGCCGCAAATGCTTCTTGATAAAACGAAAAATAAAAGGAATAATGCAGCTTTTGTGCACATTATTAACGCTTGCTAGAAAAATAATATTAACACTGGTTGCGCATGGATAGATGTAGCACTGGGTGGACGCGTAATGAAAAGCATTACAAGTGATTAATAATGCCTGTGTTTGTTTTTCATTGAAGCATGGTTTTCTGCTCTGCGGGAAAACACTGGGTTAATAAAATGAAATGAAATTCTGAAAAAATATTGAACAAGATGGGGAAAGTGGAAGACAAGTGCCCTTCACAAATCCTGTGTGCTTGCCAAGAGTCAGCTGAAAGAAACAATTTCTTCTTCGAGTGAAAGAACATTTCCTCTTTATGCAGCACAAGCGGATAGATGTGACACAGAATTTGTTACATGACCGGGATGGAGGAAACGAATGCTATGACAGTGGCTCGAATTTGTATTTCCTGGGGTGGAAGTAGATATGCAGAGTAAATAAACAATAAGACATTGAGTGAGATGGACATGACGTGAGTGGTGTGACAGTACACCCCCTTCCTTAACCAATCATGTGTAGAGAAATCCTCTGTTCTGACACAAATGTGGGCTGGACATTTGGGTTTTAGGGTATAATTGAGGTTCCTTGTGGGAGGGGTTAGGTTAGTTGGTGGCTTGCTTTCCTAGCTGCGTGAGGAGAGGTCTTTTTGCTGTCTCCTATTCTTGAGCTGGCTGTTCCTGTCTGCTTATTCCTGACTTAATCTTTGCCTCTTCAAATCTTCTTGAGGGGCCTTACTGCTCTCATGGCCAGAGAGTAGATTTCCTATATCAATTGGGTTAGTATAGACAGAAAACTGAATTTGCATAACCATTTGCAAATGTAATTTGTCTCTGAACCTATTGTCTCTTCGCCTTTCCACTCCTTTATGCGCTGCCAAATGAGATGTATTTTTATCACTATTTCTCTGATGTTGCTCTGTGATGATCTATGATTTGTACTGTATTATGGTATTGATGAGCATTTATTTCACATTATTTAGATAAACATTACAAATATATAAACGAGGTGTTTTTCTAGTTTATGAGTATTCTAGAAACAAGTAATAGTTTGCCAAACCCTGTCAACTATATAAAGATTGCATCGCCATAATTGGTATAATAGAAATGAAGATACAAATTGGATTCTGGTAATTTTGGCAATTTGTTTAGTAATTCACTAACCCAGCGTGAAGGGACTTGTTGGGTAATGAAATTGGGCCTAGTCTGTGGAAAATTATTAGTCCCAGATCGCTGGATCAGTTTTGGTAGCAGCCTGATGGTTTATATTGATTATTTTGGCAAATTAATGGTTGAATTATTGATTTTGGTTACTAATATGAAAAGTTAGTGTCTTTGTTTTATGTAGTCTGGCAGTACGGGTACGGAGTTGCCTAAGATCCCGGGATGTTGATTTAGCCTCAGGGGCAGAGGAAGAGTGTGGAAAAGTATCACACTGCAGAAGTACTTTGTCTGTTGTTGTAATATCGAACAGTGAAAGGCTGTTGATATTATTCTAAGGGACCTATTCTAAAGTATGTAAGTAAGCTGGATGTAACAGTGAAAGTACACCTAAAGGAGTACCAAGACCTAATTTCGCTTGATTGTAATTGTGAAAGTCCTCTTCCGAAACTTTAGGAAACCCACCTAAAGGAGTACCAAGATCTCCTTTCACTTGATTGAGAGTAGAGTGACGCTGGTCGTTATTCTACTGGCTGTAAAAGGTTCTCTTGAATGACTGAACTATCTTTCATTTAGTGGAGCAGACAAAGAAGCAGCTTTTTGTGTCGTTTCTAATAAGAATTTATTTAGAAAGACTTTGTAGTACATTGCCGTATTATTTTGTAAAGGGGGGGTCAGTTGCAGGAGTTCTACTGATGTCACAAAAAAAGCTGCGCTGGCATTGGTCAGATAGCGGGCGTGTATTGTGCTGTGATTGGTTGGTTGGTGTGAGTCGCGCTGGTATTGGACGAGTGCGAGCGAATAGAGTGAGCAGAATTACGGAAGGATTTCCTTGATTTCTAAAATATTTAGCGGGAAAGAGAGAGTTGAAAATGAAGTTGGTAAAAATGATACAAGATTTGTTTAAAAAAGACAAGCCAATAGTTACTAGAGAGGGAGTTCCTGTACCTCCTCCAAGATCGCCTGCTTCTTTTATGATGTTAGAGCGTGGATATCATTCGTGCACATGGTCATAGAATTGGGTGAGTTATACGGAGGATGATGGAGTTTTAGCTTTCCCAGAGTATGGTACTTTCAATGTAGAAGTTTTGGAAAATTTGAGAAGACGAATGAATTCTCTAAAACTAAATCCTAGACCCATGCAGTATGAGGCGCTTGAGGAATGGGATCATGAGGCGTACAGAAGGGAGAGAGATAGGAATGGGATGAAATATAGGAATACAATGAGATTGTATTCAGAAGCTAAATGGGATGCGCAGATGAAAAGGTGGAGGAGAGATGTAATCATAGATGGATTATACCCAGTAATGGTTGCTGAGGGACAAGTTGGTGGAAAGTGTAAGGAGAAAAAGAATAATGTAGAGACTTCAGAACTAGATATAGATCCGAATGAAATTGATGATGAGTTATTAGATGAGATGTTATTGAAGAGACCTCCACCATATCAGGAGAGTTCGGATGGGATTACTCCAAGTGCACCATTAATTGAAATAGAAGTTCCACAAGTTCCACAGGTACCACAAGCTTCATAAGTTCCATTAGTTTTACAGTCTTCATCAGCTACACGAGTCTCACAGGAGAGAGATATCAAAATGCTCAATAGAGCAAAGGAAGAATTAACTCAGAAAATTAATCAGATGAGTTTAAATGCAGAAGCGTTATCAGTTCCGGTGACAATTGGTCCTATAGTTCCATTGTATAGTGAGGGTCAAAACATTTCGAGAGTGCATGCATTGACAGTTCCCGTGAATAGTGCTAGGAATGTTAGTGGACCAGAATCAAATGAGATGGGTACGTCACTGATTGATATTCCAGTAAATGGAAATGTGACTGAAATGCCAAAAAGGAGTGTACAGATCGATCCTAGAAAATTAATGCCAAATGTGAGAGAAACGAGTTCAGTATCAGGGGGTTCATTGGGACCTTCGCCAGAAGAGTTGGATGATTGGATTAGAGGAATGGCACCCAGTAAGTCCAAACAGAGTATAGATATAGGTAGGTTAAGAGTAGATCTGGAAGAAATGATTATTGGTACAATACGTCCGGAGAGATTGAGTAAATATCAGGATGATGAGTTGTTATTCTTGTGTAAGAATATTACATTGAAAGCGAGAAATTTGCATGAGAAGATGGCAGAAACAGCACAGGCATATGGAGTGGATATTGAGAAATCGAAAACTTTACAAAAGACATATAGGTTGGATTTTAGCGATAAGGATTTAGAGAGTTTGAATGCATCTGGTAAACGATTGCAAATAAAGGAGTTGATTAATACTCTGAAAAGATGGGGTGAATTGGAACGATGGAAAGGTAGATGGGCGAGAAAGAAAGAAGAAACACTTGCAAGTAAAGGTGTGACTGCATCACCTTTGCTTCCGTTAAGAGAGACAGAACCTGCTGAAATGATATATCCAATGAGAGAAGTTCAGGGTGGTGGATATGTTCATATTCCTTGGTCAAGACAGGACATATTGTCCTTTACGAATGACTTCCCAAAGTTGAGAGAAAAGCCTGTCGAGTGGTATAAACAGGTAGAGATGTTTGTAAAGGTCTCAAAGGTCTTGTTGAAAGATTTGGATGGTTTGTTTGATATTGAAGTTCCAGCTGATTTATGGACTGAGTGTAAGATTGCAATTGATTGGCCCGAAAGAGGAATATCCTAGAGATGTTAAAACTGGAGCGCCTTCACAAGAGGTGATGAAGAAATATAATCAAGTGATTACTTATTTGAAGAGTAAGATTTCCCCAAAGGAAACAGATTGGGTTAAGATTAACAGGACGACACAGGAGTCAAAAGAAACAGTACATGCCTACTATGAGAGACTTTTACAGGTGTTTACACAGTATAGTGGTTTTGAAAGCATAACTGACAAAGATATGGGACATTTTGTGTATAAGTTTGTGTTTGGATTGAAACCTGAAATTAGTAATATGATTCAGCAGCATTTGATTTGTTGGTAAAACAAGACAGTGGATGAGATACTGAGGTATGCAAAGTATTGTAGTGATGATATTGAATCTAGGCATAAGAAATTGAAAGAGAAAATGATGTGGGCGCAAGTGAAAGCGGCACAGCAGAAAAATGGGAATTTTGTTGATTTTTCTCAAACAGGTTTCCAAATGAAAGGGCAGAATCAGAGTTTTCAAAATGGTCAGGTACCTAGTATGAATGTTGTACCGAATGGTGGTGTTCAAGTGCAAATACCGGGAAAGGGTAGAGGTAGAAATAATAAGGAAGAGATGAAGAGGAAATTTCCTTGTCATGCGTGCGGAAGGTTAGGACATTGGAAGAACGAGTGTAAGTTCTTGTTAGAAAATATTGGAATGGTTCAAACTTTTAATCCACAGATGCAGAATGAGGTGGTTGTGAATCAACAACAGCTGCAACAGCATCAGGTAGTTACACCACAGGTACAACAGGTACAACAGGTACAAGTGCCTCAAGCTCCTATGGCAAATAATGTGAATTCTCAGGTACAGAGATACAAAGCGAATGCTGGATTTCACGCGGGTGAACAAATTGGTAACAAACAAATTGTACAGATTGTTTCGCAATATTGGTTGCAATGTCCTGAGAGTGATTCAGATTCATCTCAATGACGGTCTGTTAGACTTGGCTTTTTCAGCGGGTTTACCCCCAGACTTTTTGCTTTTTGGCCTCCTGTTTTTGACCCTGTGTGTGTTGGTTTTAGGACTCTGGGCACTTTACCACTGCTAATCAGTGCTAAAGTGCATATGCTCTCTGTGTAAATTGTGTTATGGATGGGTGTTTCCATGATTGGATATTTGATTTACCTGTTAGCCCCTAGTAAAGTGCACTGCGTGTGCCAGGGCTGGTGAATCAAATGCTACTTGGGGGCCTGCAGCACTGGTTGTGCCACCCCCGTGAATAGCCCTGAAAACGGTAACTCAGACCTGCCATTGCAGAAGTCTGCGCGCAGTTTGTAACTGCCATGTCGACTTGGCCAGTGCACACACTGGCCGGTCCCTAACCTTCCCTTTTCTTACATGTCAGACACCCTCAGGTAGGCCCAAGGTACCCCTGTGGGCAGGGTGCAGTGTATGTGAAAGGTGGGACATGCCCTGGTGTGTGTGGCATGTCCTGATAGTGAATTACAGCCAATTTCGTTTTTCACTATTGCAAGGCTACCAGTTCCCCATAGGATAGAATGGGAGGTTTGTTTATAACATCTTATAAACATAACTGGCCCAGGGAATTCGGTAAGAAAATAGAATTTAGTATGCCTGAACTCAGAATCTAAAGATGCATCTTTTAGTGAAGGTGATTTTTACATTCTGTGTTTGAAAATACCACTTTTAGAAAGTAAGTATTTTCTTGCTCAGTCATCCCGTGTGCCTCTGCTGGAATGTGGATTGCCTGTCTGGGTTTTGGATGACAGAAGGCTGGGGAGCAGGAGGGGCGCCAGATGGTCTAGGTAGGTCAGGAAAGGGCTGAAGAGACCTGGGTTACGATGGGGGAAGGGGCAGGAGATTTCCTTGCACCTCAAAGGGCCTGCTCTGCCTCTGACAAATGCCGTCTCCACCTCCTGCCAGGAATTCACACCAGAGAAGGCAGAACTGGTCCTGACCGGGCACAGGCCCTCTCTGCCTAAGAGATCAAAGGATGTTTGGACATAAATGCTGGGTCCCAGACCCCTGAACTTTAGAACTCATCTGGACAAGAAGACTGCCAAGAAGAAGAGCCGGAGAAGCTGCAAAAAGGAACGACTGCTTTGCTGGGTGCTTTGCTGGGCTGACCTGCAGTGGCTGCTTTTGTCTTGGGCAGTGAAAGGCCTGGACTGGACTTTCTGCAACCTAAATTTGTGAGTCTCTCCAAGGGCTTGAGGTAGAGCTTGCCCCCTGTTCACGAAGTCTCAGGAACAGCAAAGACTTCAAGTTCTTCGACCCGCAGCACTGGGGACTGGGGGGCAGATTTACAAGCCCCCTGCGCCACCAGTACGTCACTTTTCGTGACGTACTGGTGGCGCAGGGGGCTCCTCGATATTTACAAGGAGAGGAAAAGCCACCATGCGTGACTTTTCCTCTCCTTGTAAATACCGTCCCTTCACACGCAGCACTTTGCGGTGAAGGGGCGTTCCATGGGTGTTGCTGTGGGTGTTCCCACGCAACACCCATGGAACAGGACACATCTCCAGAATTACGAGAAATCGTAACTCTGGAGATGCGTCTGAAAGCTACGCCACCCTAGAGGTGGCGTAGCGAGGCGCACCGAGGAGAAATGTTTTCATTTCTCCTCGTTTTTCCTCTTTCAATGCGTGCTGCATTCTGCAGCACGCATTGAAAGAGGAAAAAGCCTGTACTGATTGTTTTTGTGCAGAAAGGTGCCCCTTCCTGCACAGAAACAATCTCCCCATGGCGCAGGCATCCTTGCACCATGGTGCAAGGGTGCCTGCGCCGGCGCTTGGCAGCTGTTTGTGCGCCAGCGCAGGGGAGAGCACAGGAATGCGACATATTCTTGTAAATATGTCGTATTCCTGTGCTCTGAAAGTGCCGCAGCGTGGCGCAGCCAAAGGGCTTGCAGCGCCACGCTGCGGCACTTTCTTGTAGATCTGCCCCTGTGTGTTTTGTGCTGCAACCCGAAGAACACCAACTCGACGACGTCTACGACGCCACTGCTGACTCCGTGTCCTGAAGGCAACGCAGAGGGCACCGCCACAATGCCGCACCGCAACCCTGGTCTCACCGACGACGCCTGTTGACGCCGCCACCGAGCCGCTGTTTGCACCACGACCTGTGGGCACCGCACTCTGCATCGCCTCGCATCACGCCGAAGCTTTGGCACCGCAGAGGGCACCGCCGCAACGCCGCACCGCGACCCTGGTCTCACCGACGACGCCTGTTGATGCTGCCACCGAGCTGCTGCTCGCACCGCGACCTGCGGGCACCGCACTCCGCACCGCCTGGCTTCACGAGGACGCCTTGGCCTGCCTGACGCCGCCACATCCCGCCGAGATCGACGCCGCTGCTTGCACCGTGGTTCAGGGGCACCGCTCGTAAGTTACACGACGCACCGCCCTCATCCCACACCGCAGCCTTGGCCTACCGACGCCGGCGCCATCGACTCCAGTTCGTCAGCCGACGACAGCGCTTCAGCAACGACGACGCCGCTGCTTGCACTGTGATCTGCCAGCACTGTGACGAGCACCGCCTTCATCTCGCACTGCGACCCTGGTCTCACCGACGACACCATCTGATGCCTCCACCGAGCCGCTGCTCGCACCGTGACCTGAGGGCACCGCACGCCGCACCGCTGCACTTCGCACCGCAGCACCCGATGCCTGCCGACGCCAGCGCTCCTCACTCCATCAGAGAGGAGATCGACCTGCAACGCGTGTGACTTCGAGGGCCCCATCGCCCTGCATCTCTGAAAGGTACTGTTTGCGAGTCTTCCCGACACCGTAGCTGGCCTGCAACCCCGCGGTCAGACAGAACTGTTTTGGATTTGTGTGTTCACGACGCCGTGGTAGCCCGGACGGCGCTATCCACACAAGGAACTCTTTTTAATCAGCGTATTTTTGAATTGTGAACTTTTAAGTATAGTATTGTGGTTCTTTATCGTTTTTGGTCTTGTTTTAATTATATAAAAATATTGGATATTTTTCTAAACTGGTGTGGTGTCCTTTTGTAGTGCGTACACTGTATTACTGTTGGTTATGTGCAAATGCTTTACACACTGCCTCTAAGATAAGCCTGACTGCTCGTGCCAAGCTACCAAGGGGGTGAGCAGGGGTTATTTTAGGAGTGTAACTCCCTGATCCTGACTAGGGTGGTGGTTTTTGCCTGGCTTTGGCCCACGCCCAAGCCTACCAAAAATCCCATTTCTAACACGGTGCCTGAGGGGGGAGGAAGAGTGTGTGCTTGGCGCATCTCTAGAGGTAGATCAATCAGGTCCTTTTGTGGATGGGAAAGTGGAAGGTAATGATATTACATTCCTTGTGGACACTGGTGCTACCCATTATACTGTGAGAGCAGCAGAAATTCCAAACCTACCCCTCTCGAGAGAAACAATCTAAGTTGTAGGAGTTTCAAATAAGTATATTAGAACTCCAGTGACTAAACCAATGGAGGTTCATATTGGAGAATTTAAAGATTTGCATTGGTTTGTGGTGTGCGATACAAGTCCGGTGAACCTTTTAGGTAGGGACTTATTGTGTAAGATGAATTGCACCATCTACTGTACACCAGATGGTATTGCTTTTCAAACACCAGATGAGGATGTTGCTTTCAAAGTGATGTTAGCAAGGCAAGGGACAGAAGTGAATGATTTATATCCTTTATTTACAGCGAAGGATTTGCCTGTTGAATTGAGAGATACTGTGATAACTGATGTGTGGGATTTTACAGGGAAAGACATCGGATTGATGAAGGGTGTTGATCCAATTCAAATTTTGGTCAAACAAGGTGCAGAATTTCCGAAAACATCACAGTATAAAATGAGTCCTGAGACCATTGCAGGACTTACTCCTGTAATTGAGCAAATGATTAACCAAGGTATTCTGAGAGAAATACTAGGGAGTCCTTGTAATTCACCTATTATGGGAATTAAAAAACCGAGCGGCAAGTATAGAATTGTACAAGATTTGAGGAAAATTAATAAGATTGTAGTACCTTGTTGTCCGATAGTGCCAAACCCAGCACCAAATCCCCTGTGATGCGGAATGGTTCACAGTGATTGATTTGTGCCAAGCACTTTTCTCGATATCCTTGCATCAGGATAGCCAATATCTTTTTGCTTTCCGGTTCGGAGACCGTTTTTTGGCATGGTGCCGAGTTCCTCAAGGGTATACAGAGAGTCCTTCAATTTTCAATCAAATTTTGAAAAAATGTCTGGAGTCATTGGTTATGCCAGAAGACTCAGTATTGGTGCAATACATTGATGACCTATTAGTGGCATCAAAGACACGAGAAGCATGTGTGACAGATACAATTTCTCTACTGAACCATTTAACAGTAGGTGGGCATAAAGTGTCACCAGCAAAATTGCAGTTTTGTCAAAAAGAGGTGCAATATTTGGGACACAAAATTGAGAAAGGAGTCAGGAAAGTATCACAAGATCGAATTACTGTGATCTTGCAAATGGGTCCTCCCAGAACACAGAAAGAAGTTCGAATGTTTCTGGGCATGGTTGGATACTGCAGACAGTGGATCAGTGGTTTTTCACTGATAGCCAAGCCATTACAAAGATTGACTCACAAAGATGTAGTCGATCCGATCGAACTAGATGAAGAAAGCATGAAGGCTTTTGTTGAGTTGCGAGATAGTCTTTGTCGAGCACCTGCATTGGGAATGCCAGATTATTGTAAAGATTTTGCATTGTTCTGTTGTGAGAAGGATGGATGTGCACTTTCAGTTTTGACGCAGACACATGGAATGGCGCATCGTCCAGTGGAATATTTCTCTGCTAATTTGGACTCAGTGGCTGCAGCATTGCCAGGTTGTTTGAAAGCAGTGGCTGCTACATGTGTGAGCCTAGAGCAGAGTGAATCAATTGTGATGGGACATCCATTGAGAGTGTATGTGCCACATTCTGTTGAGATTTTGCTGACAAGGATGAGAACACAGCATATGACAAGTAGTCGTTTGACTAGATATGAGAGAGTGATCTTGGGTGCTGAGAATGTGACAGTAACAAGATGCACAACACTGAACCCAGCAACTTTGTTGCTGAGTTCGAGTTGTGAAGAAGTAAAAGATGAAGCAGATCATGATTGTCTGGATGTGACAGAGTTGTGTACAAAACCAAGGCCTGACATAAAAGATACACCACTGCCAGAATCCGATTGTGTGATGTTTGTAGATGGTTCATGTTTGAAAGATGAAAAGGGTGTATTGCCTGCTTCATATGCCGTATGTACAGGGGCTATGGTTCTTGAAGCATCTTGTCTAAGAGGGATAAATTCAGCTCAAATTTCTGAATTGGTCGCTTTGACCAGAGCTTGTATAATTGGCAAACATTTGAGGATAACCATATTTACGGATAGTCAATATGGTTTTGGGGTGGTGCATGATTTTGGTCAATTGTGGATGCAACGTGGATTTCTGACATCTTCAGGATACCCGATCAGAAATAGCAAAGATGTAAAAGATTTGCTGAATGCATTACAATTGCCTAAAGAGATTGCAGTGGTCAAATGCCAGGCACATAAATCAGGAAATGATTATGTGACTAGTGGCAACAGATAAGCAGACCAAGTGGCTCATTTCTGTGCACAGAATTCGGTTTCAATTAACAAGGGAGCAGAGATAAAGAATACAAATTGTCACTTGATGTTCTCTTCTGTAGAAACATGGGATGAAGTTAGACAATTGCAAGAAGAAGCTAGTGATGAAGAGAAAGAAATTTGGATAAAATCGGGTTGTACAAGGAGACCTAAAGATGAAATATGAGTGTATGTGGATGATAGACCAGTAATGGCAGACTGTTTGCTATCTCAAATGGCAAGGATGTACCATGGAATAACACATGTGGGAAGAGATGCTATGATTAGACTTTTCAAACAGTCATGGTACAATCCTAAGTTCAGGGTTATTGCAGAGAGTCTTTGCCAGAGATGTGTAGTGTGCCAGCAGCAAAATCCAGGTAGAAAGACTGTTGTTAGTTGGGGGAGGATTGGAAAAGCAGCAGGACCTTTTACTAGGTTACAAGCTGATTTTATTGAGCTACCTCCTTGTAATGGGCTGAAATATGTGTTGGTTGTTGTTTGTCTGTTTTCTCGTTGGGTAGAAGCATATCCAACAAGAAGAAATGATAGTTTAACAATTGCTGAATTACTTTTGAGGGAGATCATTCCTAGATTTGGATTTCCAGTCTCTTTAGAAACGGATAGAGGTACACATTTTAATAATGAAATAATTTGGATGATTTGTGCAGCATTACAAATTGAGCAAAAGCTGCATTGTGCCTATCGACCAGAAGCCTCAGGTGTGGTCGAGCAAATTAATGGCACTAATAAATCAAGACTGTCAAAGGTGTGTGCATCCACAGCACTGAAATGGCCAGTTGCTTTACCCTTGGTATTAATGAGTCTGAGAAGCATTCCTGATAAAAAAGACTGGATTATCCCCTCATGAAATTATAATGGGGAGAGTAATGAGACAGTCGATTGAACCAGCAAATCAACTAATGAATATAACTGATGATTATATCAGTTATATATCCGCACCCGAATGGGACCATGGGCCAGCTTCACTATTCTAGAGATAGACTCCTTGCACTATCTAAGCACGTACTAGGCAACAGAGTACCCTGTATGAAAGCTTACCCAGGGAATATGGAGGGCCCTTTTTCCTGTCTTAACTGCAAATGGTGCAGCCAAGCACAATTAGACTGGTCACACAAAGAAACTGACGACCAGCCCAAACTGAACTGCATTTACTTCAATGCCAGATCTGTACCTAAGCACTCCCTAGAGATCTTGGACGTGATAAAGGAGATGAACCCGGACCTAGTTTTCATTACTGAAACCTGGCTGGATGACAACAATTCTCCTGATATCGCTAATGCTTTACCTACAAATATAAACTACTAAAACAAGATAGGCAGGGACGGAAGGGAGGGGGACTTGGCATTCTGTTCAAGGACTGCTTCATCTGTCTCCCTGTTACAGTGGCCCAACTAGGAGAACATGAAATATTATCATTCCAGGTATCTAGGGGTGGCCATATAACACTTGGCGGAGCAGTAATTTACAATCCACCAGGATATCAATCAGACTTCAGTGCTCAATTACTCACTCAGTTATTCCCCTCATGCTTAAAATACAAACATTATGCAGTAATACGGGATTTCAATGTTCATTTTGAGAAAGAAAACAATTCTATGGCAAAACAACTGGAAAACGACATGCAGATTCTACAATTAAGACAGTGGGTCAAGGGTCTCACACATATCGCGGGGCATACACTGGACTTACTGTTTTCTAATATAGAATCCACCCTTGTCCAAGAGGTCCGACCTCTCACCTGGAAAGACCACTCGTTAATTTCATTCTCGTTCAGCCTGATGGCATCCCCAGTAACCACTCACACGCCCTTGTCAGTGGCAAATCGAGCCTGGAGGTTGGTCACTCCTGACTCATTTCAACTCCACTCCTCCCTCAATGATCCTAAGACACTAGGTGCCCTGCCCATCAACATGGGAGTAGAAAGCTTTCAAACTGAGATCTTAGACATACTGGATCAGTGCGCACCAAGGGGCAGATTTACAAGGACTGGCGCATCTCTGCAAATCAGCAGGGATGCGCCAGTAAACTTGTGACACGCAAAACTACCCTTGCGCCACCACGGATGTGCCGCATTTACAATGCGGCGCACCGTGGCGTAAGGATAGGCAGATGTGTGTCGTATCTGCCGGCGTAAGGTTGGCGCAGTGCTGGAGTCATGTCGCGGGCGCGACGCAACTCCAGCACTGTTCCAAATCAGCCTATCTCTAACATACTGCGTCACGCCTTACGCCTGCTTCAAGCAGGCGCAATGTTTTGACGCAGCGGCGTCGGAAAAGTGACTGAGTGAAATCTTGTAGATTTCACTCAGGCACTTTTCCGAGGCTTTCCTACGACGGAACGCCCACACTGTGACGGTATGCCCACATTATACCTGATGCAGGTATAATGTGGCGTAGGGGTTTACGGCGTGACGCATCTCCCTAGATGCGTCACGTTGTAAATCCGTCGCAGCGTGGCGCTTGCTTTACGCCGCCGCTGCGTCACATAAGTGACTCAGTGGCGGCGCAAATGCGTCGCAAGGGCTTCTAAATCTGCCCCCTAGAGTACAACACAAACCGAATAGGAGAACACCATCTGAGAAATGGTATTTGCCTAAACTCAGGACACTGAAAAGAAGGTGTAAAATGTTGGAACACAAATGGAGATTGTCTAAGCAAGATATGGACAGGCTGGTATATAAGGCAGAGTTGAAAAGTTACAACAATGCCATTAAGAATGCTAAGAAAATTTACTTCGCAAAGCAAATAAACGAGAACAGCAACTCGCCCAAAGAATTGTATAAAATAGTAAAAGAAACTCTGCAAACCGGCAAGTATGTCCCAAAACCTGCCCCCTCAGAAGAATGCTGTGAGAAGATTAGTAATTTCTTTTCTGACAAAATCAGCGAGATATATTCTTCATTCAGTATTAAACCCCGACAGACACAATAGACTGGGATTACATGGATCCCCACCCTGATGCCCTAGCTCGACTGGAAAGTTTTTCCCCTTTTACAGAGGAACAGGTTGCAAAGGCAATGGGGGAAGTCAAATCAGGGTCCCCACTCGACCCATGCCCGCATTTCATTTTTTCTCGGATTATACCAGCATTATGCCCATATGTAACCCAACTATTCAATCGATCCTTGGACACTGCAGTTTTCCCAGAAACTTGGAAGAAGGCCATTGTGACCCCTCTACTGAAAAAGGCAGGCGCGGACGTACGCAACCCTGCTAATTATCGACAATCTCCCAACTCCCTTACCTATCTAAAGTTATGGAGAAGCTAGTTAATAAACAATTATCAAACTATCTTGAAACCAATGAATTGCTAGACCCTTCTCAAACCGGCTTCAGAGCCACCAACAGTACGGAGGCAACCTTCCTGGCTGTCCTAGACAATATAAGATCTTTAATCGATCAGGGGAAAGCAGCAGCCCTGATCCTATTGGACCTGTCGCCGGCGTTCGACACGGTCTCACATGGACTGCTGCTTAAAATTCTATACGAAAAAGGTATACCTGCCAAAGCCCTTCAATGGCTCAGCTCCTTTTTGAGCAATAAAACGCAAACTGTACAAATGGGCACGTTTTCCTCAAGCCCAAAACCGGCTATGGTATCCCGCAGGGAGCCTCCTTGAGCCCCACACTCTTTAATGCCTATGTATCATCTTTGGCTAAAATCAGTGCGAAATAGGGATTCAGCATCTGCTCCTATGCGGATGACACACAACTGAGATTGCCCTTGAGGAAAGGCATGAGGAAACCAGGATCAAGTTGAACAACTGCCTCTCAGAGATGGCGACCTGAATGTTAGAGCACTGCCTGAAGTTCAACGCCAACAAATCAGAGATCCTGCTCTTTGGAGGAGCCCACTTAATCTGGAATGCATCTTGGTGGCCCCAATCATTGGGAGCCGCTCCTGCACCCAAGCAGGTCGCAAAAAACCTGGGTATCCTTATTGATAACACTCTGACCTTGCAAGACCATGTCCGGGCTTTGTGCGGAAGAAGTTTCGCCACCCTAAAGCTCCTAAAAAGACTTTTCCCTTGGATTCCCAGGGAATGCAGAAGAACAATCACACAGGCCCTACTCATTAGCAAGCTGGATTATGGTAACGCGCTGTTTGTGGGCATGGCCGATTATCTTTTCACATGCCTGCAGGTGATACAGAACGCAGCCGCCAAATTAGTGTGCAATAAAAATAGATATAGTTCAGCATCTGAATGTATGAGGCAGCTCCATTGGCTGCCCGTACGTCAAAGAGCCAGATTCAAGCTTCTGAGCCATGCACATAAGGCCCTACACCAATGCGGTCCCAGAATTCTTCAAAACAAAGTCCACTTCTATGCCCCCACAAGGTGTCTGAGGTCACGTTATCTGGCGCTGGCCAAGACAAAATGTATCAAGAAAGCAAGAGCTGGAGGCCGAACTTTTTCCCACCTTGCTGCAACACAATGGAATGAACTACCGTTAGATCTACGTCTCACTGATGACTACATGGTATTCAGAAAGAGGCTGAAAACCCATTTGTTCCCTAAAGCCTAAATGCTGGATATAGTGGCAGCAACCATCATCCCACCTCTTCCCTACCTTAGGATCTCGCCAGCGCCTTGATATCCTTTTTGGATGAATGTTGCGCTCTATAAATAAATACATTTGGTGCTTGATTATTGCAAAGGATTGGCTGATGTGGTGCGTTCTGTGTCTCATCAGGTTGGAGAAATTGCAACCATAACACAGCAAGAGCAAGCACATGATATAAGTCCAGGAGAGTGGATCCTGGTGAAGAAGCATGTGAGAAAGTCGTGTCTGGAACCTAGATGGCATGGCCCATACCAGGTAATACTGGTGACAACGATAGCAGTGAAGTGTGGAGGCTTGCCAAATTGGATACACGCAAGTCAAACAAGGAGAGTCCCAAGTCCACTTGAAAGACAAGAAGAAGAAGAGCAGAGACTGGCAGAGAGCCAAGAAGAGCCAGAAGCTGTAGAACGTGAAAACATAGAGTCTGAATCTACAGATTCTGAAGGTATTGAACACGTGGTTGAACAGGAACAAAGTCGAATAAAGTGGGCACCAGCTACTGGGTCTCATAAGACTGCTGTTGAAAGTGATGATGGAGAAGTGTTAAATGGGAATCAAGAGCAAGTGCAACAGAGAAAAGAACTGAATAAAAGAACTTGCGAACTTGACACTGAAGCAGAAGAAACTGTGCAAGTTAAGAAAGCAAGAAAAGGTGATGTGTGGCCAAAAGGAGTGAAATACTGAAATGCACTCTGAAAAAGAAAACACCAGACACGATAATTGAAGTACCAAACAAAACAGAACAAAGTGAGTCAGAAGAAGAATCAGTTTGGAAAACGAAGAGAGTAAGAGTTCCGAACAGGAAATACACAGCTCCAGAATGGACATATGTGGTATTGGAAGAAATTGAGCATACAGATCAGAGCAAATAAGACACTGGTACAAAACAGAGTGAAGCAAATGGTTTTGAACCACCTTAAGAGAACTGTGTAAATTAAAAGTGCAGAAAATTAAAGAATTCGTTCAGAAGAAGTGCAGAGAACTAAAGTAGAAATTGAACAAAAAGCTGTGAAGAAATAAAAAAAAAAAAAGAAAGAAAAAGGGGGTAAAGGAAGAAGAAGAAGGCTTGAAGTGTTTGGATACACTACTTAGATAGTTTTATAGTTTTTCTAGTTTTACTTTTTTCTTAGAATTTATATAAATTTTTTTCCCATAAAATTGCAAAAATAGCAGAGAGTGGATATCAAAATCATAGGTTTAAACGTAGATGTATTAATGCTTGCTTATTTAGTATTTTATTACTAATGTTGGTGTGGTTAACACTAAGGGGCCGATTCCGATGTCGGACGGACTCAGGTCCGTCCGACATCGGTCCGGAGCCGTAACCGACGACCTGCTGTCGTCGGTTACGGCCCAGGCAGTGCGATGCGACCGAACCCTGTTCGGTCGCACTCGTATCTCCCACAATGGGAGCATGCATTCCGGACGGAATGCATGCTGGCATTGGAGAAAGCAGGGGTGCAGTTCAACCCTGCACCCTGTGGCCGGCACCCCAAGGTGCCTGCCACCGGGTGCAGGGTTCAACAGAGGGGCACCATAGGTGCCTCCAGGCCGCCATTCGGTGACCTTGCACCCATGGGGGTCCCACTGGGGGCCCCCAAAGACAGTGACCGACTGCCTTTTCGTGCCAGAAAGACCGGCATGAAAAGGCAGTGAAAAACTGCCATTGTACTCCCTCGGTCGCAAAGAGGCAGCCGGGGGAGTACAGAGGGATTTCCGGATGGCTGACGGGCTCTCCGAACCCGTCGTGAGCCATCCGGAAATCCGAAGTCGGATTCTTTTCCGACCGAGCCCATCGGAATGGCTCGGTCGGAAAGGAATCCGAGCGGCACGTTCCGATTCGGTCGGAAGGGCTCCGACCATCGTTCGGTGCCCTTCCGGCCGAAATCGGAATCGGCCCCTAATTGTTATTGTGCCTGTCTTAATGGTAACTAATCATAAAAATAATACTAATGGTGTGATGAGTGAGAGAGTAGATTCTAAAAGTCTTAAAGAAATCTCACATACTAATATAGAAAAGATGGAAGGTGACAGCATTTACCATCAAGATAAATCAATTAATGACTTTTCGTTATATGTTTTTACCAAGTTGTTATATGAGTATGTTGAAACGATGGATGCGAGAGATTGTTATGTGTGCATGCAGTTACCATCGTCTGTCTCAGAGGGGGTGACTTATTATCACCTACTTTTAACATATGGAGTGTCTTGCAGTGTTTTAACTAGTCTCTTCTACGAGAAAGGTAGCTTACAATATTATTATTCTAACATGGATTTAGTGTTTTCAGAAATTCCTATCAGAAAGAACATGAATAGAGTAAGTAGTGCTGAAAATGCAGAATATATGGGAGAATTTTTTCATCCAACAAAAACAATAGATATAGTATACACACATAGACATAACTTAACATGTAGACTGCGGTTTGAAGAAATAGAATTCATTAACATGGTAGAGGATAGAAGGCAGGATTTCAAGAGAAAGGCTGCTGAGTAAAAGTCTCATGTACCTCCATGCGCTTTCAGAGAAGGAG
The DNA here is from genome assembly GCA_963921515.1 of Calotriton arnoldi. Taxonomy (NCBI): domain Eukaryota; kingdom Metazoa; phylum Chordata; class Amphibia; order Caudata; family Salamandridae; genus Calotriton; species Calotriton arnoldi. The sequence goes on from CAWUFW010013444.1 coordinate 380,126, forward strand.
ATTATATAAAGGGTGAGACATACGCTGCCATGACCCTGGACTGGCATCATAGAGGGAAGCTTTGTTTGCTTAGATTAAAAACTGATTATAACAATTATTTCATTGGTTCTAGTGAGTGTGATCATACTTTCCTAATTACGGGAGGATGGGGAATAAAAGGAGGGACTGATCCTGTCTTTCCGGGAATCTATTATGTGTGTGGTAAGAATGCCTATTATAGGTTGCCTGCACATTGGTATGGATGTTGCTATATTGGGATAGTATTTCCTAAGGTATACCATTTGGATAAAAATGATAGAATTAATGAAGTAAAGAATGGAATAATACGTAATAAGAGAGGAGCGAGTTTTCCAGAAATAGTGGGAGATATTTTTGGAGCATTGATACCTTCAGTTGGAGTCATATTAAATTAGCATAAAATTAGAAAATTGTCCACAGTGGTTGATTGTTTATCAACAAATACTGCTGGTGGTTTCTTGATGATTGATACTGAGATGGTTGCAATTAGGTCTATGGTTTTACAAAATCGACTTGCCCTTGATGTATTATTGGCCAAGGAGGGTGGAGTCTGTAATATGTTGAAAATTCAGCCATGTTGTACTTATATCCCTGACAAGAGTAAGAGTCTGGAGGGATATATTAAGAACATTACAAATCTTCGAGAAGATTTGGCTGAACTAAAGGTTGAAGGTGCTTGGAAGAAACTTAGTAAGAGTTTCTCCTCTATGAGTAATTGGTTTACTACTTTTGGGAATAGTGTATTAGGAAAAATACTAACACCTATCATTGTAGTAGCTACAGTGATACTAATGATTTTTTGATTTATAAATGTTGTAAATGCAAAAAGGAGACATCTGATGTGAAACGAAGAGCAAGAAAGAGAAAGAGAGAAGAGATAGAATTAGAGGATAAGATATGGAATTATTATGAAATAATGAAGGATTTAGATGGAATAATGGTAAAGCGAGAGAGAACAACTGCTTTTTGAAAGTGATAATTTGTATTGGTGGGTATTTTGGTGATGGCTCAAAACGCAATCAAAGGGGGGATTGATGGAGCGGGGTTTTCGCGAAATAAAACCTGCTCGAATTGAACCCTCAGTAACATTTACTAACAGTGTGTGATGGAAAACTAATGTGGAAAAGAACATATCATGAGAGAAAATGCTACTGCACAAGCGCGTACTAAAGCACTGGAGTAGGACGCAAATGCTTCTTGATAAAACGAAAAATAAAAGGAATAATGCAGCTTTTATGCACATTATTAACGTTTGCTAGAAAAATAATATTAACACTGGTTGCGCATGGATAGATGCAGCACTGGGTGGATGCGTAATGAAAAGCATTATAAGTGATTAATAATGCCTGTGTTTGTTTTTCATTAAAGCATGGCTTTCTGCTCTGCGGGAAAACACTGGGTTAATAAAATGAAATGAAATTCTGAAAACAATATTAAACAAGATGGGAAAGTGGAAGACAAGTGTCCTTCACAAATCCTGTGTGCCTGCCAAGAGTCAGCTGAAAGAAACAATTTCTTTTTCGAGTGAAAGAACATTTCCTCTTTATGCGGCACAAGCGGATAGATGTGACACAGAATTTGTTACATGACCGGGATGGAGGAAACGAATGCTATGACAGTGGCTCAAATTTGTATTTCCTGGGGTGGAAGTAGATATGCAGAACAAATAAACAATAAGACATTGAGTGAGATGGACATGACGAGAGTGGTATGACAGTACACCCCCTTCCTTAACCAATCATGTGTGGAGAAATCCTCTGTTTTGACACAAATGTGGGTTGGACATTTGGGTTTTAGGGTATGATTGAGGTTCCTGGTGGGAGGGATTAGGTTAGTTGGTGGCTTGTTTTCCTACCTGCGTGAGGAGAGGCCTTTTTGCTGCCTCCTATTCTTGAGCTGGCTGTTCCTGTCTGCTGATTCCTGACTTAATCTTTGCCTCTTCAAATCTTCTTGAGGGGCCTTACTGCTCTCATGGCCAGAGAGTAGATTTCCTATATCAATTGGGTTAGTATAGACAGAAAACTGAATTTGCATAACTATTTGCAAATGTAATTTGTCTCTGAACCTATTGTCTCTTCGCCTTTCCACTCCTTTATGCGCTGCCAAATGAGATGTATTTTTATCACTATTTCTCTGATTTTGCTCTGTGATGATCTATGATTTGTACTGTATTATGGTATTGATGAGCATTTATTTCACATTATTTAGACAAACATTATAAATATATAAACGAGTCTGTCTTTATTAGAGGTGTTTTTCTAGTTTATGAGTATTCTAGAAACAAGTAATAGTTTGCAAAACCCAGTCAACTATATAAAGATTGCATCGCCATAATTGGTATAATAGAAATGAAAATACAAATTGGATTCTGGTAATTTCGGTAATTTGTTTAGTAATTCACTACCCCAGCGTGAAGGGACTTGTTGGGTAATGAAATTGGGCCCAGTCTGTGGAAAATTATTAGTCGCAGATCGCTGGATCAGTATCATGGTGTAGGTGAGCTGTGGGGGCTACTTGTCTGCCACCTTCCCGATTCGGCAGCGGACGTGTCAGGGGTGATAATACTCAGACATCCTCAGTGGTTGTTTTTTCAAAAGGAGACACATATCTGTAGTAAACAATCCAGTGCCAGTTGATTATGCTTCTCGTTTAAGTTTGCCCATATGTGGAGGTATCTAAAAAATTTATCCTGGGGTATGTCGAACTCAACCCTAATCTGTTTAAATGTTTTGAAGGAACCATTGGCATAGATTTGGTATGATATTTGTATCTCAGCCCATAGTGAAGTGTGAGGGGTCTGGATACTAGTATATATAGAATGCCCTTATCTACTCTATAGTCATGATATTTAGATTTCAGAGATGTGCCATATATAATTTGCCAGTTTGTCCTCTACTTACATTACTCCTGTTTAAGATATACATTGTTAGGACTTATGCATAATCTACTGTAATTTGTATAAATATGATTTTTGTATGGAAGGACGATCACATGGAGTCTCAGCTTTTAAGCCTTTCCGAAGTATGTATTACAGCTTTGGCTTTGGATTTTAAATGTGATTATATATATATATATATATATATATATATATATATATTCAGTGAAAAAACCATAGGTTTCAGGGACGTTATAGTTAGAAATTAGCATTTAAAAAACCATAGAAATTCACTGAAAAAATCATAGGTTTCAGGGACGTTATAGTAAGTTGGACATTTCACTCGTAGAAAACCAGAGAAATTCAGCCGTTATAGTTAGTTGAGCTAACTATAACTCGTGCCCCCACAATGCACTTCTGATGACGTCACATATTACATCATTCATGACATGGTCAGTGACACTGATGACATCATCCAGTGACTGTGTGTTTCTGTAAAGTTTAAATATGTTTTATATATATATATATATATATATATATATATGCCAAGGTGTATTGAAGAAAGAGTGGGTGTATAAGTGTCTGAATGGATGATTTAGTAGGTGCATGACTGACTGTATAAGTGAGTGATTAAACGTGCCTTACTGAATGCATGGGTTAGGGACTAAACTGTGTGAATGTCTGTATCAGTCTGTCAATTGGTGTGTAAGCGGCTGCATGGGTTGGTGAGTAGCTACATGAGTGTCTATATGGGTTAGTGATTGGTTGTCTGAGTGTCTGTGTGGGTGGGTGGGGGGGGTGTGACTCTGCATAGATATGTGAGTGGGTGATTCACTGGGTGTATGGGTTCCAGAGTGTATCTGTGAAGGGCTGTTTGGGTGGGTGAGTGTGTGTATGGGTATGTTGGTGAGTGAATTGATGTCTCAGTGGTACATGTGTGAGTAACTACATATGTGAAAGACACTATATATGAGTGTTGGAGTATATAAATGACTATATGTGAGAGTGAGTGATTGTGAGAGTGGCTGTATGGATGAGTGTGTGCTTGTATCAGTGATTGTATAGGAGAGTAAGTATATGTTAGTACCTGTATGAATTAGTGAGGTGGTGTGTGTATAACTGTATAGGTGAGTAAATGGGAGTGTGAATGATTCTTTGCATGATTGACTAGGTGTGTGAGTAACTCTATGGATGAGTGGCGATGTGTGAGTGTCTGTATAGGTGTATGAGTGCAAATGATAGTGCTGTATTGATAAGTGACTGTATGTATGAGTGACTGTATGGGTGAATGAGTGGACGTGTGTGTAGACCTAGGAATCAGTGAGTGGTTATGTAGTAACTGGTATTGGTGTGTCTATGGTTTTGAAAATGGTAGTCTGTATTTTAGAGTGGGTGTATCAAAGGTTATATTAGGGTGTGAGGAGGTGCATCAGATTATCACGTGGATGATGTCATCAGTGATGTCATTTGAGATGCCATCAGTGATGTCATCAGTGATGTCACTGACCATGTCATGAATGATGTAATATGTGACGTCATCAGCAGTGCATTGAGGGGGCGCGAGTTATAGTTAGCTCAACTAACTATAACGGCTGAATTTCTCTGGTTTTGTACGAGTGAAGTGTTCAACTAACTATAACGTCCCTGAAACCTATGTTTTTTTCAGTGAATTTCTATGGTTTTTTAAATGCTAATTTCTAACTCTAACGTCCCTGAAACCTATGGTTTTTTCAGTGAATTTCAAAGGTTTTTTAAATGATCATTTCTAACTGTAACGTCCCTGAAACCTATGGTTTTTTCAGTGAATTTCTAAGGTTTTTTAAATGCTAATTTCTAACTATGCCTACAGAGGTAGGACATGTGAAGAAAGAGGAAGAAAGGCGCAGAAAGAAGCAAGAGAAATGCAGAAAGAGGCAACAGAAGTCCAGAAAGACGAAGAAAAGTGCAGAAAGAAGCAAGAGATATGCAGAAAGAACCAACAGAGGTCCAGAAAAAGGCCTTGTTGCAAAGTCATCCTGTGCCCCCAACTTTTTACTGACTGGTACTGGTGGTAACTGACTCTGACTAACCAGGCCCGGAGCCAGTGCTATGCTGAAAGACACTTAGAATACAGTGAAAACACCTACATACACTAGGGTACACTATGGGTTAGGGTACTCCTGTGATTGGCATGACCTCCCCTGTAAGGCCCTAGTACATAATAGGGCAGGGGGATTAAAACTTCCTCTAACTCAGAGGTGCAGAAAGAGGCAAGAGAGGTGCATAAACAGGCAGGAAAGATGCAGAAACAGGGAACAGGGGTGCAGAAAGAGGCAAGTGAGGTACAGAAAGAAGCAAGAGCAGTGCAGAAAGAACCAACAGAGGTGCAAAAAGACGTAAGAGGGGTACAGAAAAAGGCAAGAGAGGTGCAGAAAGAGGGAAGAAGGGTACAGAAAGAGGCAAGAGGGGTACAGAAAGAAGCAAATGAGGTGCAGAAAGAGGCAACAGACGTGCAGAAAGAGGGAAGAGAGGTGCAGAAAGTAGAAGAGATTTGCAGAAAGAGGCAAGAGAAGTGCAGAAAAAGAAAGAAATGTGCAGAAAGAAGCAACAGAAATGCAGAAAGAGGCAAGAGAGGCGGAGAAGGAAGCAAGAGTGGCTTGCACACCATTAGTACCAATTTAACACCCACATTTAGCAACAGGTGACCATTCTAGGTTTCCAAAGGGCCTTCTACCACGCTGTAACACTTGTCGCTGCATTTTTGGTACCGTTTGAGCCGTTTGAGCTAGAAACAAGGCTTTTTTTGTTCAAATCTGCAGATTAGGGAGCAGATGATGAATTATGTGGCTAATGCAGAAAATGTATAATTGTGCAAAAGTCGGTGCAGCCAAACAGTCGCATAATTCCAATGGCCCTGCTCATACCTCTGACTAGGTCCACAAGTGCTCTTCAGTGATTCCTTCTTTTTTGTCTCACTGAGTTCATAGTTGAGCTTCTATGGAAACGAGGAAGACTAAACCTGAGGTTACCACTCCACAACACAGACTACCATACCACATATTTACTCTCCATAACACATAATCCCACTCTACATAATTCCTATACACTCAATACCACATACTTTCTATCCACATAATTTCACTGCACAACATACCACATAATTCCACTACACACAACGTACATCCACTCCACTCCAAAAAACATTAGTAAAAAACGTTTACATTTACAACGCCAATGGCTCTAACTCTCGCAACTGCGAAACCTATTACATTGCAAACACTTCTTTAACTAGTAGTCACATTTGCAGAGTGGTGGAGAAAGGGTGCTGGGCCTCCGACCAGTGCTCAGGAATTCCGCTGCGTAGGATTTATAAGGAGGTACCAGGAGGGCTTCTTGGCCCCCAAAGTCCCTCAGGAGTAAATTGGACTTCATCCCCCATCCCATAGTCTGCCAGGAGGCGCGTTTGCAGAGTGGTGGAGAAAGGGGGGCATGGCCTCCGAAGACATTTTAGCAATCCCACTGTGTGGGACTTACTGGAGGTAACAAGAGGGGTATTTGGCCCCCAAGGACATCCTTGGGGGCCAACTACCCCTCCTATTACCTCCAGTAAGTCCCACACAGCAAGATTGCTAAATTCTCATAGCAGGCCATGCCCCCTTTGCCCACCACTCTGCAAACGCGCTTCCTGACGTGCTCTTGGATGGGGATTGAAGTCCCCTTCGCTGATGGGGGTCCTTTAGGGGCCAACTAGCCTACCTCTTACCTCCAGTAAGCCCCACACAGTGGGATTCCTGAGATGTGGACACAGGCCACGCCCCCTTTCTCCACCACTCTGCAAACGCGCCTCCTGGCGCGCTCTTGGTTGGGGGATGAAGTCCCCTTTCCTCCTGAGGGTGCCTGGGGGCCAAGTAGTCCTCCTGTTTCCTCCAGTAAGCTCCATACAGCTGGATTGCTGAGAGTGCTCAAAGGCCACTCCCCCTTTTTACACCACTCTGCAAATGCAGCTCCTGGTGCACTGCTGCTCGGGGGATGAAGTCCACTTGTGTCCTGAGGTCCTCAGGACACAAGAGGACCTCATCGCCCCACCAGCAGTGCACCAAGAGGCGTGTTTGCAGAGTGGTGTAAAAAGGGGCATGGCCTCGGACCACCTCTATGCAATCTAGCTGTGTGGCTCTTACTGGAGGTACCTGGTGGGCTAGTTGGCCCCCAGGGACCCTCAATATTCAAGGGGACTTAATTCCCCAACTTAGAACGCGCCAGGGGGCGCGTTTGCCGAGTGCTGCAGGGAGGGGGCGGGGCCTCCGGCGAGTTACCGATTTCTTTTTGAAATTTTTCTTATTTTTGGAAAATTTCGCAAAGATTTGTCAAACGGCGCCAAAGATATTGGCAAAAGAAAAAACGTTTTTTGAATAGAAATGAGGTCCTAACTATAACTACCTACTGGCGACCACAGGCTTGTGGTCAAAACGCGTCATCCTGACATGCTAAGACAATAAATTCTCTTTATTGCATCTTCAACTGGAGTCTGTGCTCTTGTTTGGCCCACCGCGGTCGTTCTTTGGGATCCTGGTTTCATATTTATATATATATATATATATATATACACACAAGTATGTAGTTATAGTTAGGACCTAGTTTCCATAGGAAAAGCGTTTTTTGATTTGCCAATATCTTTGGCGCTGTTTGATGAATCTTCGCTAAATTTTCACAACTAATGGGATGCTTCGGTCAGCTCCTGTCTTGAAAGTTTTGGGGTGATTCCTCAAGCGGGGGCCGAGAAAAAAGGGGGGTCCTAAAGCACGTTTTCTCTATGTTAATTTCAATAGGAAACTTTAGACAGAGCTACAGCCCGAAATGCTGAACGGAATTACACCAAATTTGGCAAAAAGGTAGATCTTGGTTCAGAAAGCGTTCTTTTTTTTTTAAATGGTGTAAATCCGTTCAGTAGTTCCAGAGAAAATAAAAAATTACAAAATATCGATATCTGGTGATTGAGGTGGATCCGCAAACCCTCCCAAGCACAAGCTTGACTCTGTTTGGCTGCCAAGACTTCAAACCAGGAAGTGTTGGCAGCCATCTTGTGACTCAGTTGAACCGAGTCACAAGAAAATAGTAAAAAAACGATTACAAATAAGAAAAGGGGGCAGGGTAGAAACACCTGACCCACTAGGCCGGCTCAGGGGGTCCCACAGGGATCCCCTGGGCTAAAAAAAGGTTTTTTTAAATATTTTTGGTGGGATTTGCGATCGGTGCGCAAATCCCACTGAAAAAAGTTTTAAAAAACGAAGCGCGGTCTCCCGCGCTTCGTTTAATTGAGCCCCCGGGTGGGCCAGGTCCCAGGGGCAATGGTGTATTATGTAGCAGTGGCACGCGCGGGCCCCCACTGCCCTGGGGACCGCCACCTCCCCAGGGCTTTGTTTTAAATAAAAATGTGGGGGGGCTCCTGTCTCCCCACGCTGCCCCAGGGACCGCCACCTCCCCGGGGCTTTAATATTTGAATGCGGGAGGGACTCACGCCCCCCCACAGCCCCGGGGACCGCCACCTCCCCGGGGCTTTAATATTTGAATACAGGGGGGCTCGCGCCCCCAGCAGCCCTGGGGACCGCCACCTCCCCGGGGCTTTTTTTAATTATAAAGGTGTGGGGGGCTTGTGCTGCCCCCAAACTGCCCCATGGACCACCATCTCCCTGGGGCATTCCGGCCCTGGGGACCACCACCTCCACGGGGCATTAAACCTGTTGGAGCCTGGAGCCTTAGATGGCCCTGGGGATGGCCAACCCCCAGGGCCGGCTCCAGCAATGTCCCGGGGTGCCCACCCCCGGGACACTGAAGTTTGCTATGGCAGGACGGGAGCACTGCTCCCGCCCTGCCATAGCAAACAGTGTACTCGCTTTGAACAAGCGAGAGCACTTTGCTCTCGCTTGTTCAAAGGGAGTACACTTTTCTTTTTACCCCCAGGGAGCTGCATGTTAGCAGCTCCCTGGGGGTAAAAAGCAATGCTGGCCCCCGCAGGAGGCGGGAGCTGGCCGGGACTGTGGGGGCCTTCAGGCTTCCCCCACGGTCCCTTTAAAGATGGCCATGACCCGGGGGATGGGGTCCCCGGGTCCGAAAATGGCTTTAGAGGGGGGCCGATCAGGCCCCCTCTTTTTGTTGAAAAAGAAAAGAAGGAATGGCTGGGACCCTGGGGTTGGGGTCCCCGGGGCCGAAATCGGCTTGGGGAGGGGGCACGCACCCCCCCTCCCTGAAAATGAATTTTTAAAAAACAAAATGGCCAAGCCCCGGGTGATGGGGTCCTCGGGGCCAAAAATGGCCTGGGAGGGGTGCCGCTCGGCATGGGGAGGGGGGCCGCATGGCCCCCTCCCTTTTAAAAAAAATAAAGACAAGCAGAGGCCTAGCCCCGGGGGATGGGGTCCCCGGGGCCAGAATCGGCCTCGGGAGGGGAGCCTCGTGCTCCCCTACCTTTTCAATTTTTAAAAGCAATGGCTCAAAAGGGTTAAGGGGAGGGGGGCCACACAGCCCCCTTTCTAAAATTAAAAAAAAAAAGAAACTGGCAACTCGCCGGAGGCCCCGCCCCCACCCTGCACCCCTCTGCAAACGCTCCTCCTGGCACGTTCTGGGTTGGGGGATAAAGTCCCCTTGAATCCTAAGGGTCCTTAGGGGCCAACTAGCCCAACAGGTACCTCCAGTAAGCCCCACACAGTGGGATTGCTGAGAGGTGGTCTGAAGCCATGCCCCTTTTTACACCACTCTGCAAACGTGCCTCTTGGTGCACTGCAGGTGGGGCGATGAGGTCCCCTTGTGTCCTGAGGACTTCAGGACTAAAGTGGACTCCATTCCCCGAGCAGCAGTGCGCCAGGAGGTGCATTTGCAGAGTGGTGTAAAAAGGGGGCGTGGCCTCTGACCACTTTCAGCAATCCAGCTGTGTGGGGCTTACTAGAGGTAACAGGAGGGCTAGTTGGCCCCCAGGGACCCTCAGGAGGCAACGAGTCTTCATCCCCCAACCAAGAGCGCGCCAGGAGGTGCGTTTGCAGAGTGGTGGAGAAAGAGGGCGTGGCCTGTATCCACCTCTCTGCAATCCCACTGTGTGGGGCTTACTGGAGGTAACAGGTAGGCTAGTTGGCCCCTAAGACCCCCAGCAGTGAAGGGGACTTCAATCCCCATCCAAGAGCGCGCCAGGGAGCGTGTTTGCAGAGTGGTGGGCAAAGGGGGCATGGCCTGCTATGTGAACTTAGCAATCCTGCTGTGTGGGACTTACTGGAGGTAATAGGAGGGGTAGTTGGTCCCCAAGGATGTCCTTGAGGACCAGCTACCCCATATGTTACCTCCAGTAAGTCCCACACAGTGGGATTGCTAAGACGTCTTTAGAGGCCATGCCCCCCTTTCTCCATCACTCTGCAAACGCACCTCCTGGCACACTACTGGTTGGGGGATGAAGTCCACTTTACTCCTGAGGGACTTTGGGGGCCAAGAAGCCCTCCTGGTACCTCCTGTAAGTCCTAGGCAGCGGAATTCCTGGGCGCTGGTCAGAGGCCCAGCCCCCTTTCTCCACCACTCTGCAAATGCGACTAGTTAAAGAAACATTTGCAATGTAATAGGTCTCGCATTTGCAAGAGTTAGAGCTATTGGCGTTGTAAATGTAAAAGTTTTTTACTAATGTTTTTTGGAGTGGAGTGGATGTACGTTGTGTGTAATGAAATTATGTGGTATGTTGTGCAGTGAAATTATGTGGATAGAAAGTATGTGGTATTTAGTGTATAGTAATTATGTAGAGTGGGATTATGTGTTATGGAGAGTAATTATGTGGTATGGTAGTCTGTGTTGTGGGTTGGTAACCTCAGGTTTAGTCTTCCTTGTTTCCATAGAAGCTAAACTATAAACTCAATGAGACAAAAAAAAGAAGGAACCACTGAGGAGCACTTCTGGACCTAGTCGGAGGTATGAGCTGGGCCACTGGAATTATGCGACTGTTTGGCTGCACCGACTTTCGCACAATTATACATTTTGCGCATTTGCCACATAATACATCATTTGCTGCATAATCTGCAGATTTGAACAAAAAAACCTTGTTTCTAGCTCAAACTGCTCAAACGTCACCAAAAATGTAGCAACATGTGTTATAGTGTGGTGGAAGGCCCTTTGGAATCCTATGATGGTCACCTCTTACTTATTGCTAAATGTGGGTGTTAAATTGGTACTAATGGTGTGCAGACCACTCTTGCTTGTTTCTGCACCTCCCTTCTTTCTGCACCTCTCTTGTCACTTTCTGCACCTCTGTTGCTTCTTTCTGCACTTCTCTTGCCTCTTTCTGTACCCTCTTCCCTCTTTCTGCACCTCTCTTGCCTCTTTCTATACCTCACTCTCTTCTTTCTGCACCTCTCTTGCCTCTTTTTGCATTTCTCTTCCCTTTTTCTGCACTTCTCTTTCTGTACCTCTCTTGCCTCTTTCTGCAGCTCACTTGCCACATTCTGCACCTCATTCTCTTCTTTCTGCACCTCTCTTGCCTCTTTCTGCACTTCTCTTGCCTCTTTCTGCACTTCTCTTGCCTTTTTCTGCACTTCTCTTGCCTCTTTCTGTGCCTCACTCTCTTCTTTCTGTACCTCTCTTGCCTCTTTCTGCACTTCTCTTGCATCTTTCTGCACTTCTCTTGCATCTTTCTGCACCTCTCTTGCCTCTTTCTGTACCTCTCTTGTCTCTTTCTGCATCTCACCTGCCTCTTTTTGTACCTCTCTTGCCTCTTTCTGCACCTCACTTGCCTCTTTCTGCACTTCTCTTGCCTCTTTCTGCATCTCACTCTCTTCTTTCTGCACCTCTCTTGCCTCTTTCTGCACTTCTCTTGCTCCTTTGTGCACTTTTCTTGCTTCTTTCTGCACCTCTCTTGCCTATTACTGCACTTCTCTTGCCTCTTTCTGCACCCCTCTTGCCTCTTTCTGCACCTCTGTTGGATCTTTCAGCACTGCTCTTGCTTCTTTCTGCACCTCTCTTGCACATTTTTACACCCCTCTTGCCTCTTTCTGCACCCCTTTTCCTTCTTTCTGCACCTCTCTTGCCTCTGTCTACACCTCTGTTCCCTCTTTCTGCACCTCTTTTGGCTGTTTCTGCAACCCTCTTGCTTCTTTCTGAACTTCTCTCGCCTCTTTCTGTAGTCAAATGGGAAGTGCAAGCTGTCAAGTTTAAAGGTCTGCGTGCTCTCGTGACTGAGGTGTGTGTCTACTTGTACATGTATTCTCACATGTGTTATGCATCTGAAGATGGTAGCTTAAAAAGTGGGTGGTCAAATCTTCTCAGTTCTGCTCTTTCATTCGGTTGCACTGGAAGACATGTCTTAATACTAATTGGAACTAATACCAGCATTTGTAAAGTGCGCAGCTACCTCAGACGAGGTGTCCTGGCGCTGGGGGCCATCGGGAAGATTGAGCGAGCTATTGCCCAGAGTCACAAGGTGCTGGGCTAACCTGCCGCCGGCGCCGGGGATCGAACTGTGAGCCCCCGTGATCCGGAGTCAGACGCCCTGGCCGATGCGCCACACCTCTTCCACCCCTTCCATGTAATGTAGGTGTTATAGAGCCCCTCAAATATACTATTGAAAACCCATGTGCCCTGTATTTTGAGCAGAAAGAAATGCGTACACCTTTTTGTACACAAATTTACAGAGTATGCTGTTTGAAACACAGGTATTCAAGTATTTGTATGTTTATGTAACATGTCACTAGGTAAAAGCAGAAACACGCATGCATACCTTCACAAACCTGATCAGACAAACAACAGTGATATGCTTAGGAGTGCTGTTATATATTCGGTAGGTATAACATTCTGAACAGTCGATTAATAGTGAACTTTCAAGAGAAAAGTGAGGTTAAAGATATCTTTGGAGAAGGAGTCTTTTGGAAGGTTCAGTCGAAGTAAGCCTCTTTCTGCACCTTTGTTGGTTCTTTCTGCAACTTTCTTCCTCTTTCTGGACTTCTGTTGCCTCTTTCTGCATTTCTCTTGCTTCTTTCTGCATCTTTCTTCCTCTTTCTGCACCTCTCTTGCCTCTTTCTGCACTTCTCTTGCTTCTTTCTGCGCCTTTCTTTCTCTTTCTGCACATGTCCTATGTAGGCAAAGTTAGAAATTAGCATTTAAAAAACCTTAGAAATTCACTGAAAACCCAGAGGTTTCAGGGACGTAATAGTTAGTATTAGCATTTAAAAAACCTTAGAAATTCACTGAAAAAAACACAGGTTTCAGGGATGTTATAGTTAGGAATTAGCATTTAAAAAATCTTAGAAATTCACTGAAAAAAACACAGGTTTCAGGGACGTTATAGTTAGGCTGACATTTCACTCGTACAAAACCAGAAAAATTTGGCTGTTATAGTTAGCTGAGCTAACTATAACTCGCACCCCCGCAATGCACTGCTGATGACGTCATATATTACATCACTTATGACATGGTCAGTGACATCACTGATAACATCACTGATGACATCTCAAATGACATCACTGATGACATCATCCACTTAATATCTGATGCACCTCTTCACACCCTAATATAACCTTTGATACACCCACTCTAAAATATAGACTACCATTCTCAAAACCATAGACACACCAATACCAGTTAGTACATACCCAGTCACTGATTCATAGGTGTAAACACATCCACTCACTCACCCATACAGTCAGTCATTCTCGCAATCACTCATCGATACAGCCACTGATATATGCAATCATATACCCATACAGACACTCACACACTGCCACTCACCCAGAGTTACTCACACACCTAGTCAGTCACGCAAAGAATCAATCACATTGCCATTTACTCACCTATACAGTTATACACACACCACCTCACTTATTCACACAGATACTAACACATACTTACTCTCTTATACAATCACTGACACAAGCACACACTCACCCATATAGCCACTCTCACACTCACTCTCTCACACATACAGTCACTTATATACTCCAACACTCACATATACTGCCTTTCACATATGCAGGTACTCACCCATATACCACTGAGGCATCCATACACTCACCAACAAAGCCATACACATACTCACTCAACCATACCGTCCCTCGCAGACGCACTCATGAACCCATACACCCAGGAATTCACCCACTCCTACATCCATGCAGGGAGTCACACAGCCCCTCACCCTCCCACACAGACACTCAGGCACCCATACAGGTACTCAGACAACTAATAAATAACCCATATAGACACTCATATACCTACTCACCAACCCATGCAGCCACTTACACACCAACTGACAGACTGATACACACATTTACAGTTAGTCACTCACCCATACATTGACTAAGACACATTTAATCACTCACTCATATAGTCAGTCATGCACCCAACAAATCATCCACACAGACACTCATACACCCAGTCATTCTTTGAATATACCTTGGCATATATATATATATATATATAACATTCTTCGACTTGTTAGAAACACTCACAGTCACTGGATGATGTCATCAGTGATGTCACCAGTGATGTCACTTGAGATGTCATCAGTGATGTCACTGACCATGTCATGAGTGATGTTATATGTGACGTCATCAGCAGTGCATTGCGGGGGCGCGAGTTATAGTAGTTAGCTCAGCTAACTATAACAGCCAAATTTCTCTGGTTCTGTACGAGTGAAATGTCAGCCTAACTATAACGTCTCTGAAACCTGTGGTTTTTTCAGTGAATATATATATATATATATATATATATATATATATATATATATATATTTTTTTTTTTAACAAGTCTGCAAATTACCGGTCACATCCACAAGTTGCTCTGGTGCCTGAAGACGGGCTGCGGTGCCCGTGTCATTGGAAGTAATAAGGGAGAATAGTCAAGGCACTCCTTGCGATGAAAATACAGATTTTATTGCGGTCAGGAATTATTTTTATCGTAAGGATATATCTACCACAAAATGCCACATGACCCGTCGAACACTTTTCAGGGCGGGTGCTCTTTTCGTGAGAGTGGCATCTCATGCAAAATATTGTCCACCAAACATCCAATGTTGGATGTTTGGTGGACAATATATGTATATATATAGATAGATAGATAGATAGATAGATGGATAGATAGATAGATAGATAGATAGATTTATAACATTTTAATGCATTTTTTTCTATTGTCACAGCCATGAGGAAATTCCCCCTAGGGAGAAACAAAAAGAATTGACTGTTTTGTATGTTAAGAACATTTATTATGTTGAAAAATAAAGAATTTTAATGATGGATTCAAATACTAGAACTCTTTCGTCTCTTTGACATGGATGTTATTTTCAGAGTTTGAGAAATTTTGGAACTAGATACTCTATGCTAATTGACTTGGTGTTGCTTCTCCATTACTGTATTTATTTTCTCTGTTTTGTGTGGTGGACAGCTGGCACATGGAGGTTGGGCAGCAATCATTTTGAAAATCAAAGCACCAAATGGCTAAGAGGTGCGGTTTACCACTGCAGATGTTTGTTTTGGATTATTCTATTTCATTGAAAGCTTAAGAATTCCAAATTGCTACAGTGCATGCCAAAAGACTATCAGCTTTTCATCTATGGTGCTGTGATTGGTTCAGTCGATGGAACGCATGCTGCGATGGCCTGATGGAGTGGTGGCCATCTGAGTAAGGGCATCACATTGCCAGCCCTATCTAGGGCAGATGGTCTGTTGTCTGTTTTCTCTGTCTGTCACTGCAAAGGAAAATCTGGTGGTGACAAACAGAGAAATACAAATAATTACCCCCACCCTCATAGAAAATAACTTTCTGGGTTTTGGGGTCATTAGGTATTTGATTTTTAAACAAACTACCTGTTTGGGAGTTTGTTTTTAAAAAACAAAACATTTTGTGGCCAGCCACTATCGGTTATGATGGTCGTCCACTAAACGTTTTGTTTGGGGGATGGAGGTCATAACTGATGGTGGCTGTCCAACAAACGCTTTATACCTTCAGGGGAATACCTTTCACAAAGGTTCCTTTGAAGGTACAGAGATCACCACTAGGCTGGCAGCAATTGCTCAATTTGGCGGGAGGTACACTGTCAGGGTGGAGGACATAATTTCTTCTGCCACCCTTACTGGCAGACTACCTCCCACCAAAGTCTAAATCAGACCTTAATTCCTGGGGCAACTAAGACAATGGCAAACCTTCCTTGAACAGACTTGTTTTCAGTTGGTTTGTGCATAAAGTCAATCAATCAATCAATCAATCATAGCATTTGTAAAGCGCACTACTCACCCGTGAGGGTCTCAAGGCGCTGAGGGGAGGGGTGCTGCTACTGCTCGAATAGCCAGGTCTTGAGTAGCCTCCTGAAGGTGAGTAGGTCCTGGGTCTGCCGTAGGAGGATGGGGAGGGTGTTCCAGGTTTTGGCGGCGAGGTGGGAGAACGATCTGCCGCCGGTGTTCGCTCTTCGGATGCGGGGGACGGTGGCGAGGGCGAGGTCGGCAGAGCGGAGCTGGCGGTTCGGGGTGTAGAAGGTGAGTTGTCTGTTGAGGTATGTTGGTCCGGTGTTGTGGAGTGCTTTGTGTGCGTGGGTGAGGAGCTTGAAGGTGATCCTCTTGTTGACGGGCAGCCAATGCAGGTCTTTTAGGTGGGGTGTGATGTGGCTGTGGCGAGGGTTGTCGAGGATCAGGCATGCGGAGGCGTTCTGTATGCGCTGTAGTCGTTTCAGGAGTTTGGCTGAGGCTCCTGCGTAGAGGGCGTTACCGTAGTCTAGCCTGCTGCTGACGACGGCCTGGGTGACCGTTCTTCTCGTTTCGGTGGGAATCCACCTGTAGATCTTGCGGAGCATGCAGAGGGTGTTGAAGCAGGAGGACGAGACGGCGTTGACTTGCTTGGTCATGGAGAGTGTTGAGTCGAGGATGAACCCTAGGTTGCGTGCGTGGTCAGTGGGTGTTGGTGCTGCTCCCAGTGCGGTCGGCCACCAGGAGTCGTCCCAGTCAGATTGGGATGTTTTCTCAGATCAGGATAAAACAAGTGTTAGTGCAAGTGTTAGTGTTTTATGATAAGCACCCACATCCACCTGCCTCCATCCTTTGATCTTAGGTACAACTTGGCATGAGGGTAAAATAGTTGCTGTATTTATGTGTGATCCAGGTCCTTCCAGGCTTTGAAGGTGCTACACAGATGTTTGAATGGTATTCTCTTTGGAACTGGATGCAAGTGAAGGTGTTTTACAGCTGTAGAGATGTGATGTGTTTCCCTCAATTTCAGTCAGATTCTGGCTGCTTAATTTTGTAGACTCTAATTTTGCAATCACTTTCTTCTGGGATAGATCATAGACAATATTACAACAATCAAGTCTCCATAGCACACAACACTAACCAATTCAATGTGGTGTGGTCCTGAGCACCATGAAAATCCTTCTCAGTAACATGAGGCAGAAGTTGGTAATTTTCACTACTTTTGTGATTTGTGATTTGCTAATCAAATGCAATTCTTATTGAACTATACTGCTAGGTTTTTTACTGATTGTGTGAGAGTTGGGATGGTCAGACGAATGGAAGGCTGCTATCTAATAGATTTCTTATTCTAAGTATTGCAGTCATAGAGCCACTAAGAAAAATTGATACATATCTTAGGAAATCAGTATTCAGAAGGGATGCCGTTAGAACGTCCCTTTCACATAGCGATTCCTTAATGTTTAATGATTTCACCCGTTAAAACGTTTTTTAAATCAGGCCCCTTTATGCATACATTATAAGTAGAAATAAGGACTGACATAAGACTTTTCCAACTTCAAAATTCTCAAAGTAACAATGTTCTTACCTTGGAAATCATAGGTTCCTAGATCTGTTTTAAATGTTGGCGTTCACTATTATTTTGTATAATTGACATTTCAAACCCACAAAGATCTATAGTTGGCACCACCATTTCCTTATGGTCAGCAGGTTGCTGTCCAGCCATAAACTTGTGATATATAATCTTGCCAACACTACAGTTACACTGCAAGAGCAATTCTTCTATATGGCAAGGGAACTAATGGAGGGGAACTTAGTAATATCAATTTTGAAAAGAGGGAAAGTGAAATTTCGAGCAGCTTACTAATCTCTTGAAAATCGTGTACCATCTAAGTCCGAATTTTAATACAATTAAATACATGGGCTGGATCAGCTGCTGGGCTAGAACAACAATTACATGCTCAATCTTCATGGCATCTCCACTTATAGAACCTTTTTGGAAGTGTGGTTTATATCTTGACCAAATTTGTAAGGGGAAATCTTTAGACAGGAAACATTAAGATTTTTAAGATAGCAATCAATACTCATTGATATCTCATCTTTAGTTGCTGGCTCCCCAGGTTTTGCTGTCCATCTGAAAGATTATCATTCTCTCCTTCATGTAATCGTTGATAGACTGCGCCTACTAAATCTTTGTGATTCACAGTGGCAAGTGAATTCATAAACGTGATCTGTTTCATAAGCAAATCATCTTTTTGATGGTATTTTAAAAAAACTGAGTTCGAAATTTAATATACTGAAGCTAGTGAAAAGTGGGTCCATTGGACAGTTGTACCAAATATTGTAGCTAAGTATGTGACCAAATTTGTAAAAGGATTCATAGGAGAAGCTATATAAGAAAGGATTGAGCCAGAGAGAAATGTTGCGGGTATCTAGGAATTTGAAACTTGGGGGCAATTAATAAACAGATATGTGCATAAACTGTGAGTGTTTTGATTCATTTTATTTAATGCATGAGGGGTCAAAGAAACCACTGGCAGATATTAAGTCAATGTATAAATCTCAGAGTGGCCTTGGAATATTTGTAAGCCCTACTCGTTGTGAAAGACTTGATGGGAAAGATTCTCAGTCATAGGATTTGAGACAGGAAAGTGACCATCCATCTTTATGCTTGGAAAGCTAAAGTTGTGTGATTGCTCTACGAGAAGCCTTACATTGCCATATAAAACAAGACCAAGGTGATTCCACACTATGAAAAAAGAGAGTGCTACAAGAAGGGGGATGGCCTGAATATAAACAGAAATGTGGGTTGTATAGCCATGTTAATTACATTTTACCTGTCCTGAATCACTAGCAGGTGTCTGTTCCTTTTCTGTAAGCTAGTTGCCATGGACCACAACAATTCTTTATAATTAGGCTGGAACATTTCATCAAGATGTGTGAAGATTCTGATGTAACAGAAGAGACATAGCTTCAAATCCAGATTAGCTATCATTTGAGTAAATAATAAATGTGTTTTGATACCCACAAAGAGTTCTGAACCATGTGGCCTCCTTTTCAATAGTTGGAAGAGTGGTTGGAAGAGGGGTTGGAAGAGGAAAAGTAAATATAGCAATATCATATGTATAGACTGCAAGCTTGTGGATACACCAATTAGGATTAGCTGTGGAATATTAGGCGAGTAGTTTAGATATTTCATATATGGTTCCGAATATAATGCAAAAAGTTGAGGGGATAGAGGAAACCCCCTGGCAAGTACCAGGAAACTGTGAAACATTGAGACCATACAGAAAACTTTGGCTGTTAAACCCTTGTACGGTGTTTTGATTCAATTAGGATCCAGAAAATAGAAAGCAGACACAGCCTAAAACCTACCAAAGAACCAATGAAATGAACAGAAGTATCTGTTGAATGGCATTCAGCGCGATCATCCCGGCTGGGTAGCTCAGGGTTGATGAAATATTGAACAATGATGTTGCCAGGTTAATATGATATGTGCGTGTGTCCCTCTGGGGTACAAAGAAATGTTGTATAGAATCTACCCACTTTTTGATCCCTGGGGAAATGCTATTGGCTATCATCTTGGTATAAATTCTGCAGTCTTAATTGATCAATGAAATGGATATGAGGAATACTGATATGTTGGTTTCCTTCCCGTAGGAGGCGACTGCAAGAATTTTATTGTCAAAAGAATTGAAGAGAGACAATATGAGTGGGACTGAAGTTCGAAAGAGGATCTTATAAAATTCTGAAGAACAGAATCAGGACCAGCAACTTAGTTCTAACTTTGTTATTGAGGTTTCCATTATATGACACATTCTTTGTGTTATCTTATTTATATTAGCCTCTTTAATGTAAGAAGTGAATTGCTTTGGAGTGAGCTGCTAGTCAACCTGATATAAGTTCACATAGTACTCCTAAAATGTGGAAATAATGAATTCTTTATACACTCGTAAAATGGCCCTGTGCATCTCAAATAACCGTGACGTGATTCTTTACTGAAAGCTCCTTTCGTTATAAGGACAGAATGTCACCCTTAGTGACATTATTCTCAAAGTGTTTCAAGCAATTTTGGTGGACCTTGAGCACAGGCTTGTCCCATAACTGTATTAAGTAGCATTTTAGTAGCAGTTAGTTGATTCATTAGAAACTCTTGAATGGACACTTCAGCACGGTTAAATATAGAGCATGCAGTCCGACTATCATTATTAGGGATGTTCTTAACTGATCATTAATAGATCTGTCCTTCTTATCTCTGTATATTGTAAAGGGTAAGGAGTCCCTCTTATTGTTGCCTTTAAACAATCCCAAACTATGACAAGAGATGCTAAATGCTTGTTGATTGTGATGACATCTAACATCATTTGTCATGTAAGCTCGGTAGGAAATATTTATGAGATACATAAGAATATTTCTATCAAAAGTCCATTACTGATAATTTGATTGTGATTGAATACATCTTCCAGAAATATGTCATATTAAAGGATTCAATACCACTTGTGGATGTAAGTGAATGAATATATGTTGAATGAGGCTTTGTAACACCAGAAAAAAATCTATCCTTGACCATGACTTACGTCGGGCCGAATAAGATGTAAACCTGGGATGTCTAGGGTGGAAATGCGGCCAGGCATCTATTAGACCTAATGAAGAGTTACGGCCATATTTATGAAAGAGTTGCATTGCTTTTGCATCACGTAATGGGGTGCATGTGGGACGCAACTCTTAAATGCAATATATCAAGCCATGCAAGGCCACCGTGCATGGCCCTGAGTGGCTTGATAAATCCAGAGTGACGCAAAGCAGCTCAAATCACTGTGTTGCATTACTCTGCCCCAGGGAGGAATTCCATGGGTGGTGCGTGGGTGCTACCACACATCACCCATGGATTTTTATGCATTCCCAGATTTACCATAAGTGGTAGACCTGGGAATGCGCCAAAACTGCTATGCCTCCCCAGGTGAGGCGTAACGAGGAGAAATTTTTTTATTTCTCTTTGTTTTTTCCTCTTTCTATGTTTGCTGCAAAATGCAGCACACATAAAAAGAGGAAAATGCCACAGGGGATTGTTTATGTGCAGGAAGGGGACCCTTCCTACACAAAAACAATATTGCTTTACAATGCAGGCACCCTTGCTCCATGGTGCAAGAGTGCTTGCTAGGTGTTAGGCAGCACATTGGGAGCCAGCGCTGGGAAAGGAGAGTGCATTACAGCCCTTTCCCAGTCATGCAGGGCAGCAAGGTGACTTGCTGTGCTGCGCTGATTGACATATTGGTAAATAGCCCCTAATGTGTGGAAAGACAGCTTGGGAATGACTCAAAAAAAGGACACGTAGAGTTCTTGATGGGTTCAATTAACGTTGCCGCATAATAGAAATGTGCGCTCCTGAGTAGTTAATTCAAGTAATAGTTGCTCAAACATACCAAAATCATCAGTATTTGGGGTGCAGCAAATTGTGGCCCAAATTGAATCCTTTGATAACCTAGTAATAGGCCAGCGTCCTTTAGTACCACATTACATTTTCTGGACTTGTCAGGTGTAGTTTTAACAAGCAGGGTAACCTGCTGGTTGCAGTTTCTAGATGTGAAGCAGTTATAAAACTAAAACCCAATTGACCCAGCTCCCCCCAACCATGAGGATAGCATATTGTCTTCATCCCTTATCCTATGGAGGTTTCTGAGAAGACAGAGATATCCTCTCACTCCCTTAATCCCATTCCCCATAGTGATAAGCATAATATGTGGCAGTGATTGCAGGAGCGCCGACGAGAGAAAAAGATAATTGAATGATATACCCTTGGACCCCTATTACTACAGTCTATAATCATGGTACTATAGACTGGAGTGCAACAAAAGGAAATCTGTATAGTGAGCTTAGTACAATTATTTAAATCATTTTGAATTGATAAATCATGCGTTACACCACAGACCATTATTTGTTTATGGCTTCAATAGCAAATTAGGATGTTCTTCTGAAGTGCACATAATAGTATTTGAGCCTCAAGTAACTTTTGGTCGAACTGGCTCCTGAAGAAAGACTTGTGCACCTGACTAGGTTTCGATTAAACACATTGCACTATTTAGTGGCATTTCCTAAACAATCAGGCTGGGTTCATATTTTATCACCCTGTCCGTGTGACAATTTGACAGCACAGAGCACGTTGCACTTTATTTTGTTTTGTCCCCTCTATAAAGAGCCGAGGGGGCAATTTTTAATCCCATTATTAAGGGAAATACGGCCATGCACTTTCATTGGCGGTTTTAATTTTCGACTGTCCTTGTCTACGTCAACTATTTGCACTGCTGTGTTGAATTTTATTAGAGTTGCAATGTCTATAAGACAACGCTATGAACAATCATAGCAGAGGAAATTCTGAGTAATTCTTTTTTACAAATTAGTTACACGGTCTATATTGTGTGGGTGATACTAGAGAGGGATGTCTAGGGTATTTGATACCAGGGCTCATATCTCCTTTTAACATGTATGTACTTTTTATTGATTGTTATTACTATCTGCTTTTATTTACGCTTCTGTAACCATGATATGTCAATTTTATCTCCGTAATGTATCTGTGTTAAACTTTTATGGCTCTTGTAACCGAATAAAGTTATTTTGATGATGACTTGTGCACCTGCGGACTGAAATAGTGGAGTCAGCTGGCATAGTTGCCATCGACTGTTCCATTGGATGAAGAAGGTGTGTGTGCCATCCTGGCTGGATTGGACGGGCAGGCTGCCTGATACAACAAAGTTTGAAAAATAAAATTGCTTACAGGATCACCCTTGGATGAGAGCTTATTTTATTGTCCCTAGGTTTTTGAAACAAAAACGATGGGCTCATTGTACTTGATAGTCTATGTTCCACTCTTGCAAAATAAGAAATGCTCTCTGAAAAGAGATGTACAATAAAGTTGCGTGGAACGTCGCTTTCTGCGCCTTCCTTGATGCCCAGCAAATGCAGGCTAATACAGCACCTTTGAATCTCCATGTCTCTCATTTGGCCAACATCTCCTGAGATTGTTTCTGCTGTACCATGACTTGTTGCTGCACTAATGTTGTTAAGTCCTCCAGTTTACTTGTGCATTCTTCTACTTTGGAAATGCGTATATCAATGAATGACACAATTTGTGTTTTTGTGGATGTACATGTAGCAGCTGTGTCCTTTCGATATTCCTCCCAATAAGTGCACAGTAAATCAAATATTCAAGCTAATGATTGCTCTACAGATTTTTCTTGGACTGCAGACGGTGATTTTGAGATGCTGGTTTTCAAATTATTTTGGCCAGAGGCTGCTTGTAATGTTGTTTCAGTCAAGGGGGTAAATTGATGCACAGTGTGGTCCCAGTGCAGGACAACATTGTCTTTTTCACTCCCGTCCATGTCTCTCCTGTTTGTGGCTCCAACATGGGCCTGATAGCCCACTCCATTTCTCCATGACCTCACCCCAAAATAATCTGTGTGTGGCAAAGTTGTCAGGGGTGGCCATTTTGATTTCTCATTTGGAATATGTTTCAGACCTTTGGTGCAACATGTCTGGCACATCTGACAAGGAGAAGGCGGCATTCTTGGATTCTCCAGTCTCAACTGGATGGCTACTTGACAGGTGATGTTTGCACTTTTTATGTCCTTCATGACCTTTACTGGTGGGGAGACCTGGATCAGAGTTAATCGCAATGGATCGAAGGATGGCTAATGGCAGGAACCTCTATTGCAACACGTGTTCGACTGCCTCAACAAGATCACCATAAGTGGTATGGGCACAAGAAAGACCCTTTAAGAACCAGAGTTGATACTGTATGTGAGGGGAACCCACTTAAGAAGTAGGAGGGGTTTGCCAATTCCTGGCCCAGTCCCAGAACAGTACTAATACCAGTGTAAATATTGTAGTTACAGTCCTATTCACCAGTTACCCACATATGCAGTGCAATTGCCTGAAGCTCTGGGGGCTATTATTTTGAAATTCTGAGGACCTATGCACATAGTTTGCTCTTTCCCATCAGCTCTAGTGTTATCCTGACAATCAAAGAGCAATTGCTCAGTCGACTGGGTTGAGGCCTCAATGGACCAACTACTTTTGGTTCCCTGTTGTGACCCACTGGTCTTAATGCTTCAAGCTTTTGTGGATTGCAGTCATTTTTGCCCCAGAAAGAAATCTGTCATGGCCCACCACTAGAGCTGTGATTGTTTCTGGGGCTGTACTGATTCTGCAGGTTTTGTGGCAGAAATAGTTGCTGGGGAGCAAAAAGGCAGGGTTGGCTTTCCTCTGGTTAGAGAGTCCTCTGCTTTTAGGATACAGCACTCGCGTCTTGACATGGCAGATCAGAGTGAGGCCTGTCTCAATCTACACCACATAGGCAAGATGGCAAAGAGGCAATACTAAAGGAAAGACCACGATGGGGTCCAAGCAGATAGATGTGTGCTTCCCGCAAGAAGCCAGGTATCACTAATGAAAACCATTGACCTGCCGCAGCCTGCTGGCTTCTTTCTTCAATATTAATATCCCGGATCATCGCTTACACTCATGTAGGCGCTGAGAAAGATTTAGGGGTCGGGGTTGAAATAGCATAACGGTTCAGTACGCCACCACAGCGCCACTGTCAAGCATGGCACAAATCTTTCAGCATGTCCCAAAGGCAGTAAAACATTCAAGAATGGAATCCACCTAAGCAATTCACATGCTGTTGGAAGACAATTCCTTTCAAAAGTCACTTATAATCTATTACGAATTGAGTGTAGCTAAGAGTAATATTTCCAACACAATTTTAACCTCTCAAGAATTGTTTAATACGTTGTTTTGTTTCTGTGGTCAAATGATTATCTGGTCTAAAATAGCAGTGTATTGGATTTGCACTTGGGGGGCACCTATGGTGCCCTCCTACAGTTCCCTTCACCAGGTGGCAGGCAACGTGTAGTGCAGGGAAATGCACAAAATGCAATTTTAACATTACGGCGGGTGCGGCAGCCAGCACCAACGGCCGCAATGTTAAACATGCACAATGCGACCGCCACAGTGGCGGTCGCATTGTAATACCATGTGCAGGACTGCCGCCGTATATTCGGACGGTCCCAATCCCCGGGACGATGGCGGACGGACTAAAGTCCGTCCACCATCGTAATGAGCCCCTATGTTATTATCTTGGCAAAGAATTTGCCACATAGTCCATGCCTCACCACAGAGAGGAGGATATCAAAGAGACTTTCAACTATAATAATCCCACTCCTAAAAAGTAATTCACACGAAAAAAGACATGAGTAATTGAATGCAGTGTCACACACAGGTGCACCACACACTACTATGCACACAGACCTGCATGGCTACACATGTACACACTACACACTGAAACGCTCCATCCTGCACACACATCCACACACAAATCCTGTGGAGAAGTGTGGCTCAATGGTTAGAGCGGCAGACCCTGATGCAGAGATCTGGCCCGGGACCAGGGTTCAATTCCCGCTTCGGCGGGTCTTGGGCTCAATTTCCTCGGACCTGATAATTCTCGCCTCGGTGCCTATTCTAATCATGGGTCCCACTCTGCAACTCTGGGCAATAGCTTGCTTAATCTCCACAACGGCCCCACCAGCGCTGGGATGCCTGGCTTCACCTTGGGGGTGCCCAGGAGTGGACATTTCACAGGGAAAAGCCAGGAAGGGTTCCACAGCGGTATGCGTACAGTGCCAGGAAACCCCAGGGTATCAGTGCATTTTACAAGTACAAATTCATTTCATTTCATGCAACCACAGAACACCCATAGCTAGAAATTCACCAACACAGTAGGTATAGACAGTCATACAGCTATTCATCACTCTATTGGATTTTTCTCTCACACAGCACACACACAGAAATACACACCAATAAAAACATGTAAATTAACTCATGTACAGCTCACCCATCCCAAAACATATATAAACCAATGTAATCCCTGGAACAACAGAGTTGAGCCAGTTATAGCATTGTCAATATAACTTATCATGTACACATCATGTTCTACAAGGACAACATTAGGTCTATCAATGTTCACAAATAGCTAAATCCCACTGTAGGAAATTGGATTATTATTTGTGGTGGACTGCCCACAAGGAACTCTTGTCAGGGTGAACCCTAAAAATCATTGAATTAACCTGAGCTACCTTGGTACCTATAGCACAGAGCAGACAACTTTAACTTATTTGTAAAGCATTTATACAGTACCAAACCAGTTTTAACGTCAAAACTCAAAGCAATAAAAATCCCTAACCAAATTAGAAAAATAGAGTAAAATGTAATAAATAAAATTACATGAAAACAAAAACAATCCGATAGAGGGAGTCCAGAGGTATGAATCCTGACACATTTAAGTGAAAATAGCGCCAAAAAGCACTAAGTGCCAATGGTTGTTAATGGCTGCTCTAGACCTTAGTGTGATGTCAGGCCGACCGCCATGAAGCGTGGGTCAGATGAACCAAACAGATTGTTGAAGGTCCAAATCCTTCAATGGGGCAAGGCAGCAGGCTGTGTCCAAGGAAGTTATCACAAAGTTTGATAAGCGTTGGACAAGGTGCAGCTGAAACTGTTAGTTTTGGCAGGAAAAGCTCTGGGGAAATTTAAATTTCGAACCTCCCACTGGCTGGAGACTTTGGGCACCTTTGCCTGATCAAGATTTGTACCTTCAGACTTAGGGCCATATGTACTTAGCTTTTTGCAGTCACACAAAGTCCGACCCACAAAATCAGATAATTTGTGCCACCAAAATGCCCTTTTTGTAGGCACCAAACCTGATCTGTTAATAGTAAACATGTTACCACATTGCAATTTGGGTTTGTGACTACCTACTGAATAGGTATTTGGAAGGGGCTATTTAGGGCGTTAATGTTTTGAGACTGAAATCTGTTAACAAAACATTAATATTTTACTGACTACTGAAAGGAAGTGGCAAACCATTCGCAAACTGGAAGGGGTCCATAAGGGACCTCTTCCCCTTTGTGAATGTTGGCAAAGACATTTTTAAGAGTAGGCAGCGATCCCATGGAAAAATGCTTGTTAAAGTTTTCATTCATTAAAAAATTGACTCCTTTATTTAAGATCAATAACAGACATGGTTGTCTGCTAACCCTAGCAGTTCACAATCCCTGTGATGGCAACGAATCATAGTGGGTCACAATTTGTGACCTACCTCATAAATAATAATGAGGTAGGTCGAATTGCGACCCACTACCAGTCTGTACTTTGCAAACTGACCTAATAATACTTAGGCGGTTCGCAAAATGCCATACTGGTCACAACATTACTGGCCACAAATTGTAACCAGTATTTTGCAAACAGTGTTTAGTACATTTGGCCCCTAGTCTCTTTTTTGGAGCTTAGAATCCTCCAGTGGGACAAAACGGCAGGTCGTATCTGACGATGGATCCACGAGGCTAGATACCTTCTCAACGAGGGTCTGCAGAATCGGATTTGGTGCTGCGGGGAAGTTCAGACTGGGAGAAATCTGTTATCTCAAGCCAGTGAGGTTGTGCCTTGGGCAGATAGGCTGTTGTGGTTTTCCCCAGTCCTCCAAAAGTCTGGAAGTCCAAACAGTTTCTAACTCACAGCTTTTCAGGGGTGGTAGGAGATGTCCAGTAAGGCATAGCCAAGGGCCCAAGGACCTTAGCAAGAGCACTTAGGGGTCAAGACTCACTCCAGCAGAGGCCACTAGCAGGGTTCAGGTCAGGTCCAGTTGGTACTGGTCAGCTGAGCACTTCAAGGAAAGGACCTCTTGCAACTTGTTGTGGCCATGTAGCTACACAAGAGGTCCACCAACTGACCTCTGGAGTGCATTTCTTTGTCCTGAGTACAAGAGGGAGCAGGTCCAGTCCTTGAGGGCTCCTCTCAGGTCCAATCCTCTTCTGTTCTTCCACATGTCCAGAAAGTGTTTTGAGGGGGTGCCACCCTGGGGGTGTCACATTTATGTCTGGCACCAGCAAGTGGGTGGGTGTTACTCCCAGCTCCTTCCTAACCAATGGGGTAACAAAATATCAGGAGTAACCCTACTCACTTTTGCTATTCACCCCTGGATGCCAGAGGCTCAGTCCTGGCAGTATTGTAAACAACCAGGACATAAGTAACTTCATTGAGATGGACGGGAACAGGATTTTAAAAATGGGAGGAACATAAGAAAAAACACTTTTGCTAATGTATAATAACTTATTTTTATATAATTCACTAAAGACCTGGCTGTTAAACTGAACCCTCCAGAGGCAGCAACACCATCAGCGCCTTGATACCTTCCCGGGTGATTAGCCGCACTTTTTGTAAATCCCAATTGATTGATTGAATGATTGAATATATTCCATAACAGGGCATAACTGAGGCTCAGAAGATACCAACTTAATATCACATCTGCAAGAGCATTGGAGGCACACATAAAAAAACAATATGAACCTATCTATGTAGTTTAAGAAACAGAAAGTTGAAAGTGAAGAAATACATATGAATTCAATCATACAGACTTTTATTATGTCCTCTTAGGAGTACTGTAAAGTACAATCTGAAGCATTCAGCGGCCCAGACTAAACTGTGCCATATCTATATTTATGTCTGCAATGTGACAACAGCAGACAGAATTAGGACTGACACTGCATCTCCCTACAGGGGCACGAGCAATAGCATCGGAGGTTGTGAAATTATAAATAAATGGTCAGTGACAAAAAAGCTCAATAATTTATGATCCCGGCTATCTTGAGGCTCCGATAATGCAAACAGTGGGCTTCGCGCATAAAGTGTTTATTTGAGTAGCCTGGAAGAATCTTGCAACAGTGTCACTATATGTCTTTTTCCTCGTACTCATCATGATAAATGCAGCACTTTTGCAAACGGAAAGTCCCATATTCTAACACGAATGGCTCTGATCTCCAGCTGTAAGATTTCCTTTGTAATGTGGTGGTGCATGACACCTCCAAGACTGTTGCAGTGTGTGGTCTTTCTAGGTCGCTGGTAGGGAATCCTACATGTACATCAGCTTCTCATTGATGGCTCTGACCTCTTACAAATGTTGCCATTAATATGTACTAAAATGCACTGAGTCTGCGCTCCGATTTGCAAGCGTAGTTGTGATTGTTTTAATGGACATTTCTTATTGTATTGCAGACAGCACATAATGTTTTGCTATTCAGCACTTCCAAGTGTAAAGTTACTCCTAGGTGTAGGCTTACATGTCTCCACTCCCTGGCGGAGCCACCTAAAACTGATTTTAAGAGGGTAAAGATTTACTGCTCATAACTTTTCACACGTAGGCAACGGCTTCAGTCACTGGGACAGAGATCTTATTATGGTAAAGTAATGGAAAATTCATTAAAGATTGTTAATGTAAAATAATTGTTTATATTTAATTATAATCGAGAATTAGTAATAAACTATTACAGCACACTAACGTAAATGTGCATTAAATAAGTATTTAAAATGTATTTATTTAAAAATAGTATCCCTATAGAATAAATAAACAAAATCTCACCTACATTAAGACATTTATTTTTTTATTAACTATGCATCAAACTACATTAAGTTATATATAGGCTTAATTTTAAATACTAATACTTATTTAA
This sequence comes from Calotriton arnoldi, assembly GCA_963921515.1. Taxonomy (NCBI): domain Eukaryota; kingdom Metazoa; phylum Chordata; class Amphibia; order Caudata; family Salamandridae; genus Calotriton; species Calotriton arnoldi. The sequence continues at coordinate 409,738 of CAWUFW010013444.1, forward strand.
CAAATGTTTTCAAGTTTATTATAATACAAAATAATTGCATTTTTCAATAATATAATTAATATTAATTATATATATTAAATGTAAACTATATATATATAGAGAAGAATATATATACACATATAGAAATAGATATACATAATATATGTGTGTGTGTTAAAGTAAAAATTATTTCATTTATTTTGACATTATTTTCTATGGGGAGTTATGTCCCCGCCTCCATTGTTTTGCAGTACCTGTGAGTAGCCATATGTGGTGCTGGATTTACTCCCAGGCTGAGCTGGAGTACATTTACTACTGTTTTGGCATCATTACATACTGCAAAATGCAGTCAGCGAATAGGCCCCAATCTTGCATACTGTTGCACATGAAAGAAACAGATAAGATACAGGTAGAGCCAAACCTTCCCATTCTGCTTCAAATTCAGTTTACACTCTAGCAGAAATGGCTCCACCACAATCCCCAAATCTTGTCATGCTTTTTAGGGCACTTGCTCTGTAAACTTTATTCGTTGTAATCGCACAGAGTTCAATTGCCTGCATCCATTTTTAAAATACTGCGGCTCCTAGTAATTTCCAAGTTCTCACTATATCATGTTTAGCAACAAGGTATCCCAGTCCCACCAGTGTCCATTCCTCCTGTGAACCATCTCAGTCCTCCATTTTTCCTACTGAGCACAATGCCCGCTTCAAAAGAAGCAGAACCCCAACATAAAACTTCAAAGAGCCGGACCCTAATCACATTTGGTGTCTGGAAAAGGACTATAAGAAGGAGAGATTGAGTCCCCAAACATTTGTCATCTCCAAGCAGCCAGACGGGCTGTGTGAGAAGGTGAAGCTCTGCAAGACTTCTGCCTGTGCCCAGAACTGGGGGCCAAGGCCTGCTATTCTCCCTGCTGGGCAAGGGGACATTACCCAGGGAAACTAAGACCACGTGCTCTAGAGCCTAGATCACCAGTGCCTGGTAGTTTGCCAAGACCAGTGTGCCCTGTGAGGAACAGGAGAGCGTTGGAGGGAGCGAGGTCCAGAGGTGAGTCCTTCTGTGAGGACTCCATGTGCGAGGTGTGAGGATTTTACTGCGCACCGATCGGGTCATAGCCGATGTGCAAGACTGTTTTCAGTGACCCCTGTGTGCCAGGAGAGGGCTGCTGCTGATTGAGCCAAGAATTGAGCACTGTGCAGCGGGTGCAGAGCCCACACAGCCTAGTTTCTGTGAATCCGTATACCAGAGGGGGCCAGTGGTGAAGAAGTTGTGTGACAAGCATACCAGTACTCATGAATGCCTGAGCTGTGACCCAATAAGCCAGGAGGGGCTGCAGTGGTGTGGGTGATTGCACCTGAGGAGTGTACGCTGCATCCAGAATGTACAGCACCAACCCCATGAGCCACAAGAGGGTGCAGGGACCAAGTCATCAAAACCTTTGGGCCGTTGCCGTTGCCTGGGACTGGAGTGAGGCTGTGACTGGCAGGTCTACCTGCACCAAAGGATCTGCCCTGACTGATCCCCGTGAACCAGGAGGACGCTGAGAGCTGGAAGCTGCTGCAAATGCTGCAGAGAGTGGTTGATGTGTTGTTGCATTTGAATGTTGCATCTCTTTGCATGTGTAGACTTAGTAATAAAATACTACCTTTTCTTATAAAAGCAAGTATTTGGCTAGACATTGATTTATTGTTCATACTGCTTGCACTTTGAGTTACGAGTCGTGTTCATTGACCTGTATCTACATACCCCTGAGAGAGCCATGACTGCTCAACCATAGCTATGACAGAGTCAAGTGCAGCAGGGGTACTTGACCCAGTTGATCAGGATCTATTGTAGTTCAGCCCAGGATGGACATCAGTAGTAAAAGCCCTAAACTACCGCTGTGGGCCCAGTAACACCTGCTGCCCTGTGGCACGCTGAAAGGGGTTCTGACACACTGCTTTTGTCCAGGTGGGAGACGAATAAATGCTAAGCATGCCACAGGTATGATAAATGGTCGTGGGAACACAACATCGAAAATTGTAACCTATAATCTTTGAGGTCTTAATATCCCCTCCTAACAACTTAGCATTCTGGGCTAATTCAAAGTGGCTAATGTTGATGTTTGCTTTCTATAGGTGGCTCACCTTCTGTGGGTGAATAGGTCAAGATTGAGTTCCAACTCTTTCCTTTCCAATACCATGAGACTGCCCCCTCTGTGAGCTGGAATGGCAATGATGTTTAGCCCTAGGGTCGCCTTTATTGAGAGAGATTGCAAAGCTGATAAACTTAGCAGATCGATAGTGGTTAATAGCCTCTGGAAGTGCTGACTGGATACACTGGCATCTGTATACGCCCCTAACTTGGGACAGGAGGGGTTCCTAAAAGACACCCTCTAAATTCTTGACGATTTTACCGTAGGCCCCCTGATAATCACAGGAGAATTTAATATGGTCTCGGATGCAGCCTTAGATAAATCCCAACAATGCCATGGAGGGCCCCAGAGATATAAGCTAAAAGGTGGACCTGGCTAAGGATTAGGGTTTGGTGGATGCATGGTGCTCTCGGCACCCTGTAACAATAGATTATTTCCAATATTCTGCAACACATCGTACAAACACCAGGATTGGTCTGGTCTTGCTGGATAAGAGTTTAGAACATGCCTTATAAGAGGCCGGTCAGATTCCCCAGACCCTGTCAGATCATTGTTTGTGGGACTTACTTTAATTTGGGAGAGGGTGGCCGGGAGCAACTGCAGGAGCTCTTGGCATCTGAATGATTCACTGCTGAGAGACCAAGTAGTTTTGGCTGAAGTTCAAGAGGAACTTACAGAATACTTGACGGTCAACGATACCAAGGAAGTGGAGAAACGAGCTGTTTGGGATGCCCTTAAGACATCTATTAGGGGAACCATTACCTAGGAGTCAGCATGACTTAAATGTATGCGAGAGCTAACCAGGGCAAACTTAGCCACTGAACTTGAAACAGGGAGAAGCCTACGCAAAAAGATGCCTTCCAATAAGAGCTGGAGGAAGGTGAGGACTATATAGGGTCAGCTCTGCACCTTAGAATTAGATAGAGCAAATTACATACTCACTAGACTGGGGGCTACTTTCACAAAGGTGGCTAAACAAACCAGGTACTCTATTAGCACATAAGCTGCAAGCTTACCAGGAGCATAATCATACTGGGGAGATTAAAGATGAAACCGACACTGCATACAACACAACTGAGGGCAAAGTTCACTTTCAGAAATACTTCCAATCCCTATACACTACAGGTCACACCTCCCAAGGAGCGTGGGCAGGCTCTTTAGATTCAGTTGCACTCCCTAAACTTTCACCAGAGTCTTGTATCACCCTACATGAGCCTATCACCTCAGCTGAGGTATTGAGGGACATTGGACTACTAAAATGCTCCAAGGTACCAGGCCCAGATGGGTTTACTAAACTTTTTTATAAACATTTTGCACCTGGCTGCTCCTCATCTTACAAAGCAAAGATCTGAAGCACACCCTTTTTTTTTTTTTTTTTGACTTATAAAGTTTCTTTTACGTTTTTCTCCAAGTTTAGCGTGCAGCACTCGCAATGTGCTCCGTTCCTGTCGCACTGTGATAAATTCAAAAGAAATTGATGGCCCATGAAGTGTGGGTCACCGTCGAGTTGCACAGCCTTATAAACACAGGTATTCGAGTAATACGCCTTCACCATAGTATTTCAAATTTTTTTGAACCATTTTATTGCCATAGTTTCTCCAATTTAATCCTTCACGTCAAAGGTGCGAAATTTGATAATCTTGCGCGTTTAAATTAATCCAGAATTGCCCATCCGGGCCTATTCATGAACATTTACAAATTTCGGGTTCTCCAAATATCCCAATAACATCGCCCAATGCATTTCGGTTCATTTAACCTTCGTCAGGGGTATCTGTAGTTAATGAGAATATATATCAGCCACATCATTTAAAGCCCAATACGATCCTAACTTCAATCCAAAATAATGTACAAAGCAGTCTCCCATAATTACAAAACGCCTCCACAGTGATTTTAACAAAAACCTGAATCATTAACCTATGCTAAACATACCCCCAATTTTTTATGAAACATCATACACAACTCAAAAAGCTCCCCCATATAAACCCAATTTCATCAAAGAAAAACCAGCTTTGCATGTACCTCTCCAATATTCTATGTGAAAACATGTTGAACTCAAAACACAAAATCGTCTGAATTGCCCATTCAAAAATAATACCACAGCCACCCACAGTTACTAATACCCTCCTTATTCACGTTAATCATCATTCTGTGCCCCCGTGCATACCTGTTATTTTTGCCAAAAAACATCATCCTCAAACGCTTTTCCGTATATTTTACCTTGCTGTGTAACCCCAACTGAATTTAAAACAACCGAAACCATCCCCACCTGTAACTCAGTGAACGTAAAACGTCACGTGTCCACATTACCCCGCCCCGTTAACTCCCAATCATCATAGATGCTTAAAGTGACAACACTCCAAAATAAATAAATGCTAGTCGAAACAACGGTGAACCAACCAATAATATAGTCCCATTTATGTGTGATTGAATGTCCAAATTTAAATGGCATGTGTAGTTCTTGAACTGATTAAAGAAGATCTTATGCTGACAAATATGATGTATAAGCGTCACTGTTCTACCATGTCGGTATTTTGGTGAACTACCTTTGACGTGACCATGATGTAATCAAAATGACTCTTAGCGATTTTTTTTGTCGGGGTGCTGTGACAGGATTGGAACGGCAGGGTAATTCAACAAAGCAAAGATCTGAAGCACACCCTTTTTTTTTTTTTTTTTTTTGACTTATAAAGTTTCTTTTACGTTTTTCTCCAAGTTTAGCGTGCAGCACTTCGCAATGTGCTCCGTTCCTGTCGCACTGTGATAAATTCAAAAGAAATTGATGGCCCATGAAGTGTGGGTCACCGTCGAGTTGCACAGCCTTATAAACACAGGTATTCGAGTAATACGCCTTCACCATAGTATTTCAAATTTTTTGAACCATTTTATTGCCATAGTTTCTCCAATTTAATCCTTCACGTCAAAGGTGCGAAATTTGATAATCTTGCGCGTTTAAATTAATCCAGAATTGCCCATCCGGGCCTATTCATGAACATTTACAAATTTCGGGTTCTCCAAATATCCCAATAACATCGCCCAATGCATTTCGGTTCATTTAACCTTCGTCAGGGGTATCTGTAGTTAATGAGAATATATATCAGCCACATCATTTAAAGCCCAATACGATCCTAACTTCAATCCAAAATAATGTACAAAGCAGTCTCCCATAATTACAAAACGCCTCCACAGTGATTTTAACAAAAACCTGAATCATTAACCTATGCTAAACATACCCCCAATTTTTTATGAAACATCATACACAACTCAAAAAGCTCCCCCATATAAACCCAATTTCATCAAAGAAAAACCAGCTTTGCATGTACCTCTCCAATATTCTATGTGAAAACATGTTGAACTCAAAACACAAAATCGTCTGAATTGCCCATTCAAAAATAATACCACAGCCACCCACAGTTACTAATACCCTCCTTATTCACGTTAATCATCATTCTGTGCCCCCGTGCATACCTGTTATTTTTGCCAAAAACATCATCCTCAAACGCTTTTCCGTATATTTTACCTTGCTGTGTAACCCCAACTGAATTTAAAACAACCGAAACCATCCCCACTTGTAACTCAGTGAACGTAAACGTCACGTGTCCACATTACCCCGCCCCGTTAACTCCCAATCATCATAGATGCTTAAAGTGACAACACTCCAAAATAAATAAATGCTAGTCGAAACAACGGTGAACCAACCAATAATATAGTCCCATTTATGTGTGATTGAATGTCCAAATTTAAATGGCATGTGTAGTTCTTGAACTGATTAAAGAAGATCTTATGCTGACAAATATGATGTATAAGCGTCACTGTTCTACCATGTCGGAATAAGGAGGGTATTAGTAACTATGGGTGGCTGTGGTATTATTTTTGATTGGGCAATTCAGACGATTTTGTGTTTTGAGTTCAACATGTTTTCACATAGAATATTGGAGAGGTACATGCAAAGCTGGTTTTTCTTTGATGAAATTGGGTTTATATGGGGGGAGCTTTTTGAGTTGTGTATGATGTTTCATAAAAAATTGGGGGTATGTTTAGCATAGGTTAATGATTCAGGTTTTTGTTAAAATCACTGTGGAGGCGTTTTTGTAATTATGGGAGACTGCTTTGTACATTATTTTGGATTGAAGTTAGGATCGTATTGTTCTTTAAATGATGTGGCTGATATATATTCTCATTAACTACAGATACCCCTGACGAAGGTTAAATGAACCGAAATGCATTGGGCGATGTTATTGGGATATTTGGAGAACCCGAAATTTGTAAATGTTCATGAATAGGCCCGGATGGGCAATTCTGGATTAATTTAAACGCGCAAGATTATCAAATTTCGCACCTTTGACGTGAAGGATTAAATTGGAGAAACTATGGCAATAAAATGGTTCAAAAAAATTTGAAATACTATGGTGAAGGCGTATTACTCGAATACCTGTGTTTATAAGGCTGTGCAACTCGACGGTGACCCACACTTCATGGGCCATCAATTTCTTTTGCTCCTCATCTTAACCACTCTATTTAATGAATTAAATGCAAATAAAGGGGTTTCCCTCGGGATTATTGGAGCCAGTATCACACTGCTACCCAAACCAGGCAAAGACCTAACACTCTGCTCATTCTACAGGCCATTTTCACTCCTTAATTTGGATCTCAAAATTTTCGCTAAAGTTCTAGCCAAGTGACTGGATAAACTGATGTTCAATCTAATCTACTCCAACCAGGCAGGCTTCATACTTAACCAGACAGAAAGTGATAATACTAAGAAAGCTTTGCAAATCATACCATTGTCAGGAAGAAGGGGAGAGATGCAGTCCTCCTGCCACTCGATGCTGAAAAAGAGTTTCACAAAGTGGACTGGGGAATGGTATCTGATATGATAAAGCAGCTTGACCTGGGCATTAGATACATTGGCTGGATTGCGGCCCTATTCTGCACATACACCTTATTCTCAGGTGAGGGCACCAGTCAATGGACAGTCCTCGGCCTATTTGCATATAAGCAAGGGTTATCCTCATTCACCCCTTTCTTTCCCCCTTTTTGTAGAAGCCCTCTTGCAGAAAATTAGAAAATATCCCTGGGTTAGGAGCATTTCCTTCTGCCAAGATACGTTCAAGCTGTCCGCCTTTGCATATGATATCCTTCTTAGCTTCTTTAAACCCTTGCGGTCACTCTAGGTGCTCATGCATTTGCTGAAAGAATACCAGGCTGCGTTGGGCATCCAAACCAATGTGACTAAATCTGAAGGATTGTTGTTAGTCAGAGGGGGAGCCCTTGTTGACAATCTGAAACTCGAAACATTCCGCTGGTCTCTAGACAATATTACATATCTAGTCTTCCAGCTGGTGCCTAGCTTACTGGCCTGCACCAGAACACGTTTTGAATTGCTGTTATGCGAACCTATGGCCACCCTGGCAGCCTGAAAAAAACAAGCTTCTTGTTGGGTGGGAAGAATAGCTGCACCAAGAAGGACACTGCTGCCATGGATTTTACGCCTTCCATGTCCTGATGATCTTCATTCTGAACAACATCAGGCTAAATTCTGACCTCCTCAAAATCCGCAAGATATTGAAAAACATTTTTTCAGGCTTTACCACCCTGTGTTTTTGTAAGGCCTCAGGCCACTCAGTTAACAGTAAACTGCTCTGCTGTATTTTTATTTAACCTAGTTAAATAAAAATAATAAACAAACAAGCCATATCGTCAGTGGCTTAACTTTTCAGGTTGAGCCTACCAAACAGCGCAAGCTGTCTGGTTGCAAAAGATCTATAGTGGGCTTACCAAGAACGTACAGGGGCTTATAGCCTGACCATTGTTTGCTGTTGATTGGCTTTATTTTCACTGTCATTGCCTTGCGTCATATTTGATTGCGTTCTCTGTCCAAACTTGTCCATCTTGTGTTTATTCCTCCTGTGGAGCATATCCTCTTTACCAGATCTCTAACTGGCTTGCTTCTAGTCTTCCACTGCTGTATGATTGGTTGGCTTCTCTATTTCCACTGCTCACTTTTAGGGAAATACTTTTTCTTTTTTGCTTAAGCACTCCATGAGAGTGCATGTGTTTTCCAGCTCTTTACCTTATGTGCTTCTTCCCCTGCCAAAACCCCTCTGTGCTCCGTGGTGCTGTCTCCCTCGTGTTGCAAGATCTGTCTTGGGAGCTTCTCCCCCGGCCAAGCTCCCTTCCAGCCACACACTCCACTTTGATTTCTCATTTGTGTGGATCACCTTCCAAGCCCTCAGTTGTTCTTCCTCCTGTGCTGCTTATTCCCTCCCCATTAGTCTTCCCACTCGCTTCTCAATTTCCCCCTCACGCCCACTATCTTTTTTTATAACATTTTACGTTTTATTAATTTATTTTTTTTGCTTACAGAAGGCAAGACAGCAAATTGCAGCCAGTCCCTCTGCCTTATAATAAAGCCCTTTCCTGCAAATTTTTTTTTTTTTAAATGTATTTACTGTTTCATCTCAGATCAGTAACTAAAAAAATTGCGCAGATCACATTTTATAGGGACGCATGTTTAATGGCACATGCTCGCACACGTCTTCATTCATGTGTGTGCTTACAAAATAACGCGACCGCTGATGCTGCAACTTCGCACCATTTTGTGGGTTTTTTCCCTTTTCACCATGCTGCATAGCTTCTTGCCGATGCTGTACAGCAATGCCAAAAGGCATTGGCAAAGTCAACGGTTCCTAAAGCCATGATCTATTGGCTTTGCTAATGCTTGTTTAGGTACTGTTTATGGGCTCTGAAGAAACTCATTGTGCAGCCTAGAGGACTACTACCCTCCTTTCATTTCTAAGTGTTGTAAAATAAGAGGTATTACCGTTATCCAATTAAAAAATACCCAGAATATTATCTTTGGAAGAATGGAAGGCTGGCTGGGCCTTGCCTTGGAGCAATTCAAATTTGAGAACCATAGAAATTGTATCTCAGCAACAAGCACTTAACTCACTGAGCAACCGTATTTCAAGCATAATCCACACTTGTCTGCCAATAGAACACGCGTCTATTGTGATAAAAGGCAAATCTTGAGACATGTGTTTTACCCTATACATTCCGTCCACATGTGGTACTGGAGCCATGAAAAGTATGGGAAACCATGCTTCTGCAAGCCCCTAAAGGAACAGGAGCCACCATGGTCTGGATCCCCGTGATCCTTTCTGCCACGAATGGCGATTCATAAACCAAACGTGTGCTTGTGGTAGGATTAATGGAAGCACAACTATTTTTGAGTGTTGTTGCATCACTGTTCTTTCATAATTAGTCACGAACAGATTGATGTATGCACAAGTTAAAGCCAGCCTGCCTCCTTTTCAATGCAGTTATGTATAAATATAGATATAGCATATGAAACTAACCAAGCAACAAAACCTGCTCTATACAAATGCATTTATTCAGTACGCCACACAAATGCCTTATGTGTTTGACCAACCCTCAAGCAACTATGAAAGGACCCACTTAACCGAAAAATATACCGTGACAGCGTATGATGCTATCGGAGAACGCCAGTAGCCCTGTTGGCTAACAGGCATTGCAACAAACACACAATGGGTCGAATGTCTGTCAGCAAGACAAATGGGCCTAATTTATTATAGTTTAGAGTAAGTGTCTGACAAGAAACAGTTGATCTGTTTCCGGACAGAAAACAGGAAGTCTGTTCTCACTCTCTGTTGGACAATTCTGTTTTTTTCCAATCACAAGACTGGAAAATGTGAGAGGTCGAGGTCAAGAGTGATATTCGTGCCGCGCGCTTTCCAAATATAGATGCAACCGTGCCAATATGACCCCGAAAGAGTTCAGCTTGAGCACAGTGTCGTATAGTGTGTGGTCAGAAATATAAGAACTTTAAAATAGTAATATGCAGCTTTGTTAGGGAATAAACAACCATTTGAAAATTAATTAAGAAGAAATCTTTGGTATTAGACTCAGAAGAGCATGTGGTGAAAAATTCAACTTTGGATATCCTGAGGTCAATAATAGACTTACATTTGGAGAGAGAATGCCACTATGATGTGAGCATAGACACAACAAGGAAGCTATTCTGCAGTAGACATACACAGATTCAAAGGGAGTAATGTGGAGAAGGTGGAAAAGTGTGATAATCTGATTACTGCTCATTTTTACAGTGTTATCAATTGTTGAACTACAGAAAAGCATACTTCAGAAAAGCCCTAGAAGTACAGATCCTACCTCACAATCATGTGAAAAAATGCCCTGTCACAGTCAAAGTGCCCGTCACAATGGACCTGGCTGTCAAGGCAGTAGTGTTTAGTAAATGTGTGCAAGAATGCCCATGTAGCAGCCTGCCAGATGTCCTGAATGGGAAATCCACTAGGTAATGCAATAGACACCGCTTTGGCTCTGGTGGAATGAGTGTGTAAGCCTTCAGAAGGTTGGTTCTTGGCTATTGCATAGCAGATTTTGATGCAAAGTACAATCCATCCGGAGATGGTCCGCTTCTGCACTGCTTTCGCTTTCTTTGCTTCAGTAAACTCTATAAATACCTGATCATGCACCCGGTATTCTTTGGTGCAATCAATGTAAAACAACAGTTCCCTTTTAGAGTCCAAGAGATGTAACTACTCTCCTCCCTGGAGGGGGGAGGCGGAACAAAGAAAGTGGGCACAGTGATGTTTTGGCTGACATGGAAAAGTGACACCACCTTCAGCAAAAAAGAGACACGGGTTCAGAGAACCAGTTTGGGAGGTAGAATGCGGGTGTATGGAGGGTGAACAAAAAGAGCTTGTATCTAGCGGACCCTCCTGCCTGGAGTGATGGCCACCAAGAAGACTGTTTTGATCGTCAGAAGCCTGAGGGAGCAGCTGTGCATGGGTTCAAATGGGGGACAGATCAGAAAAGTTAAAACTAAATTAAGGTCCCAGTAGGGCATAACAAAAGGTTTGGGAGGAAACATGTACTGAAGATCTTTCAACACCTGTGTCACAATTGGTGACTTAAACAGAGAGGGTCAATCTGGCAACTGCAAAACAGCTGAGGGGCCCACATGATACCCCTTAACTGTGCCTTGCTGGGCTAAGAACACAACAAACAACAACACTTCGGACAAGGGTGCAGAAAGTGGGTCAACCTCATTTTCAGTGCACCAAGCCACAAACTTGTCCCAGTGACAGGCGTATACAGTGTTTGTTGATGGACACCTGGCTGATAAGATGACTAGACAGACTTTGGGAGGGAGGTCAAGGACCCTCAACTGTCGCTGCTCAATCTCCATGCATGAGGTTGGAGCGTGTGCAGGTTTGGATGGAGGACCCTGCCATCTTGCTGTGACAGGAGATCCTCCCAAAGGTGCAGCTTCACAGGAGGACAGATGCTCTTGCCCAGGAGTTCAACATATCTTACTCTTTGTGCCCAATCTGGAGCCATTAGGATTACTTGGGCCTGGGTGGTACTGTTCTTCTTGAGAACTTGGGGCAGGAATGGTATCGGCAAAAAGGCCTACAGGAGTCCCGAGTTCCAGGCTAATCAGAACGCATCTCCGAGCAAGAGCCCCTTTGGAAACGCCAACGTGCAGAAGTGCTGACATTGTACGTTCTCGGCGATGGCGAACAGATCAAGCCAAGATTCTTCCCATTCATGGAAGATACCATGCACCACCTCTGGATGCAGATACCATTTGTGATCCATGAGGCACTGACGGATGAGTTTGTCCGCTCTGGTGTAGTACGACCAGGAAGATGTCCAGACATTCCAGCTCTGCCCAGAGGCATAGAGCCTCCTGGCACAAAGTACACAACTCCACCCCACCCTGTTTGTAGCACTACCGCATGGCGGTGCAGTTGTCCGTGAACACCTAACCAGCCTTCCTTTGATGGATGGGAGGGCGACTTTCAATTGCAGGAGAATCACTCTCAACTTCAATAAATTGATGTGGAGCTGAGACTCTGCCGGACTCTCAACTCCAGTAAGTTGATGTGGAGCTGAGACTCCGCTAGAGGCCAGAGTCCTCTGATCTCCACCTCTCTCAGATGGCTGCCCAAGTCCATGAGTGATGCATCTGACACTACTGTAAGCTCTGGGTGGGCAAGGGAAAGGGGTCTGCTGCTAACCCAATCAAGGATCATCAGCCACCACTGCAGATATTTCACTGTTGCCTCTGATATCTGACCAAGTCTGAAATATTCCCATGTTGCTGCGGCCACTGGGACTTCAGGTCCCACAGCAGAGCCTGCATATGCCATCAAGCATGCTTCACCAGCAGCATGCAGGAGGCCTTCAGACCCAGCAGTCTCAGGTCAGTTTCACCAAAATCCAGAACTAAGGTCCAAACATCTAGATCATAGCCTGAAAGTCCTGAACTCTGGCTTCGATGAAAGGGGGCATCTCAGAGGGAGTAAGGTGTGGCTTCGGTATGTTGATAGTGAACCCCAGCGAGAGCAGGAGGTCTGACGTAGTCTGCAGGTGAGTGACGACTGCCTGGGGCAAGTCTGCCTTTAACAGACAGTCATCAAGATAATTAAAGACTGGAACCCCTGACCTTCGCACATGTGCTACAACCACCACCATCACTTTCACAAACACCCAAGGGGCACTGGTGAGACCAAAGGGGAGCACACAAACTGGAAATGCTCCTGTCCGACCGTAAACCATAGGTAGAGCCAATGGGCCTGCAGGACAGGGATATCAAAATAGGTGCCCTGAAGGCTCAACGCTGCCATCCAGTCTACAGGTTCTAATGCATACAGGACCTAGGTAAGCGTTAGCATCTTGACATTTTCTTCCCTAAAGAAGGCGTTGAGAGGGTGCAGACCTAGGATAGGGCTGAGGCCTCCTTCCTTCTTTGCCACCATAAAGTAGCAGGAATAGAAACCATGATCTACTTCTGATGCCATCTCCCTCTCAATAGCTCCATTGATCAAAGGACCCTGCACTTCCTTGTGCAGCAAGGAGAGATGGTTCTCTGTCAGCCAATGCGAGGACGGTGGCTAGGGCAGAGGGGTTTTCCAGAAGTGAAAGGGCATAACCTTGCTAGACAATCTGGAGCACCTACTTGTCCGATGTTATGCTTTGCCATTGGGGCAGGTGGTGCCTGATCATGCCTCCAACAGGGTACCCATGTTGTTGTTGTCAGGGCATACTAAAGAGGTTTGAAGGCTGCGGTTGCTGCTGGGGTGCCAGGCTGGGCAGTTCTCTGGCCTACGTTCCCATGGGACCTGTGGGAGCCACATCCGTGGCCATGAAAACCAGGAAAGCTTGATGGCTGTGATGGCTTTGCTGTAAAGGACATGACTGGTAGCCCATACCATAGTCACATAAGGAGCAAAAAGAAGAGTGTGGCAGGCGTGAGGCCATGGCAAGCCCAAACAAACGGGCGATGACCCTACTCACCTTGAAGCGCTCACGCACCAAATCCGCCTTGTCGCAGAACAGGAAAGTACCATTGAGGGGCATGTCCATGAGTAATGCTTGGACATCCCTCAAAAGCCAGTCATTCTCAGCCAGGCATGTCAGTGGAGTGCCACTGATGAAGCAATTATTTCTAAAGGAACAAGTGGTCCCTTACTGCAAATTCATACTTAGCAATGAAAATAGAAGATAAATAAATTATTTGTCAAAAGATCCAAAATAGGAAAATACAAGTGTTTATTCAACCATATGACACAAAGAGACATAATAAAAAAGTGAGAACCAACAATGAATCAAAAAGATTTCACAGCTCAGACATTTTCTTTGTGACTGTAAAAGTAATGAACAAATTATGTCACATCTTATTTTGAAGTACCAATGCTATCTTTTTTTGAAGCAAAAGACTTTTGTGATAGTCATGGTACTCTGTGTCAAAGACGTTTTGATCCCGTTTTAAAATATGGGGATCATCATCAGGACTTAATTGTATATGCCTGTGACTAAAAATGCCTGTAAGGGAGGAAGGGGAAAAGAAAATTGTAGAAATATGCAAAAGGAAGGAAAAGGGGGAAAAAGGGTAAATAGATTAGTAATGATAACAACCGTAATGGAAGGCGCTGACCTCTCATTCCATGCATGTACGTGGTATAAGGGACCTGCATCATACTATAGACACAGTGTTGCAAGGAACTTGAAGAGAAACCATGCGAAAAAACGTGATGAGAGGCCATGCAATGGAGGGGTATGTTTGGACCTGAACAATTTAAAACAAGTATAGGAGTGATGACTGACCTAACAGAAGCCCCAAGCAGGGTAATGAAGTCCTAAGGGGGAAGGCGATCGAACAGTCCTAGAAAAGTTAGGGAAAGAAATTATCAAAATTAAGTATCGAAATTAGCTGGAGATTTAAGTGAAGAGTAATTAAGTTATGCTACGAACCTATTCTTACAAGGGGGTGTCACAGCACTCAACCAAAGGTTCTAGAGAATGGATTGCAGCAGTCAGTAAATCTTAACGGAAAATAGGCAATACAAAATATGCGTACAACCCCGCATAGGACATGGAATGAAAAGTGAGCCATGAGGTGATGCTTACCGAAATTAGGAAAAATAATCTGCTGCTACCCGGACGGGCTGTGAATGTCGGTCAAGCCATATTCTAGAGGGTATTCATGAAAGGGGGATGAACCCTTTGTAAATTACTGCAAAAAATATATTGATGTACAATTAACCATGGGCGTAGCCGATATCTAGTGGTGCAGGACCGTAGTTATAGAATGAGCACTTAGGGGGCGATTCCCGATCCGGGTTGGAAATCGTTCCGACCGACACGGACCGGTACTGAAGTCCGACCGACTCGTACAGGCGTCGTCCGACCTGGCAAGTACGATGCGTCCCGGTTGAAATCCAACCGACTCGCACGGAATCAATCTGGACTGACCGAAACGTACGGAAAACAGTGCCCCGCTCGGAAACGGACCCGAAACCTTCCTACCGACACGGAACGGCTATAGTTCCGACCGACACGAACACGCGCCGTACAACCTGCCAAGTACGATGCAATGCGTCGTGGACGAAAGCGAGTTGCACGGAGTCCAAGCCGCACAACCGATTCGTACGGAACAGAGAGATTGGCAAGAAAAAGAGCCCGTCGCGACCAGCGCGTACGTGAAACATGCAACATAGCACAATGTCAGTGTGACCGACTCGGATCACCCCGCAAGTGACGCCACAGGCGTACGACCCGGTCAACTGAACGTCTCCGTCAGGCCCTAAAGAAATCATGGAATTGACACAGAAAAAGGCCAAACAGGCAGTTAGAAAACCAAAAAAATTCAATATTCAAACCAAGACACACCCACAACTCCACCTATAAAAAGTGCAAAAATCCAGACCATGATCCTTTGCAAATCACACAGACCTGCAAACAGACAACACCACCACACTGAGACATACAGCCACAACCTACACACTACACACCACTAGCACCACTCAATAAGCACACTCACAGACACCCAGCCATACACATACTTACCAACCCTCACTACCACACCCACCCACCCATCCATCTCCACCACCACCCATCACCATGCCCCCAAAGAAGAATCCAAAGTTCACAGACAGTGAGTTGGAGGTCATGGTAGATGAAATCATCAGAGTAGAGCCACAGTTATTTGGCTCCTTGGTCCAACAGATCCCCCTATCCCAGAAAAGCAAGATGTGGGCGAGGATTGTCGACAAGGTGAACGCACTAGCACCTAGCATGCGCACAATGGACGACATCAGGAACAGGTGGTACGACATACGCAGGAGGGTCAAGAAACTCATCGGCAAAGAACATGCCCTGAGCCAGCAGCGGTCCCCCTGCCAAACCAGTGCATTTCACTTCCTGAAGGAGGAGAAGGTGCGGGCCATACTCCCACCAGTTGGCCTCCATGGATTGCCTGGAATACCAGAGCCTGGTGAGTACGCAAACAACTATTCCAAATTGTGATGTAATAGCAATCCGCACCCACAGACATTAATGTCAGGGGACAGAGAAAACATTCACTGTCATCAAGCCACAGCAACCTAAAGATAACTATCCTCTCATGTGTATGCGACCTAGAGAAACACAATACCTGCAATGTCCCAGTAACATGTACCTAGGCCAATACATGTACAAACCCACTGACAAATACACCAGGGATTTGGCCCCAAACACCACCAAACACCGTCAGTCATCATGCTACTACAGGAGTGTGTGTTACCACAGTAACACACACTCCCGGGGAAGCGGATACAGGAAGGAAGGTTTGGTGTGCCGGGAAGGTGGGTGTAGCTGAAAGCATGATTTGTAGTCACAGCCCATAGTCCCCATCCCACATGTCCCAGGAATACCCCCATGCACCATGCTCACCTCACAGGGAGTGGCAAAGTACTGCCAAGATTGCTGAAACTGGGCTCTGGTGTGGGGAGCACAAGGCCTTGCTGGGACTTGGGCTCCAACAAACACCAGGACACCACTGTCAGACAACTTGAACATGTACTTAGACTCACTGTCATGGAAGCATGGCCCATGGTGGCCTATCTGGTCCAGGGGGGAGGAGGAGTGCAACCTCAGACTACATCTCCCAGCAGGCCCTGTCACACACACCCCTCCCACCAACAACAAACAACACACCTGGGACTAAGCACAACCTGAGACTCAAGGTAAATCGACTTCCAAGATGCCTGACACTGGGCCCTGGGGGGAGGAGCAGCAATACATGGTGGTATTTGTGTGCCAATGCATATTGTAACTACAAACATACCTGCAATGTAACAGGAAAGATCCCCATTCACAAAAGTCACTAAACTGAGAACAAACTCACAGCAAGGCAATGGGATCCAAACACCAGTCACATGCATCAGCCATCTTGTCAGCACACATTCAATACCAGGAAAGCTGAGTCACAGGAAGGAAGCATGGGTTTGCTGAGAAGGTGGGTGAAGTCAAATACATGATGGGAGTTGAATCACAGCCCATAGTCCTCATCACACATGTCCCAGGAATACCCCCATGCACCATGCTCACCTCACAGGGAGTGGCAAAGTACTGCCAAGATTGCTGAAACTGGGCTCTGGTGTGGGGAGCACAAGGCCTTGCTGGGACTTGGGCTCCAACAAACACCAGGACACCACTGTCAGACAACTTGAACATGTACTTAGACTCACTGTCATGGAAGCATGGCCCATGGTGGCCTATCTGGTCCAGGGGGAGGAGGAGTGCAACCTCAGACTACATCTCCCAGCAGGCCCTGTCACACACACCCCTCCCACCAACAACAAACAACACACCTGGGACTAAGCACAACCTGAGACTCAAGGTAAATCGACTTCCAAGATGCCTGATACTGGGCCCTGGGAGGAGGAGCAGCAATACATGGTGGTATTTGTGTGCCAATGCAGATTGTAACTACAAACATACCTGCAATGTTACAGGAAAGATCCCCATTCACAAAAGTCACTAAACTGAGAACAAACTCACAGCAAGGCAATGGGATCCAAACACCAGTCACATGCAGCAGCCATCTTGTCAGCACATATTCAATACCAGGAAAGCTGAGTCACAGGAAGGAAGCATGGGTTTGCTGGGAAGGTGGGTGGAGTCAAATGCATGATGGGAGTTGAAGTCACAGCCCATAGTCCTCATCACACATGTCCCAGGAATACCCCGTGCACCATGCTCACCTCACAGGGAGTGGCAAAGTACTGCCAAGATAGCTGAAACTGGGCTCTGGTGTGGGGAGCACAAGGCCTTGCTGGGACTTGGGCTCCAACAAACACCAGGACACCACTGTCAGACAACTTGAACATGTAATTAGACTCACTGTCATGGAAGCATGGCCCATGGTGGCCTATCTGGTCCAGGGGGGAGGAGGAGTGCAACCTCAGACTACATTTCCCAGCAGGCCCTGTCACACACACCTCTCCCACCAACACACCTGTGTGAGGCACGGAAGTGCACGTTTCGCAATGTCCATGTAAGTCAATTAAACTATACATGAGCTGTCCATGCACACAGCTCTACGTGCACATAAAACGCATCAGGTTATCAGGACAATGTTCCAAACCTACATTGGCATCTGCCTGTGATAATTGAGGACAATGCTATGCACATACACTCATCATGAAGCATAGTACCTATTTCAATGTGTGTGATACGTTGATGTGTGCTGAACCACAACATACATTGTGTGTCTCTTCCACCCACAGGGGCAGCTGGGGAAACTGCAAGAACAGACGAGGAAGATTCCCAGTCCCAGACTCTGATTGACACAGAGCTGGCCGGTGTGGATGCCTCTCACTCCTCTGACGACGACCACGAACAACCTGGACCCTCCGGTGTGGATCAGCGTGCAGCAGCAGTAACATCTGCACCCCCTGCCACCACTCCTGCTACATCTGACAACACCCACATGACCCCTACTAACAACGACAGACCAAGCCAACCCAACACCGAGGGCACAGCAACACAGGGCACCCTGGAGGTGGCTGCCAATACCACTAGTGCCATCACAGGAGGAGGCCCAGTGTCGTCTGTGCCTGCAACAGCAAGACATGCTCGTGGGGGCAGGGGTGGTGGGAGTGGGGGCAGGCTGAGGCCACGTCATGCCCATGGTGCTGCACCCCAAGCTGATCCCCAGTTGGGACGCATCATAAATGCGTACCAGCAATGCACCGGAGACTTTGGCCAGGTTGTGGGGCACCTCAGGGACATTAAACAACAGCAGGCTGAACATCATGCCAGATTGGACGCACACATGTTGCGGGTGGAGACACACATGGCCCGCATGGAGTCCAAGATGGACAAGTTGGATGATGTCACGGCGGTGCACAGAGACATACTTGGATGTCTACGTCAGATTGCAAACAACATGGCCCCACCTCCCTGTGTGCCCACTACATCAGTTGCCACAACATCTGCAAATGCCACAGGTAGGGAGGTGGACTCTGACGGAAACTCCAGCGCACCGCCCCAGCCTGCACCTGAGGGACCCCTCCCCCAAAGAAGACGAGGGGTCGTCCAAAGAAGGACAAGTGAGAGGCAGCTGGCCATGCACATCCCCCAGGAAGTGAACACCTGTTCCTGATGTCCACCATTGTGTGCAAACCCTTCACATTGTCGACTGTCACCAACTCTCCCACATGTGATGGAGGGTCTGATTTGAACCAATGGATCTAATGACTGTGGACTTTACTCTGGTAATTTCATCTACCAACACTACCAACTCCCCTGTGAACTTTGGATTCCCATTGCACTGTACAGCACTTCATGTCACCTACATCATTCACACACATGCATGTCAATAAACACTTCAACTCACACTTGTAGCCTCTGTGTTAAATTTAACCGGGTTTGTCACATATAGGTGATGATATGCTAAAGTAAGACTGTGCAGGAAAATCACTAGAGCAATCTAAACACTGAAATGTGATTTATGTTGATGTGACACATATGAGAGGTACACACTACTAGGTCAACACAACACGAATTCACCATGCCCATCAGATTCTTTGCCTCAGTCATTGTGAACTGCAAGTACACACAAATGCTGAAGCAGTGGCAATCAGCCCACAGGTCCAGCATGCCAAGGATTGTCAGATGTGTGGACACAGAGGAAGCACACTACAAACTGGTGCGCACCTTTATTACACATACACAACAAGTAAACTAAACATCAGATGCAAGGTACCCTCACATGACAGTGATCAAAAAGTAACCAAGAATGGCAGACATGCCAGCACCGGGGTGTGTGGGATAATGCATCCGGGAACCATGAAAGGTTGCACTCTGTGACCGTATTGTGCGTTTCAGAGGTTACATGTCACCAGACAACAGCCAATGGACCCTGTGAATGACAGATATACAACAGTATTGAAATCACTAAATCACTGCATACATCTACAATACACATTACAAACACTATTTCAAAGAGTTGTGAAAAGATCCAAAGATTCATGGCAACACTGATTGGGAGGACATACTAACTCAAGGGACACATCAATGCAACAATCATGACACGTAGCATGCAGAAACACATATGCTCTCACAGTGCACAACACAGACACATATCAGGTGATGCAAGAATTGTTGACAACACATCACTGTATACTCACAATTAGGAGAAGAAGTTGTTGATGAACTGAGACCGGACATCCCCCTCACCCTCATCGTCACTCGCAACATGTCCCAGGCCCGGATCCTCCCATGCTGGCGGTTGATGGCCGTCATCATCTTCGATGAGAGGCACCTCCTCCCTCACTGCCATTTTGTGTAGCATGCAACACACAATAAATATCTTGCACACCTTTTCAGGTGCATATTGGAAGGCCCCTCCTGTCCGGTACAGGCAGCAGAATCGGCTTTTCAGGAGTACAAATGTCCGCTCAATCACTCGCCTGGTCCACCCATGTGCTTCATTGAAACGTATCTGCGCTGGTGTGACAGGGTTCCTAAGAGGTGTCAGCAACCACAGCATGTTGGGGTACCCGGAGTCACCTGCATACAAACAGCCAAACATGTCATGGGTCAGGAAAGAGCGTGTAATCCCAAGATACTTAAAACACACAAGGTAAAGTGCAATTACACACCGACAAGCCAGGCACGCTGGTTCTGCAGCTGTGACATCATATGTGGTATCCTGCTATTCCGCATGATGTAGGCGTCGTGTGCTGAACCAGGGAAACGGACACAGAGATGTGAAATTGTCATGTCCGCAAGACATACCACTAGGGCATTAATAGAGTGAAAATGTTTACGGTTGCGGTAAGTCTGCTCATGGGCCTGTGGTGGTACCAAAGCCACATGTGTCCCATCAATTGAGCTGATGACATTTGGCATCCCTCCCAGTGCATAGAAATCTCCCTCTATGCCTGGCATTTGTTGTTGGTTGGGAAATCGGATGTATCGGTCCAGATACAACAACATTGCCTCCAAAACATCACGGAGAACACGACTGAACATGGTCTGTGACATCCCACCAGCACCAGCAACTGTGTATTGGAATGTTCCGGTGGCAAAAAAATGTAGGGCTGCTATCACCTTCACCTTGGGGGTCAGCGCAGTTGGATACGCACGCCCAGGTTGTAAATGTGGGGACAACTGCTCCTCCAAATCCTCAATCAGCTGGCTTGTGAAGCGGTACCGTCGGATTCAGTCACGTTCAGCCATGGTTGCAAGGTCCGGGAAGGGTCAGTGGACATTAGGTCTCCTGCAGTACATAGGGAATCAAAGAAAGTATTTCAGTTCCCCCACATCTGTGGCTATGACCATGCCAAATACCACATGGTACATCACATCAGGACAAAATTGAGTCAGGTGTGTGCAATTCAGCATGGACACATATGCCAGCCATGTGCCCCTCACCTAACATGTCAGCTCCACATGGTGACACTACAAGTGCCATGCTCTGCTGTCGACAAACTGTGGGCCCTGTCACAGTACATCTGAACATATTCCACATACCAAACACACACCTCAATAACTAGTGAGGATAGTTGTGTTGTCAAAATGACAGGGGACTGGCAGTCACACACACGGGGAACATGTATTGCAACATGGACACAGTCACCATGTAATGTCTGATGTACACGTTCCAACACAACCATCAGTTGTCTGCATGGCAAACGTGGATGTCTGTGACACAACACCAAATCACATGCCCAAAACTGATGGAGGTTTGGGGGGATTAACAACTCCCAGATACAAATATGTCCATGTGCCTAGCACTATACGAAAATACTCATGATGTACCACACACAGTAAGGCCAGGAACACACATGACATATCATATGCAATGTAGGGTTCATGTAACATGGCAATACACAATGTGCCCCTGTAACTGTGCCCAGGCCACATGTGTTGACCAGCAAAGTCCTCAAGCACAGTACGGAGGTGCATCACACACAATGCCTTTTTGTGACCATGTAACATGGCACATCCTGGTAGTGTGTACCACATTGTGCACATCAAATATGACATGTGTAGACATGTACCCACACATGTAATGAAGCATGAATAGTGATTGCCTGTACTGTGTGACAGGCTGTCACTGTGTTGTCCAGCCCCTCAGTCCATGTCAAAACATTTCGGTTGGCAGCTTCTGACCATCGAATGTAATGGTCACACAGGCATGTGCGATTGTGAATGACGCGTCGGACACTTAGGGACCAAGGCGTACACATGCCTTGGTCATAGACTGTAATGGCTATATATGCGGGTGCGATTTGAGGAGACACGTCGGACACTTAGGGACCAAGGCGTATGCACGCCTTGGTCATAGACTGTAATGGCTATATATGCGGGTGCGATTTGATGAGACGCGTCGGACACTTAGGGACCAAGGCGAACGCACGCCTTGGTCATAGACTGTAATGGCTATATATGTGGGTGCGATTTGATGAGACGCGTCGGACACTTAGGGACCAAGGCGTACGCACGCCTTGGTCATAGACTGTAATGGCTATATACGCGGGTGCGATTTGATAAGACGCGTCGGACGCCTAGGATCCAAGGCGTACGCACCCATTGGCTATTGGCTGTCATGGAGACGAGCCTTATGTTTTGCTACGTGTACGACTCGTGTGCTGCCAGATTCAGTTGGGCCACTACAACAATGTTGCAAATTCAATGGTGTCATGATGCAGAAAGTTTGAACGACGCGGAAGGCGTGTCCGATGCATTCAAAGTCATGGATTGGGCAAATTCGGATAATGCGAACGAGTCTGACCTATCTCTTTGGCCGCATCGAACAGATACTGCCTCTGTAGCACATATATAAGGCTGTCTCTTCCCCAGAGACTGCACTTGCTTGCACTACATGCCACAGGACTGCATTTCATCACACCACTGCTGCTGTCTCTACATCCTCTGTATCCTGCAATGGCACGTACTGTGGAGAGGGCCCCAGCATTCACTGAGGAGGAGAACCAGGCCCTACTGGACAGCCTCCTCCCACAGAACTGCAAGCTGTATGGGAAACCAGGGGAGCAGGTGAGTGTGGAGTCCAATGCCTTGGCATTTGTACATGTAGTTTGACTGGCACTACTAGCATTGTGCTCACCCAAAAAAAAAAAATTTAAGTCCGTTTTTATATAGCGCAGCTACTCACCCTTACGGGTCTCAAGGCGCTGGGGGCCGTAGTGGAAATTAAGTGAGCTATTGCCCAGAGTCACACGGTGCTGAGCTGAGCTGCCGCCGGAGCCAGGGATCGAACCGTGAACCCTGTGCTCCGAAGTCAGCTGCCGTGGCCACTGCACCACACCTCTCCACCAAGGGCAAGCATGCACACTGAGTAAGTTCAAGTTTCTGAGTGTGCTGATGCATGTACACAGCTGGCAATGTTTCTGATTGACTTACTGTCCTTTTTCCCTTATTTAAATGTGTTTATGTGTGACATACAATTGACTAATAGTGACACTTCCTGACATGCAAAACCTAGCATTGATGAAGAGGGGAATGTGACAATGTCTGCCATTCCAGCCATTTCAGCAACCAAAAACTGTAAGGGCAACTATGAACTGCTGCAATACACCAGACATGTAAGGGTACCAATCTGCAGGAGGGCCTCATGGTGGTTTGGGAATAAGAAATTGCCAGTTCATTGCAGTGAGATAGTTGGTGAAGAGTTGCACCACAGCTGAAGACCCTAGACCCCAGCTCTCCTCATCAGCTGTGTTGCAGATACAGTGCTGTATGCTTGGCTGCGAAAGTTAAGCAAACACCTGTAACCCCCCCCCCGGTAGCAAATTTTCTGACTCAATTGATATGTTGTTGTTGCCAGTGTTCACTAATCAATGTGGGTCATGCAATCTAGGGAGAGGCTGGGGAGGGGGTGTAAGTGGAGTGGCCCATGTGATTGGTCTACCCGTGCTGGTACACATCCTGTGCAACTCTGTGCCTCACAGTGTCCGGTCTGAGCAGTGAGTGGGTGTCCACCCTGAGGCCATCGGTCTGCCGGCACTGCCATGTCGTGAATTGGGGCTTGCACACAGGACAACTGCCCATTACCATAGTTGCACTACCTGTATACATGATATGCACTGCAAAGTTCTACATGTGTGTACAACTGTGTTTTTGGGAACATGGGGCATGTGTAGTGATGTTGTCTCACATTGTCATCCCCACAGGTCACTGCCCATGAGAAGAATGAAATATGGCAGACCATCGCCCGGGAAGTTAGGTCGGTGGGGGTCTACAGACGCCGCATCCGCCACTGCCAGAAGAGGTGGCAGGACCTTCGTGGCTGGACCCGGAGGATAGCAAGGGTTCAGCTGAAGCTGTCGCCTCCTCGCAGGAGGGGCGGACGCCGGAACCTGACCCCCCACATGCTACGGATCCTGGCGGTGGTCTTTCCAGACCTGGATGGGCAGTTGAAGGCCAGACAGCAGCAAGGAGGGGGTAAGTCCATGCCTTGTTGGTGTATTTGGGTTAACCTGCAGTTTGCACTCCTTCAGCCAAGTTACACTCCCACAATTAGTCTGTCTGCTCAGACAAGTTCCATGTGGCTATATTTGGTGATGCCCCATTCACATCTGATGCCCAGGTGTGTCCCTTCCACTCTTTCACATGTGTCACTTGGGTTGTGTGTATTTACTGTTGTCCAAGGGAATGTTGACAGCAACATCAGCAAAATGTACATTGACTTGAGCTACATGGGTGAGGCTAATCTGGGAAATGTGTCAGATCAGTTATGGATTATTAACCTGTGCTCTGTGTGTGTTCAACATCTCTGCACTAATTGCTGTTGTGGGTCAGCATAGGAGTGTGAGGTATTGACCACACACCCATGCAGCAGGCATGCACAATCGTGACACCTCAGACATTTGATGTGTATGAGTTCCAGAAAATGCATGGTCACCTGCATTGTGCTCCTGCTAATCCCATGTATCACATGGCCCATGGACACGGTTCGATCCCCGGCTCCGGCGGCAGCTCAGCTCAGCACCATGTGACTCTGGGCAATAGCTCACTTAATTTCCACTACGGCCCCCAGCGCCTTGAGACCCGTAAGGGTGAGTAGCTGCGCTATATAAAAACGGACTTACTTACTTACTTACTTACAGGTCTGCCTTCTCCGGTCATCTGAGACACTCTGGCCTCCTAATCTTGTGTGTCAGCCAACACTTCGACCATTGTGAACGTTTATTATCATGTGTCTGACTCTGTGTCAAGCTGGCCTGCCATAGCTTTTTGTATTTCAGAGGTTTGCTATATGTTTGTCATGGACAGACATCTGACACAGGGCAATACATATGTGTGTAGTCACTATAATGTGCATAATGGTGTATTCAACAGATTTGTGTCAGCAGCTTTACTATGTACTTGTGATGTCCTCTGTGATCAGGTATACATGGTTGTAGACTCACAAACTGTGATGTGTCATGTTGCTTATGTGGCTTTATCATATTCTATCAAATGTGTGTAGCATGTGGTGACCATGTATACATGACCACTACCGGAGTTCCATTCACAGTGCAAACATGAGTGTGACACGTTGCTGAATGTGGAGTTGGCATGCACTGCCCCTGTGACAGTAGTCAGTACTGACTGATGGGCCAGACAGGCCTGTGGCCTTATGTTACACACTAATATCTGGGGCATGCTGTATTGTGACGTGTGTCTTGTACTGCAGCCACAGTGTGCTAGCTTTACGTTTCAAGACATGGGCCGTAATGGTGTCTGGTAATGGAAGTATGTTCATCATAGCAACAATGAGGTCATGCCATCACAAATGCTGTTCCAAAACCTGAGTCAGTGGCCTGGAATGTGACATGTGTGTCAGAACACATGACAGTAACGATCAGAGCAGATCAGAGTACTGGGTAGTCTGGCAATGCCTGCACATGTGCTGTCCGACATCATACATACTATGGGCTGATGGGTCCATTGTCATCATGGGTACAGAGGGCATGGTTCACTGGCAGACTGATAGGTGCCAGGTTCACCTATGTGTGGTAGATTGTGATGCTGTTTTTAAATGATGCCAGGGCTTGCACAGTGATGTGTTGCATTTAAGGTAATGTGTCCAGTAAACACAGGTGACTGATGTGAATCTGTTTCTCCTCCTTGTCCACAGCATCATTGGCAGACACTGGAGGGGACAGCTCCACGGACCGTGAGGAGGGGCGCAGCCAGACTGGTTCCGCTGTGGAGGAGTCGGAGGAAGCCAGTGGCACGGAGGGTGAGGGGAGCCACACTGAGGGCGAGTCAACAGCCACTACATCTGCTGCGGACGACAAAGGCTCAAGTGATGATTCCCTGGAGGAGGCGGGTGTGCCAACACCAGAGAACACTGACAGCGAGTCTGTCCCCGCCACCTCCAACATCTCCACCCTCCCAGTTGCTCCCCTCCCAGATATCCGTGGAGCCCCCCGTGTTAGGGCGAGAGTCTCCTTCAGTCCAGGCACCGCACCCCCTGCCTCTGTCTCCCCTGCTGCCCTGAGTGTGGAGTCTGTGGACCTGCTGAAGCAGATCCATGTGGGGCAGACATCAATGCTGAGTGTCCTCCATGCTCACACTAATCTCTTGACACAATTGGTGTCATTCGTGGAAGGCATGTCAGCAACCATGTCTGCCCAACAGCGGATCAGTCAGTCCATGGCCTCCTCACTGACGGCAGCAGTGTCCCTCCTCCAGCAGTCCCTCACCACACCTACTTCTGGCCCATCCACAATCCCCACTACCCTCCCCGATACGACCACACTCACACCTGCACCGTCACGCACAACACCAGACCCGAGCAGCACACGCACAGGGAACTCTAAGTCTAAACGCACCAGCACGCACACACAGGGGACTGATGGCACACACACAGGGGATAGGGTACAGACGCACAGACAACCATCCACAACCACTCCGCAGTCCTCAGACACCTCTCCCGCCAAAACCTCTTCCCTGGACTCCCCTGCAAACCCCCCTTCCCAGAAGCTCTTCCTCTGTGAGCTTGGCCTCTTCCCCTCAGATACACCTGGGCCAACTCACAAGGGGAAGAGGAAGTCACCTCGCCGGGAGGGTATACCCCCCGACCCCGCACACCCTCCCCCAAGAGCAGGGACACTGAGGCCCTCACCCCGGAAATCCCCATGAACCAGGAAGACCCCACCACATTCACACACTCCCACCACACACTCTCCGTCCTCAAGCTCCCATGCCACCACTCCTTGTGTTCCCCCGCCACACCCTGCCCCAGGTTCACCCACCCACAGGTGGCACATCCCCAAAGTCATTAGGCCCTCCCCCCTTCCACAGACACTTACACAACACCCACCCCTCAGCCTGTTCCTGCTACTACAGTGGAGCCCGTGTCCCCCCAACTGTCCTGGCCACTGCAGTGGAGCCCCCGCCCAGTACATCGGACATCCTCACTGCAGTGGAGTGTGTACCCCCCCCATGTGTCATGGCCACTGCAGTGGAGCCCCAGCACACTCCATCGGACATGCTCACTGCAGTGGAGACCCCACACACTAATCATGACCCATCCACTGCAGTTGCTCCTGTGACCCCTGTACCCACCACCACTCCCCTGCCCCATTCTTGTACCCCCTGATCCTGCCCCTGCGGTGCCTGGCCTGCCACCATAGATGCCCCTCCAAAGGGTGATGTCCCCTACTGTGTGTCAGTGCAGGCAAGCTATGGGTGACATGTTGTCAGTTGTCCCCCATCATGGACTAATTTCATGGACTAGCCAGTGGCCTTTTTGCATTCCGGACTGGACTTTTCCCCTTTACGTTGCTGAATAAAGTTATTTTTTGTTATTTCTTTGAATTGCATCTCATGTACATGATGTTCCTAAGGAGTGTACTTAAGTTGCTGTTGTGCTATTGTCATTTGCCAAAAAGTGATATGATGTTGTGATGTGTCTCATGTGTGCCATGGTACATGAGTCATATTGCAGTATGTCTCCAAATCATCATTGGGTGTCAAGTCAGATTCTCATGATCACAACTGCTTTTGCACAGGGATTGGGACAGCCTTTGAAGTACTTCACATCTTTGTTTTCCACTGTTGCACAGGTTTAGTGCTGACATGTGTGCACATCTTACTTCTTACTGACTCGGGCCGTCAGCACCCGACATGCATTTTGATGCATGGGTGATGAACAAGTCATCTGTGTAATTAGTGCAACTTGCCATATGTTTGGAGTATGTGCTGGTGACTTAAGGGACACTGCAGGACACAGGCTGATGTGACCAGAACCTTCAGGCAGAATTAATAGGTGGCTCACTGGCAGACTTCTAGTCTGACATGACTTGGCCCTGCACAGACGACTGTTGGCACAGCTGAGGTTACACATGAGTGGAGTCACCTCATGACAGTGTGTAATCCCGTGTCATTGACTGGGCCCATGTGTTGTGTTCTGTGTGCATGTCTCAGTGGGTTACCTTGCTTTTTTCCACACAGCCTACATTCCCTGCAGATGTTCCTGATTGTGATGCTTACTGAGTTGTCCTGTGTTTGCCGTAGGTGTTAGGACTAGGTTTCCTGGGATGTGGGTGCATGGTAAATTACTGGTCATATGAGAGTCATCAGTGGGTGTGTTTGATGTAATGGCCCTGGTACGTGTGCAAACTCCCATGGGACATAATCAGGATTCACCACGGCACTTTGGTGTTGCCAAAACCAGGTTGTTTTCACTTTGTGGTGGGTTCAAGTGACTGGGTAACTTGTATGTGTGTGTGAGTGCGCACACTCATCAGATCCTAGCCTTCAATGTCTGATGCTGTGAAAATGTGTTCTTTGTGGGTCTCCATGTGCTCTCCATTGGTCTGGGACTGTGCCAAGTATCCCAATGTGTCAGATAAGTGTCACGTCATGCACATGTACCTCATAATATACAGTGTGGGAGTCATTCGCAAGGGATGTTGCCTGGCCATGTGTGATGTGTTTGTACACCTTGGATCCCCCCTCCACCCCTGGGATTGTCATCGGTGCATGTGCAATGTCAGGAGTCCATGTGGGCTTTGCTGCTGCTCATTGTTGCAGATCAAGGTGTGTGGCATTTGGAGTGGGCATATGTGATTGTTCTCATGTCTAGGACCCTACATACATAGTGGGCTCACATCACAGCCCATGGCCGTTTAGTTTTCTGAGTGAGTGTGATGGCAGTTTGGCTGTCACTACATGCCACAGTGCGCACATGTGACTGTGCTCCACAGTAGGGTGTACATCCAAATTTGTAATCGCAGAGGGCTCATCATACAGGCTACTGTCGCCACAATGTGGGCTCCTTGTGGGTATTGATGGAGTGGGTCTGTCTCTTGCTGTGTTTGTTGCTGTGCAGCCCAGCTTAGGTCACATGAGTGTGTTGTGGAACCACTCATGTCACAATGGCTGATTGCCCACATAGAGGTGGCCAGTTCCTGTGGGACTTCTGGATGTCAGTGTGTACACATATATCTGTTTTGAGTTAAACCCCACATGATGTGTGTCGTACTAGCCTGAGTACACTGAGACACACACACATGTTGTGTTCATTATGCAGTGTGGGGCTGGCTGGTTGTGTTTGTGCACCTGCACCAATGCATTGGTATGGCTTTTCTGGACATTGCCTGGAAGTCGGGTGTAGGTATTGCCGTACTGTCCCTGGGACTCCTACCTCATCATTCGGCGCATTCTTCATGGTTATTATGTTCCATTGATGCCATGGTATGGGTCTTGATCACCTGATGGCTGCAATCTACACAGGATTCCTTGGTATGTGTGTCTGGTTGTGTGCATATGTGTGTATGCATTCTGGTGGCCACTACTTACATTGTGTAATTGCACATTGGAGGCATTGTCAGCCCCCATGTGCACTGCTACTCTGCACATGTCAGAGGGATGTTAGTCGACGCTGGACACTTCCACTCAACAGATCTGTGTTTGTTAGCAACACACCCACTACTTAGCCACTACATTGCTTGTTGTGTTACGACCAGGAATCTGACATGCAGATTTGCATTGGCTGTCATTTTTGGACAAGCACTCACATTCAGCTCACTGAGGTGGGGTGGGGTCTTGCACCATTGATGCAATGTTCCCGATATGTATGGATTTAGGATGCCACACTCACCTTTTGGTCAGAGTAGGGTGGAAGGGATCAAGCCCCATTAGCACGATGTACCACGTTTGGTGGTGTTTTTGACACCACATCCACCTTTTGCTCACAGATGTGATGTGAGTTACAGTATGTGTTCCCTTTCAGTGTCACAGTTTCTGGGACTTCACACACAATACACAATCTTGGCATGATGGTAGGGTGAGGGGTGTTTGGCCTACAAGCCGTATGGGTGGGGATGCTGGTAGTGATAGACATCCCCCCTTGTAGGTAGAGTATGCTGGTAGTGATAGGCATCCACCCCCATGCAGGTAGAGTATGCTGGTAGTGATAGGCATCCCCCTTGTAGGTAGAGTATGCTGGTAGTGATAGGCATCCACCCCCTATGGGCTGGAGGATGCTGGTAGTGATAGGCAGTCACCCCCATGCAGGTGGAGTATGCTGGTAGTGATGGGCATCCCCCCTTGTAGGTAGAGTATGCTGGTAGTGATGGGCATCCACCCCCATGCAGGTGGAGTATGCTGTTAGTGATAGGCATCCCCCCTTGTAGGTAGGGTATGCTGTTAGTGATAGGCATCCCCCTTTGTAGGTAGGGTATGCTGGTAGTGATGGGCATCCACCCCCTCTGGGCTGGACAGTGCTGATAGTGATAGGCATCCACCCCCATGTAGGTTGGGACTGCTGGTGGTGATAGGCATCCCCCCTAAGGCTTAAGGACTAGGCATCCACCTCCTATGTGCTGGAGAATGCTGGTAGTGATAGGCACTCACCCCCATGCAGGTGGAGTATGCTGGTAGTGATAGGCATCCCCCCTTGTAGGTAGGGTATGCTGGTAGTGATAGGCATCCACCCCCATGCAGGTAAAATATGCTGGTAGTGATAGGCATCCACCCCCTATGGGCTAAACACTGCTGGTAATGATGGGCACCCCCCCCTATTGGTTGTGCCTGCTGGTAGTTATGGCTATCTACCCCCATGGGTGTTGAACTTGCCGTCTGTGGGGTACGCGTCGATTCCTGTTGTTCATTTGGTCATAGACGTACAGTGCAGGGATGACATGCGCGATCGGATACATGCTTGGTTCGTCTCGAACCCGCTGTTCGTGTTGTGGCACGAATCGACGCGAAGAGACTCCTGTTCCGGATGCTGAGACGTCCCGTCAGTGGCGAACCTTTCGGCGCGTAGGAAGTGCACATCGTACTTGCCCGGCCGGAAGCTGCTATTTAAATGCCTCCGGACGAGTCGATTTCAGCGGTTATGGTTCCGGCTCGTACAGAAAATGTTGCTGATTTCGGAGCCTACGGCTCGGTCGGCAATCGGACACATTTGCGCATCGTACTTCCTTGCCCGGACGGATCGGCTCCGGGACCGAGTGGGTCGTAAGGTAAGGCTACGGACGGCTCTCGGAGGGCTGTCCGACCCGGATCCGAATCGGCCCCAAAGCGTGTGAGCACAGTGATGGACGCATGAAACGCCACCCAACAGCAAGAAACAAGTGACCGTGTCGAAAGCTGGTCTGTTATTAAAAACTGGTGGGCATGCGTGCCGGTGGCTTGGACAGAGAACGCCCGATACATGCAAGAGCATAGGAAACGTGGCGATCATCTTAGTATTGGTTAAAAGGTATCAGACAGTAGGGCAGTAAAATTCAGAAAGGAGATTGTAGGAAGTTGGCTCTGTATATACTATACCAAAATGAGGTATAGTGTGCACAGAGTCCAGTGGAACCCCAAAGGTAGGCAGAGGTAAAGTAGATAGTACCTTACTCTCTATTTGTGGTAGTGTGGGCAGCAGTAAGGCTTTATCAGAGGGTAGTGTTAAGCATTTATTGTACCAACTCAGGCAAGAAATGATGTCACACACTCAAAGAGTGAACTCAGACCAATTTGTATGTATCAAAAATATTAATTAGTTATTTTATTACTAGAACCAAGCCAAGCCTGGTGCAGGTAAGTGAAATAATACTTTGCAAAATCGTATGCAGTGATTTACAGTTGAATGCAGGTTCAAATGCAGTTGGTTGAATTACAGGTAAGTCAACAGTTCGAAATTACTTTTCAGTTACTTTACAAATTACTGTGCACGTTACTTTTTAGATTACTTTTTAAGTTACCTTTGCTAATCAGTGTGATATGCCTTGGTATCACACTGAGACATTTTTTTAGACAAAAGGTAAGTAGTTCATTTTTAGTACATTTTCAGTTTTTCAATGTTTCATACAAACCAACTCCACACTTAGAAGAATTTTCAAGGAAAAGCAGTCAATGCAATCAATCCTATGGATCGAAAGGAATTTAACGGTTTGCAGGTCAGTACTTATTTGTGGGAGTTGGTATTCTGGGGTTAGAACCAGGGTTTCCCCAGGGTCGAGGATGCACTCTTAGAACACCCTCAGCAGCACTAGGGCAGCCGGGTGCATAGTGCTGGCGCCCAATGTTTTCCAATGGGGAATAGGGGGTCTCTGCTTGGTGGCTGCTTACAAGCAGGCCACAAGGTTGTGGGAGCAAAGCTCCTGGTGTAAGGCTCAGGGCAAAGGGGGATCCCAGTTAGCACACAAGGTGCACCGCGGCTGGGTGCAGGGTGCTGTTTTGGCGTCGGGTGGCCTGTTGTTTTCAATGGGCATTGCCGATTTTGGTTTTTAGCTGCAGGTTCGGTCTAGGAAGTCTTCCAGAAGGAACCAACAGCTGGGCAGGTAAGTTGGAGGGCTCAGGGACCTAGGTGCACCTCGGGTTCTCTTCTCCAGGGCGCAGGGCAGCTGGATGCAGGGGTGTCTTTTGAGATCGGATTTCACCTTACCGGGCCCCTCGCGGTTGGGGGGTCTCTGTGCAGAGGCTGCAGGCGACGTTGGGGAGTCCTGGAGGGGTCAACCCACGGTGGACTCGGACTCTGCAGTGCTGAGGGACCTCGCTGGGACCAGTGGGCCACTCGGGCTCGGGCCGTAGGCGTCGGGTGCAGTGGTGGTTCCAGGCGTCGGAGGTTTGCTTGTCCTCAGAAGGCTCTGAGTTTTTCTTTACTTTTTCTTTTGAACAAAGCTGCTGTTCACAGGAGATCCGGTCTTTGTTGAAGGCAGTCAGTCCTCCCAGGGGTTCTGCAGGTCGCTGGCTGCAGGACAAGGCGACTTTTGGCGCAGGATCCCTGGAAACTGCAGATGGGCCTGTAGGGCTGGGGCCAAGTAAGTTCTTCTCTGCAGTCTCCTCTGCTGGGCGTCTTCTTTCGTCCTCCTTCTTCTTAGGTTGCAGGAAACTGTCTTCTTGGTTCAGGACTGCCCCCTAAATACTGTATTTAGGGGGTGTATTAGGGGTCTCGAGGTCAGTAGCCAGTGGGCTACTGACCTTAGGGTGACTACACCCTTGGTGGGAGTGGGCACAATCCCTAATCCCGATTGGAGAGTACCTGCCATCTGCAAGATGGCGGGCACTGAAGAGTGGGCTTCACCTCGCCTCCCCCACCTGAGGGGTGGGGTTGGCAGAGGTGGGCACACCTTCTGGGCTGTGCTAATTTTACCCGCCTGTCTTCCCGTCGAAAAGGAGGGAAGACAGGAAGGGGGCCTGCTCCTGATGGCAGGAGAGGCTGGGGGTCACGTTACGAAGGCAGTAAGGCCTTTGAAGCTTCCCTGCCACAGATGGCTCTTCCTGGCCTGAGGGAGGTGTGACCACCTCTGCCCAGGAAAGGCTTTGTTTCTGGGCTCAGCGAGCGAAGGCTCCCACCCCAGGAGTCCAGAAACATGTCTGGTGATGGCAGGCTGGTGTGTACCAGTCAGGGAACCCACCAGAGGCTGGTCGTTTTTTAGGGGGCATCTCTAAGATGCCCTCTCAGTACATTTTTCATTAAATCCCACACTGGCATCAGTGTGGGTTTAATTTGCTGAGAAGTTTGATACCAACTTCCCAGTTTTCAGTAAAGCCATTATGGTGCTGTGGAGTTCGTAATGACAAACTCCCAGCACCATATACTCTTAATGGTATTACCACACTTAAAATGTCTACAAATTGGTCTAGACACTGTAGGGGTACAGGGCTCATGCACCTGCTCCTTCACCACTGGTATAGTGCACCCAGATAGAGGGGTGGCTGACCTATGCCATGGCAGTGGGTTGTAGGCATGGCACACAGGGATGTGGCCATGTTGAATTTCACTTTGTTCTGCACCAAAACACACAGCCTGCAATGGCAGTGTGTGCGTGTAAAGGTGCAGGGCCTCTAAGGGTGGCACAATAAGTGCTGCAGCCCTTAGCCCTTAGAGGCCTTCCCTGGCAACAGTGCCCTTGGTACCCATGATACCTTTTACAAGGGACTGACATGTGGCCAGAGAGGTGCCAATGGGGGGTACAAGGTACAGGTTTGGGAAAGAAACCCAGCTTCCTACAGAGATAGTTTAGAAAGACAGCGTAAAAAAAACATCTGAAAAAGACTGGTTACATGCATTTTGACACAAAAGAATTTAATATTATACCAATTTACATAGGGTATAATGGCATAAAAGAAACAAGCAAGCGTTTTGACTCAAAAGAATTCAATACTATACCAATGTACTCAGGGTATTATGTCATAAAAAGAAACAGGTGAGCAACACAAGATAGAAGCTAGTCAAAGCCTACAAGTGGATCTATTTCAATTATTGAGCACTCAGTAAGCAATACCAAAGTGAGCCAGATGCCCTCAGTAAGGTCGTGACTCAGTGTTCAGTTCATATATCTTTGCACTAGTAGCCCAATATAGTACTAACATGCTTATTAGAACTGGAGAATTGTGGGCAATTGGTAACTAGGCAATCTGTGGTTAGGCCACTCAACTACAGTTGTAGGACAATAACAGAGTAGTACCAATGGTGAGGGCATAGTACTGCAGTCGGCGGAACAGTTGAGCCATATTTGTGATGCAGAACAGACTATCTTCACTCTTCCCAGTTTATAGGCATAGTGTGTTTTTTTTTCAAAGGAACGTGCGGTTATAACAGAGTAATCCAGTCCTCTGCACTTTGTAAAGGAACATACGGTTATAACAAAGTAGTCCAGTCCTCTGCACTGTTCAAGCCAGTATGTAAGCTGTTAGTTCGAAGTATCCCTTTCAGCTCTTCTTTATTCAGCAATGCGTTCATGCCACCAGGTGGGGGATTGACCACTGTGATCACTTGCCAACGTAAAACATTCTCTGTGTGGCTTTCGAGTTCAAAGTGGTCCACCAGTGGTGCATTACTCACTTTACAGCGGATGCGGCTCCTGTGCTCACAAATTCGAATCCGCAATTTTTGTTTTGTTTGCCCTATATAGATCTGTTCACAAGGGCAGGTAATGGTATAACATTCATGGTATTGCCGTTGGAAAATTGATTAAACACAATTTTAACATTATTATATGCAAAGTTCTTCATTTCAATGGTGAAAGGGCAAACACTACAATTTCCGCATTTGAAGTGTCCCAAACGCAGGGTCAATCCCCAAATTTCTGGTAAGGTTTGTAAATGGGAAGGCAGGCCCCAACCAAGCGATCTTTAATGCTTCTGTTCTTACGTAATGCAAACAATGGTCTTTCTAATTGTAGTTCACCTGCATTCAACACTGACCGGTGTTTCAGTATACATTTCTTGACCTGATTGGCAACAGGGGAGTAGGTAGTTACGCAAACCATGCGGTCATTGTTTTTCTTAGCTTTTGCTGTCAAAAGTACTTCCCTAGGGCAATAACAAAGCCCTTTTCAATGACTGATTTACCAGTATGCGTGGATAACCCCTGGATTGTAGTTTGGTGCATAAGATTTTGGCTTCAGAAAATAGTCCTGTTTAAGGGAGCAGTTCCTCCAGAGTCGGAGAAATTATGAAAAAGGCAGAGTCACGTACGGCCCAAGGGTGATGGCTAGCCTCTTGGATTCCCTACCCAGTGGAGTTAATGTTAAAGTTATATCTATTTGTACAACGCACAAATACCAAAAAAGGCATCTCGGCGCTAACTGAATACTGCTCACTGATAGTTCAACCAGATTAAATAGAGGAGTTGCAGGGAACGTGCCGGCATGGACTTTGGAGGTTGAGAGCACCACCAGACTCTTAGGAGTGGGGTGCTGGGTGAGGAAAGCTGGGTCCCCCGGAGTGGGGCGGTGGCGACATGCAGTTGTCAGTGGAGGCTGGTGAACTTGGAAAGTGGTGCGGCGTAAGTACATGCCTTAGATCCAAGTTAGGGAGTGAAGTGAACAAGGCCCATGCCCTTCAAGGGGACTCAGGAGGTTCTTCCTCCTGGAACCTTGGAAAAAAATCTGGGTCTGGCAATATTATTGAATTGGTAAAACATTCTTTGCACCTCCAGTGCAAAGGTTAGGTTTTCGAGTTGGTAATCCCAGAGATGACTTTTCAGTTTATTAAAGCTCTCTTCCATAGCAGTGTAGCCCTCAGGTGCCTTTTAGAAAAACGGAAGCTCATGCAAATTGTAGTGAAAGGATGTTTTTAAAAGGTTGTATGTGGAATTGCAGTTTTTTTCTTTTAAGTGGACATTATATTTATTTAGGGGCTGATTATGATGTTGGTGGGTCGGTGTTGGACCCACCAATATCTGCCCCTGTGGTCCGCCTGCCGCATTGTGATGCAGCGGGCGGAGGCATTTGGGGGAAGGACTGTCCGGGGCGGGTCCGAACCCACCATAATCCCCTAATGATGGTGGA
This sequence comes from Calotriton arnoldi, assembly GCA_963921515.1. Classification (NCBI taxonomy): domain Eukaryota; kingdom Metazoa; phylum Chordata; class Amphibia; order Caudata; family Salamandridae; genus Calotriton; species Calotriton arnoldi. Next base: position 446,422 of record CAWUFW010013444.1, read on the forward strand.
GCCAGGCTCGGCTCCGCCGTCGAGATTATAATGGCACTTTCTGACAGCCTTTTCATGTCGGCCTTTCCGGCATGAAAGGGCTGTCGGAAAGTGTCTTTGGGGGGAGGGCTGTCGGAAAGTGGCCCCCTGGCCCTCCACTATGGGACCTGCCCCCAACAGTGCAGGAATGTTTACAAACATCCATTTGTCAATGGAAACTTGTGCTGCGGGCCTTTTTCGCCCGCCGCAAAAGCTTCCATTGACAAATGGATGTTTGCAACTGCCTTATCATAATCCTGCGGTCGGAACCGCTGACCTAAGGTCGGACTGTTCCAGACACATCGTGTTAGGCCCTTAGTGTGCAAGCCAGGTATAGTAGCTCGGTGGACTATTGCACCAGCATGACAAATCTGTGAATCCAGCCTTATCCACTCAGCCTTCCATCTTTCAAAGGCTGATTATTCTTGAAAAAGGTAACAAAAAACATATTATCCTTCAATAGGCTGAGAGGCCTCCTGGGGATGACAGTTATGATGCACAAATACTTATGTTAGAGCAACTTTTCTTACCAAGAAATAGCACCTGGGCATCTTCCCTCATATATATTTGTAGTAATCATGTTGTTATCAATTTTATAGTGCACAATTTGCAATTGTCATGGCATCACTACCCTTTCCTGTACGCGATTTCTAACAAGCGATCTAAAAGCACGTAAATGTGGGGCCGTTGGCTCAGATGTCTATACTAATCTTAAAGGAAGTCTGTGAAAATCTTATACAAGTCTGAATACTGCTTTTTAATATTATTTAATTTAGGGTTTTTGAAAGAGCATATAAACACCAAGGAGTTCATGGCACTGAAAAATTCAGTGGCGTAGCTAGATATTTGTCCGCCCATTGCGGCCCCAGCATTTACCGCCCGCATGTAAGAGGGAGGGGTGCTGACGGATTCCCGCAACGGCCGTGGGGGGGGGGTGCTGGCTATTCCCGCACGGCTACCGCCCTGCGACGGCCGCAACTTACGAACGGGGTTGGGGTAGGGGGAGGCCGCCACCCCCAAAACTAATGTTGCCAGGGGCGTTCTGTCCTCCCAATCCCCTCTTGCTACGCCACTGGACAAATTAATCTGTGGATGTACCTGAACTGACAAATGTTTTCAGTTTTTTGCTACATGAGAGGTGAGAAGGGTTGGTGCGGCAGTGGCAGGAGGAATAAGAAAGCTAAGCCACGGACGTGAAGACAAGTCTGCCTGGAAAGGGTGCATATTTTTTAATTTTGTGGGCATCTTTATTTGTAAATATCTTGTATAAAAATGCTGCACAACAAAAATGTTCATTAAACTGTACTAGAACTATTGTCTCTTATCAGTGCAAACTGAACCACCTCTCAGTGTTCATAACAGTTAGCAGACATGAAATTGAAGCAGAGAATTTGCCTGGAATCCCACAATTCAGGCAAGTAGGGGTGCTGGGATTAAAATCGAGGTCTTCTGGTTTAAAAGTCAGCGTATGTCCCACGACTAATTATTGGTGCATGGTAACATAAAACAACATGATTTCAGGGTGAGTGAGACATGGAACGGCATCTACAGCAGTTACAGTGAACGTTTCGCACTGGAGTTCTGATGTTTTTTTATAACATACTCAGGCACAGCCAGGGCTTTAAGTGGGATGAAAAAACTGGGGGGTCTCTCAAAGGGGCGTGGCCAATGTAAAAAAGAGGCGTGGCTTAAAAACATGTAAGCTAAAAATCTGAGTTTAGCATAGTGTGCCGACCGACTTGTATTTTGCAGTTTCTGTCATTGCATCCAGATATATGAAACAACAAGTAACATCATACCTACAACAAGTCACTGCTATTGGCTTTGTCAATGGTTGTTAGTTTCAAAAGATAAATAAGCGAAACTATGGCTTGTATATAATGTTGAAAAAGCTTCGACTTACAGCCCTGGTGACACCACGACATTGTTGATGCTCCTGACTTTCAAAAAGAGAAGGGAAATCCCAAGAGAAAATGACTCTCTTTAAAGGATTTCCCTTCCCCTACAACGCTCACGTCATGCGGTAACTTCTCCACTAGTGCGAAGTGAGCAGCGCACATCGATGTGCCCGCTGTCACTGCAGTCCGGAAAAAAACGGACCGCTTGTGCCAGGGCACAAAACAGAGCCCGATAGGGACCCGTTTCGAGGGCTCCTTAAAAAAACTGCTGGTGCTCAGCACCGGTGAGACCCGGCCCACTTAAAGCCCTGGGCACAGCCAATAAGTGTCACGTTGTGCTTACGTTTGTTGCTTATCATGAACTCCACGGCTACTACATGTAGGCATCTGGCAGGCTGAGCAGTGCGCACCTATACAAATGGAAATGGGTCTGTTGAATGCCCGATCAGAAGTCAGGATAGGCCTGGGGCTGGCCCTGCTTCACTGCGCTCTAACCTGCCTTCTGATAGGGTGCTTGGATAGCGGGGCTGAAATGTGTCACCGCCTGAGTAGGCTTCATTCTTCAGACATGCTGTGCTGATTTGGGCATGCGTAGCATGTGTATGGCTTGCAAATGTTTAAAGGGAGCTGAGATGTAAAGCACCCCTCAAACATGTGCAAACCCCAGAACTCTGCTTAAACCCATTGCCTTTTACTGTGACATGCTCACTTAGTGCTGTCAGCACACAGACAACACAAATGAAAGCACTCGAAGTGATTGGTGGGTCAGTTCATCTGTTTTCATCTCTGCTGCTGTAGGTGCAAAAAGCAACTTCTCCATGCATGTCTGATTAGGTTAGTGGGGCTGAGCTCCCGCATCCTCTATGGACCAGTGCTTCATTTGTAAAAAAAAAATAAGTGCCAGGGCTCTCGTCAGGAGAACACTGCTGCTTGCACCACACATTGCCCCTGCCATGCTGCAATGACAGCAACAACACAACTACCAACCATCACACGTCAACAAGTGTAACAATTCGGACTATTTCAGGCCCCCAAAGCTATAAGAATGGCTTGGGCGGCAGATAACAGCCATTTTTAAAGCATATTGCATTAATGATTAGCTGTTGTTATGGTCGTCTCTAAATTAGCCAGACAGTGACACCTTGTGGCAGACGGTCACAAGCGCCGGTGCTGACAAATAAGTGCTGGTGCCGAGCACCGGAAACCACCGGCTCAAATTAAGCACTGCCGTCCCTGCTTGGGCCCTCAATATCTGCCCAATAGACTCAGCCACAACCTGACATCCAGAGCACTTCGCTTTTCTGATTCATTGCTGGCAGTAGTTCCTAAAATTCGTCACAAAAAACAGAACGGCTTGTCCTCTTCTTTCCTGGCTGCTCAAGCATGGATTCAGCTTCAATTCCTTCTTTGAAACAACAAAAATTAATTACAGTTTCACAAGCTATAAAAAAAACATGGTTTTTCTCTTTAGCTAGAAATGTTGTTGTCTACATGCTCCATTATCCTCAGCACCGGGGCACTCCCAAGATTTAGCAGCATGCTTTATGAATAATATAATTAATTATCATTCAATTGTATATTTGAATATATTAAAGGGCTACCAATAGGATACAGTGCCATTAATACCTGTGATTTTGAATCAGTTGAAGAGAGCAATAACATTAACTAAGCTTGACCACCAGGGGGCGTGCCACCTTATCAGACATGGACAGGGCAATTGTCATTCAGTCCGAGCTCTACGTTTTTCAATGCTCATGACAGGAAAATAATGGCGAAAACAAGCAGACAGGGGAAAGATGGATGGGATGAATGAGCGAAATAAAGATGTTTGTTGCAGTTCTGCCAAGTGAGCTGTCTTCTGAGTCACTTGTCCCTGGATATTTGGCAAAGGATGACTTACTGGCTAACGCTGGTCAGTGCCTTCACCTTGCAGAACTACACAAGAACAGGCAGTTGTCAGTTGCTGACTTCTCATTAAATACACATGAACAAGTTCACAATATAATTGATTCTTCAACACAAAGACTGCTGCAGTACCTGGTATTTATGGTAGGCAGTCTTGAGGTGTTCTACTGACTGGACTCAATCCTTCTAAATGTAATCTTTGGCCGAAAATACAGAACACACTTGAATTAGTAAAGCATACAAATGATGCCCTCTAAGTTTCCCTAGATGCTAGCACCTTTTGAGTTGTACAGACAAGAGTATCTTATGATCCAGGCATTCATTCATGTGTGGTTGAAAAGTGAAATATTTTGCCAGTTACAGCATTGCTTCACGTGTAAGTAGCTGTTATCAAAAAACGTCATGCATATTAGAAGCTAGATTTAAGGCATGTATACGAATTCTTCATGCTTTGCTGGTGACAGCTATAACTGCAGGACGAAATTATTCCTAATAGCGCTCGGTATTATTTGATGTGCAGTAGTGCAGTCAACTTAACTCAAATCTAAAATATGGCTTTCTTTTGCTTTCAGGCAGATGGAGTTTAACAACTGGCCCATTCGGTATCAGAGATGCAGAATGACTGCAAAGGGACATCCGAAGAGCGTGAGGAGAAGAGCCCAACTAGAGAGCACAGGAATCCAACAGCTCTGCTCGAAGACATAGAGGCAAACAGAGTTTGAAGTGCTGGGTGCACTGCAAATAACGGACCCCATGCAAGATGGCCGGGTAGATTTCCTCCAAATACTGGCTAGTGCACAAGATAAATCCGGCACTGCAACCATCCCCTCTTCTGAACATTCCTGGACCTGGGAAGACTCCATCTGAATAAAACAGCTATTCTGGGAGAAGAATCTTGACTTCGGACTCCTGGCTCCTACTGGAGGAAGGACTCACATAAGTACTCAAGGCGCCCTGAATCCTGCTGGTACCCCAGGGACTATAACTGCTCTCCAAGGGTCAAGTGGCTTGACTCATGTTTGCCTGCTTCACAAAAAGCAGGAGAACTCTGGCTCCAGGAGGGTCCAGTTGACTAAAGAGGACTAGATCCCGTAGGAGACCTGGCGCCCAGAATCTGCCATCAGGAGCTGGACCTGAGGACTGACCCGAATAAGCTTTCCCAGCATTTGGAGACGAAGGGCCCAATTTAGACTTTGAAATAGAGGGTACTCCATCGCAATCTACATGACATATTTATGGGAAAATCTTGAAGAAATGTGGGACGGTCAACACTGTATGGATAAAACTTCAATAGAAGCATTCACTAAAATACAAATAATTGATATGAAAGCTTATTTAGTTGTTTAATGAGGCTCGTGCTAAATTGCAGAAACACTTTGTGATGTACAATAAGGAGATAGCGTGCCTGAAAAAGTCAGTGCTTGTGCTCCCTATATTCTAGTGGGCAATAACACAAACACATTAATCATAATTACTCTTGAATTTCGTGCATTCGTGTATAAACATAGTAGAAGCAATGGTCTCCACTGAAAAGGTAAATTGCCTAGATGTCCCTTAATGGGCGAATACAAAAATTGATACGAAGATGTGCTCATTTACAATACGAAAGCAAAATTGATGCAGCTTCAGAATGGTGTGCAACAGATCAAGTATCAGTTTTGCCAGCCATGTTAAAATGTATTAATGCTGTTGGAATGGGAATGTCCCCTGGATGGTAAACAGGTGTGAACCCTGCCCTGAGTTATCTGACTGCATGGGAAGCTGCCATCCTGACTTTTTTTTTGGCTTAGCTAAAACATCAATCTGGCATACATGCTACAGAATCGGCCTGTCCTTATGATTCTGAGGTCCAAAACTGTTGTGGCAGCCAACAGTTTTTGGATTTGAGTGCTGAACAGACTATTTTCTCTCGTTCAGAAGGACACCCTGTATACAGGCCCCACTCAAGTATAGTTCTGCTTGTATGTAGTACTCGGATCTTTGCACTGGCATCGCATGTGCCTGTCAAGTGCATTTGTGTTAAGTATGATTGCTAGCAGAACTTTTTGTTGCTGTGAAAGTATGGTTGCTGACACCAACATCATGCATTTAAGATTGCCACTGGTTTTAGACAGTGCAAGATGAAGGTTGGAGTACAGCTTCGACAGACAGTGGACATGTATTGGCTGAATTTCTAAAGCTGAAGGGAGGAGCCCTATGTGGGATTATGTAGACAGGGCTGCCTTTTGAAATTCCATGAGAGCCTTTTAGCAAGGGAGGTATTGTATTGTAACATTTATTGTATAGTTAATTAAAACCATAACAAATAGACATAAAATTATTAAAATCAGACAATATGAATCACTTCATCATCTAAGACTCATTAAATGATGTAATCACGATATTCCATTCTTTAAATAACCTATAAAGTACCCTTATTAAAATACCAAATGCCTCGTTCTACCCCAGTCCAACAGGGTCAACTCCATCAGTAAGTTGAGGGTATTGTACCTGCGGCAGTAGGGCCAATTTACATCATACAAACGGTTACAGATCATGGAGCAGCTGTGCAAACTTCACTGCTTCACATATTATTATTATTATTATTATTATTAATAAATTAAATTAGCACAGTTAATTAAAACCATTGCAGTAAAATGTCATCATAGCACTGTTACCACATTAAAAGCAAAGCAATCCAAACCATCAAATTTCAATTCATACACATGTTACTGACGAGGCAGACTTGTAGTTACTGTTGTAATCACGTGACAGGCTTCAAAAACCAAGGATAAAGTGATTTGGTACAGAGACACTAGGGTAAAGTGCAAAAATAGTCTGTGATAAGTTTTTGGGAAGGAGGAGCTGGTAGGGCGGGGGCAGGAGAGGAAAAAAGCAGATTGTCCAAGAGTCTCACATATTTTCCGGACCTTGCAAGCACTTGAATATCTGGGGAAGTAAAGCAGAGAGCAGATGCCTCCCAACATGTACTGATGCCCCTTTTTAGATATAAGGGTTTTAAGAGAAGTCTTCTGGAAGCGTCAAGGGCGGGACAGCAGCACAGAAGATGCAACCATGATTCAGACCTGTAATCACACAGTCTGCAAGCCCCCTCCTCACTAGTTGGAGCCCATCGGTTGAAGGCAGTGGAGCGCAGACCTAGGAGACGCATGAACATTATATTTTTGCGGGCCACTGCGTTCAAACTATCAAGAAGGTAAGGTTGAGGTACCCCAGGGAGGTATGAGACGTTCAAGGGGAGCAGGATAATTGATGTTTTTAGGACCCAAATGTCTGTCTGGTAAGAAATTTGTCTAAGCTGCTTGTTGATAACCCTTTTCCATACTGTGTATGGAATAGAGTCTGCAGTTAATGATGTTTCGTCAATATGTAGCGTTCTTATGGCTTTTACAATTTGACAGTTCCAAGGATTCCCGGAGCTGGCAAGAGTTTCTTTTAACCGGGCTTTAAGCGTGTTATCTGCGGCTTTTAGTGCCCTTATATAGTACTTCAGGGTATCGGCCTCACAGAAAATCGATTGTCTTTGAAGGCCCAACTCCAGTCGTAGTCTTGCCCTGTGGATGTAATTCGGGAGACGGAAGATTTTTTTATAGATGGTAACCTGGGCGTGGTCGAGACTGGCCGAGCATGCGCCAGGAACGGCCTGGTGCCCGTAACTTGAGGCAGGAAGAAGGGTAGCTTTAATCACCTTCAGAATGGGTTCGGCAGAAGGACTACTCAGGGACTGGTTAAGTCGAGTCAGGCTGTATGTTGTTGCTCCAGCTCTCTTTTTCAAGGCAGCCAAGTGGACTGATGGTCTGGAAGACTCGCTAACCCAGACCCCCAGGTAGTTGTATTTTGATGTTGTTTTAATCTTTGCGGGCCCAATGTTCCACGTTAGACTTTTCTTTTTCTTGCAACGGCCGAAAAGCAAGACCTTGGTCTTATCCTGGTTAATTTTAAGAGCGTTGGCTGTGTTGTATTTGTGGAGCGTGCACAAGGCTCTTTGGAGGCCAGACTTTGCCTGGTCCATTATAGCAAGGGATTGCTGATTAGTCCTTTCTGAGCATTGCTATTTGGTTAAAAGGTAGGGGAATGGGCGGGACTCAACAGATTATGTTGTTAGAGGAAAGTTTCTTTAGTCTCTCTCTGAGTGCTACTTCTGGAAGGCTGAAGACAGGCAAAGTGCAGAGGTTTTATAGTTGTGCTCATGTTTTGGGTATTCCTGCATGGATCAAGTAGCTTCACTATCTGCTGTGAGAGACATCACCTTGCTCAAAGACTATGTCTGCACTGCAGCCAGAAAAATATTATTTGAGAAGGAACCACCCCAAACGGTACCTCGACTTGGGATAGTGGATGATCAACATATTCTGGCTGGAAAATCACCATAAAGGTGGAACCCAAACCATCCAACTTTGTTCTATTTCCAAGTTCTTCTTGACCAAGGAAAGGAGTGCTCTGTACAACACTTAAAGGACTGCTGTGATTCAAAGCTAGTGTCTAGCTGACTGCTAGGCTCCCAGATGTGATGAGACATTACCTGTAGTCAACAGACCTTGCTGAAAAGCTGTGGTTGTGCCTAGGAACTAGAAGCCTGCCTGCTCAGAGAGGGAGGGAGTGTACTTGGAAAGACTGTCCCAGGAGGAAAAGTGCAGCAATGAAGTGTGGGACACCCAGATGTGAGCACTTGCTAACTGTAGTGCAGCCAACGCTGACCAGAGCTACAAGTTGTCTTCCAGCCTTTCTGCATGGCGTATGTCGCAAACTATGTGAAATATCATCAATCTCAAGCAAGAGCGAGCCATCCAGAACCACCATAATGTGATCTGAGGGACCTATTCTATTGCTGGCCATGATGTGCTGCAATTCCAGTGAGGCCCAACAACACAACTGTAGTGGAGGCCCTGACCGGCCTGGAGACCACAATTGCTCAAATGAGTGACACCCGTAAAGGTCTCCCGTGCTTTACTTTATCGAGTGTCAAAATCTGAGAGGCGTGGTCACTCCCCACAATCCTGTGCCTGCTGGCTGAGGCACTGACTGTGCAACTGTGAAGGGTGCACCACCAACCCCTGTACTGGATGACATTCAGGCAAACATGTAACATGAGGTCAGAATCTTGAAACTGAGATAATGGACTAAGAAAGATAATTCTGCATGTTAGAGAGATTAACAATTACCATCAAGAACTCTTTTTGATCAAGAGACAATATGAACTGACCTGCTGGTTACTAAACAGAGTAGATGTTCTCAACCCAGTTGTGAGGTCACACCTGCTTCTGATTCAAGCCTATCAACCTTTTCATTGCTTCTAGAACTCTATAGTCAGCGTGAGATTCCTGAAGAACTTGGCCAGAGCCTCGTATTTGTAAATGTAGAACTCTGTAGCTGAACACTCAACAATGTGGGTAGTATTCAATTTTGCTGTGAGATTCAAGTATTTCTTTATGTAATAAGGCAAGCACAGAGCTTGTTGAGTTTGCTGTTTGCCGACTGAAGTTCAGAGTCTCTACCCTCACACTATTTCTTTGAGAAGCCTTTGACTGGTTGCCTTCGCTACCCTGAATAAAGTGCAGAAGGAATATACTTGGGCAAGTTGCAGAGGTATATCATGGTGGACATGATAGTCAAATGATCCCAATCACTTTGGTTGTGCCCCAGCTGCTCCTGCTTGCCCTGTGAGGGCCCCAACCCCGGACTTGATCTAAATTTCCTCTCCACATTGCCCCTGTCTTAATAATGCCCCAAAATAAATGTGCCATTTCCTTAATAGATATTAGCTGTTATCATTATTATTATTATTTACAGCGAACATTTTCATTGTCTGGGCTTGTCCAACATGAGGTTCTGTAAATTGCACAAAACAATGTCAGAGGTCTAGTCGGGAATACAAAAAGCAGGCTTTGCCGAGAAAAGGGACAACATGTAGTTTGGACAGAACTGACAATAACAGACAGGAACTCTACCATTGTCATCTACTTCATTGAAGGCCCATGTAAGATAAAATACATAGGAAGGACTTGGAGAAAGGTGCAGACCAGAAGTAGTGAACACCGTAGCAACAGCAGGTGCCTGTGAAGCATGAAACGAATGACTGCTCATTTTCACAGCAAAGGTCATACTGAGAATGATCAACATTGGACGGTGATAGAAAAATAATCACCTGTACCAACATATCAAGAACCCTCCTGGAACACGAACAATGCCGGGTGTATTGACTAAAAACTAACGCTTCAGTGTTGAATGAATATATTCTGTGGAATCAACTCAATGACATGAAATGACGTCTTTGGTATCTGCCAGTCTTGATACAACGGGTCTGGGATCATACAACAATTTGAATTTCTCGATACAAGGGGACACAGCTTGTTCTCCATAACCCCCCTCTACCAATTTGAATACGTATCTCAGATTGTAATAATCCCATCAACTATTTCTAATATAGTTCTCAGAAGGTACTAATCACATTAGATATAGATATACTTTGAAAAACTTTCATACATCATGTTGCAGCCAGGCATATGTCAGCCTTTATAAATGCAGTACGTGAGTTGTAACACATTTAGAGACTAAAATACCCAGATAGCGTCTGGTTCAACCTATTATCAGCATACTACGATGCAGTCATACAGCATGAAAGGAGTAGAAATTGAGGAACATGCTCACAGTGAGAATCTTCCCATGTTCTCTTTAATGAGGATAGGGGCCTATATATGCCAACTAGGTGACAATCTGATGCCGCAGGTGTCAGCTTATGTAGTCCTTTTCCCGTTCCACGAACAAGACTTTTGGCCATAAGTAACAATGGGGACTACAATTCCCTTGAAGCAATGCCACTGGATAGACCACTTTGCAACGTTTGGTATAGCACTTTACTGCCTGTCCCTACCTTCGACCACCGGAGCAGCACAGAGCACTTTCTACGGTCCCTGGAGGCGGGTGGACTCGTTAAAAGCTCAGAGTAGGTCCAGCAGCGCGGGAGACTACTCTGCAACGTTTGGTATAGCACTTTACTGCCGGTCCCTACCTTCGACCACCGGAGCAGCACAGAGCACTTTCTACGGTCCCTGGAGGCGGGCGGACTCGTTAAAAGCTCAGAGGAGGTCCCGCAGCGCGGGAGACCACTTTGCAACGTTTGGTATAGCACTTTACTGCCTGTCCCTACCTTCGACCACCGGAGCAGCACAGAGCACTTTCTACGGTCCCTGGAGGCGGGCGGACTCGTTATAAGCTCAGAGGAGGTCCCGCAGCGCGGGACGCGCGCGGGGCGTTCCCGGGCTCGGCCCGGGCCAAGACGGGCCCGTCAGCGGCCGGGCCGGGCCATATCATTGACATTTTGCGCCAGGGGGGCCTCCGCCTTTGTCTCAAACGTGAAAGGTACTGTGTTACTAACTTTTTACTGACATTAGCTCTAGAGAATCAAAATGAGCAAGCGAAAGACTATCACTGGACAGGGAGTTGTGGGGACACTTGATGCCTTTCTATTGCGGGCAGAGTCAGCAATTATCCATGAGATTGCACTCACAGAGCGGAGACTATCGTTGGAACCCCAGCTCTCTCAAAGTCGGGTTCCACCTTTAGACCCCCTTCTGTTAACTGACGTGGAGGGCGTATCCCTCCAAAGTGACCAGTTCATAACCACAGAGCTAGATCCCCAGCCCTCCACTTCCTCTGAACCAATAGGTATATCAAGCGGTAAACAGACATAATATCGAAACAAAAATATCGAATGGACAAAATATCGAGTCCAAAATATAGAATGGACATAATATCGAATGGACATAATATAGTCGTTAAAAATATCGAAATTAAGGTAAGTAATATCGATTGTTAAAATATCGAAGTACATAATATAGGCATTAAAAAATATCGAATTTTTAATAATATCGAATTTTTCTAAGTGTATTGTATGTTAGTATATGTGTTAAAAGTGTATATTAGTTGTTGTAATGTTTGTTTAATTTTTTAAAAGCAATGAATTTTATGTTATTTAATTTTTGTGTAATTTAATTCCGTAGCAGGTAGTGGGTTTATAGGGGAATAGGGTGGGAAGTAATTTAATTAAAATTAAGTACATATTAATAAATATTAATTGGTATTGATAATTAATTTATTGTTAATGATTAATTGGTAATTAAATTTTCTTAATAAAATTTTTTTTTTTTATTGATTAATTGGTAATTATGTTAATTCTCTTAATTAAATAGTTGTAGCGGGATGTGGGTTTATAGGGGAATAGGGTGGGAAGTAATTTAATTGAAATTAAGTACATATTAATAAATATTAATTGGTATTGATAATTAATTTATTGTTAATTAATGATTAATTGGTCATTAAATTTTCTTAATTAAATTTTTTTTTAAATTGATTGATTGGTAATTATGTTAATTTTATTAATTAAATTGTTGTAGCGGGATGTGGGTTTATAGGGGAATAGGGTGGGAAGTAATTTAATTGAAATTAAGTACATATTAATTAATATTAATTGGTATTGATAATTAATTTATTGTTAATTAATTATTAATTGGTAAATAAATTTTATTAATTGGTAATTATTTTTTTTAAATTGATTTATTGGTAATTATGTTATTTCTATTAATTAAATAATTGTAGCGGGATGTGGGTTTATAGGGGAATGTGGGAGGAAGTAATTTAATTGTAATTAGTTAATTATAGAAAATACTTTTTTGTATTGATACTTAATTTACTGGTAATTAAATATTAATTGGTATTTATTTAAATATTTATACAAATCTGGTAATGATTATTAATTGGTTGTTAATGATTTATTAATAGGTAATTAATTTTTAATAAATAATATGTATTGTATTTATAATAAATTAATTATTAAACATTTTGTAATTGGTAATTAGTGTTATTAATAATATTTATTAGTATTGATAATTAATTATTTTTTAGTAAAATATTAAAATATTACTTTCCCTACTGTTGCACTCACTGGAGTGGGAATAGTAATTTTAACCCTCCCGCTATCCTACCCTGTCCCTACTGTTGCACTCTCTGGAGTGGAAATAGTAATTATTATCCCTACGCTATCCAACGCTTTCCCTACTGTTGCACTCACTGGAGTGGGAATAGTAATTTTAACACTCCCGCTATCCAACCATTTCCCTACTGTTGCACTGTCTGGAGTGGGAATAGTAATTTTTACCCCTACGCTATCCAACACTTTCCCTACTGTTGCACTCACTGGAGTGGGAATAGTAATTTTAACCCTCCCACTATCCAACCATTTCCCTACTGTTGCACTCTCTGGAGTGCGAATAGTAATTTTTACTCCTACGCTATCCAACGCTTTCCCTACTGTTGCACTCATTGGAGTGGGAATAGTAATTTTAACCCTCCCACTATCCAACCATTTCCCTACTGTTGCACTCTCTGGAGTGGGAATAGTAATTTTTACTCCTACGCTATCCAACGCTTTCCCTACTGTTGCACTCACTGGAGTGGGAATAGTAATTTTTACCCTCCCGCTATCCAACACTTTCCCTACTGTTGCACTGTCTGGAGTGGGAATAGTAATTTTTACCCCTACGCTATCCAACGCTTTCCCTACTGTTGCACTCACTGGAGTGGGAATAGTAATTTTTACCCTCCCGCTATCCAACACTTTCCCTACTGTTGCACTCTCTGGAGTGGGAATAGTAATTTTTACCCCTACGCTATCCAACACTTTCCCTACTGTTGCACTCTATGCAGTGGGAATAGTAAATTTTACCCTCCCCTATCCTACGCTAAAAGTAGTGATTATTATTGTATATTATTACGTTAATATATGTATGTATTAAAAAATAAAAATGTATGTATATTTTTTTTACTTAAAATAATTATTTATTAATTTTAAAGTAATTTAACTAATTTTAAGTATGTTTTACTCTATTTTATTTATTATTTCATTAATTTTACATTACTTTTAAGAGATTTATAAAATTCGATATTTTGACTAACTATATTTTTAACGACGATATTTTGATTCGATATTTTTGTACTTACCTGTTTGGAGATAGGGAGTCGATATTTTGACAGTCGATATTTTGTCCACGATATTTTGTCTACTCGATATTTGTGAGATCGATATTTTGTCAGTGATCCATATCAAGCAGGCCTAATGTAATCACGAGGGGCCAAAAGGCTAAAAAATGCCATGATAATAGTCATGAACCCCCACCAAAAAAGAGAAAGGGCTGGGGCCCACAGAAGCAGATCCAAAATCCATCAAGCCGTAAAAATAAAGCCGGGGAGAGACTCTGTAGTGAGGGGCCCACTATAATTTCATCACCCAAGGCTCTTACGGCTTCAGACGGAGCACTCCCTTGCCCCCTCGAGGAGGATTTTTGGGAAAGGCTAAAAACAGTGGTAACAGCCTTGCTCGACCCTCTGTTCCAAAAACTGTCCACTCTGGAAAGCAGATTACTTAACTTGGAGGGGCCAGTCAGTAGCCTTGTTATGGGTCAACAAGACACATGTCGATGCAGAGGCAGTGAGACACTGTCCACGAGGGGGAAGGAACCTGCGGCTGGTCACATCGGACAGACTGGTCAGCCTGGCAATATTCTCGCAGGGGGACGACTCTCGCATTCTGGCATCTACAGTACCACATTAACAAATCCGGTCCAGTCTGGCCATTCGCACTCAAGGGCTTCATCCTCCCCACATGCTCAAGAAGGTCTTTTGGGTGGCTCAGAGGGTCCTAATGCTGCATGTATGCAACATGCAAAACCCTCATACGGGACTACCGCCAACGGTGGGATCTCTCTAGAAGGCGAAGTGGGGAGACCGAAAAGCACGCTGACCCAACAGAGACCCAACCAGGGAGATTTCACTAATTCCAACTCAATCTTATATCTCCCGCCAGAGGCAACTCCTTACACGGTTGTGCTGGCAAATGTTCCACCTTTACCACCCAACGTCTTTGAACACTGGTCCACATTAAAAAACAAGTCATTACACTTGTTGAGCAGAAGGTCTGGCATCACCCAAGTGCTTTTCTCAGAGTTCAAAATGGTGCGAAGAATAGGTTGGGTGGGTAAGTCAACTAAGTCTCTTGCGGGTGACTGTGTAGTTTTATCATTTGGGTCTCCAGGTTTGGCACAGGCCATCTTTGACAGGGCTGGTAATGGTCTAGCAATGGTGCAGGGTATTAACATCTTACCATTGGGGTACTTCTACCAACCTCCCAGGAGCCTAGGGCTTATTCACCCAGAGGAGAGATTCGTAAGAACTAGGTACCCTACATATGCGATCCCAGTTAGTAACCGCTATGATACTCTGAATCCATTGGAAGACGTAGACTGACTGACCAGTCGGGGTCTCCCCTTTTTAAATAATAGTCCTATTCCCACAGAAGGTGGAGGTGTTAAGGCCCACGCTATGAAAGCCACTGCTGACCAGGCCTATGTTATCCCAGATACCCATCTGCCACCCCCAGGTAACATTGGGAACAGGGAGGGCGTTGGGGGGAACATCATCCCACTGGAGTTACACGGTTATGTTAGCCCAGACCTCACACCCCTCAAGATGGTGGACTACCACCTGGTCACCCAGTAACAACCAGTGTGACTCTTAAAAGCGACCAAGCCAGGTGTAATCTTGTCTCCTGGAATATCTCCGGACTGCGCTCTAAGCTGACCAACCCCATTTGGTGTGAGTTTGTACTTAACTGTGACATAATGTGTCTTCAAGAAACGTGGGCCAAAGAAACAATTCACATCAACAGGTTTAAAACATTTCACACACAAGCTATGGAAGGGTTAAGCGGAAGGGCGTAGAGTGGGCTTTGTACCTACATCTCCAGCATGCTGAATTTTAAAAAGGTGGAGATGTATGCGGAGGAGACGTTCTATCAATTAATTAAAATATATGTGGACAGTAGGCACTGTATTGCATTGGCAAATTTTTATAATAATATACCACAGTATAGTGTTGGGGCTGTAGTTAGAAAGCTGGGTTACGACCTGAACTGTCTGTGCACTGATGATTCCAAAGATATAATGATAATTTTGGTAGGGGATTTTAACTGCTCATTGTGCCCAAATGATGAAGGTAATTTATGTGGTTTCATAAATGAAGAAGGGCTATGTAATACACATTTTAGGCACTCCACTCAGGGGGACTTATATAATGAACGAATTTTTAGTTTGGATCTGGGATTTGCAAATACTCTATGTGCGGAACCTGTTCCTGTGAGTCATACTTTTAATGGTAGAGGTTTATCTACTACTATAGATTATATCTTACTGTCAAACAGCCATGCGAATAGAATTCATTCTTTCTTTGTCGACGATAATTCACTCAGTGATCATTTTCCTTTGTGTCTATCTGTTCAACTGTCAACAAGTAAATCTGGTAGTCATGATGAAGTTGATAGGGCACTAGCAAAGATAGCAATTGATAGGACAAATGGGTATTTCCTACGCTGGTCGACGGTGAATCCATCAGCTATTACGCAACAAGTGGCAGATAAGTGTAGAATGGCTCTTGAGACGTGCTTGAGTGAATATGTTTCCCCTCATAGGGGCCGATTCCGATCTCGGTCGGAGGCGCACCCAATACCATTCGGTCGGGAAAAAAGCCATGCGAAAGCCAGTTTCCCGACCGATCCGTACAGCACACCGAACGAGCAAGTACGATGCGCACAACAGCAAAAATTCCGGCCGAGCCGTACTCACCCAAACCAGGTCCTGTTCTCCGACCGAGGCGAATCCGGAAACGCCGAATCGAGTCGCACGGAAGGGAAAATGCAGCCCCGTCCGGCCGGACAAGTACGATGCGCTTTCCGTACGCGCCGAACCCGTCGCTACGCACGGCACGTCAAAGCATCCGGGAGAGGCGCACATAAGCTCCGAATCGCGCCACAACACGATCCACGGCTACGAGACGAACACAGCACAGACGAGGACGACGCGGAGCGACGAGGACGAAGCGAAGCGACGAGGACGAAGCCAAGCGACGAGGACGACGCGAAGCAACGAGAAGGACGAACGACACGAACCAACCATGAATCCCTTCGTCCCGATCATACCAATATTCTACATCTACTACCGGAACAGGCACGGACGCGTACGGCGCAGAAGGTAAGTCAGACACCAACCACAAAACACATACAACACGTACACGACACATCACACACATACACTGGGAATCTGAATATACTTGCAACAGCAGCACCATAGGGGCGGGATGCCCATCACCAATGCCACATATGCACACAGGGGCCTGAATGCGCGCCACCACCCCAACCCAGGGGGGCTGGATGCCAACCACCCTCAACCAGGGGGGCAGGATGCCTACCACTACTACCACCCTCACCCAGGGGGCAGGATGCCTACCACTACTACCACCCTTAGCCAGGGTGGCAGGATGCCTACCACTACTACCACCCTTAGCCAGGGGGCAGGATGCCTACCACTACTACCACCCTTAGCCAGGGGGCAGGATGCCCACCACTACTACCACCCTTAGCCAGGGGGGCTGGATGCCTACCACTACTACCACCCTTAGCCAGGGGGCAGGATGCCCACCACTACTACCACCCTCACCCAGGGGGGCTGGATGCCTACCACTACTACCACCCTCACCCAGGGGTGGCAGGATGCCTACCACTACTACCACCCTCACCCAGGGGGGCTGGATGCCTACCACTACTACCACCCTTAGCCAGGGGGCAGGATGCCCACAACTACTACCACCCTCACCCAGGGGGGCAGGATGCCTACCACTACTACCACCCTTAGCCAGGGTGGCAGGATGCCTACCACTACTACCACCCTTAGCCAGGGGGCAGGATGCCCACAACTACTACCACCCTCACCCAGGGGGGCAGGATGCCTACCACTACTACCACCCTTAGCCAGGGTGGCAGGATGCCTACCACTACTACCACCCTTAGCCAGGGGGCAGGATGCCTACCACTACTACCACCCCAACCCAGGGGCGGCTGGATGCCTACCACTACTACCACCCTTAGCCAGGGGGGCTGGATGCCTACCACTACTACCACCCTTAGCCAGGGGGCAGGATGCCCACCACTACTACCACCCTCACCCAGGGGGGCTGGATGCCTACCACTACTACCACCCTCACCCAGGGGGGCAGGATGCCTACCACTACTACCACCCTCACCCAGGGGGGCAGGATGCCTACCACTACTACCACCCTTAGCCAGGGGGGCTGGATGCCTACCACTACTACCACCCTCACCCAGGGGGGCAGGATGCCTACCACTACTACCACCCTTAGCCAGGGGGGCTGGATGCCTACCACTACTACCACCCCAACCCAGGGGGGCTGGATGCCTACCACTACTACCACCCTTAGCCAGGGGGGCAGGATGCCCACAACTACTACCACCCTCACCCAGGGGGGCAGGATGCCTACCACTACTACCACCCTTAGCCAGGGGGCAGGATGCCTACCACTACTACCACCCTTAGCCAGGGTGGCAGGATGCCTACCACTACTACCACCCTTAGCCAGGGGGCAGGATGCCTACCACTACTACCACCCTTAGCCAGGGGGCAGGATGCCTACCACTACTACCACCCCAACCCAGGGGGGCTGGATGCCTACCACTACTACCACCCTTAGCCAGGGGGCAGGATGCCCACCACTACTACCACCCTCACCCACGGGGGCAGGATGCCTACCACTACTACCACCCTTAGCCAGGGTGGCAGGATGCCTACCACTACTACCACCCTTAGCCAGGGGGCAGGATGCCTACCACTACTACCACCCTTAGCCAGGGGGCAGGATGCCCACCACTACTACCACCCTTAGCCAGGGGGGCTGGATGCCTACCACTACTACCACCCTTAGCCAGGGGGCAGGATGCCCACCACTACTACCACCCTCACCCAGGGGGGCTGGATGCCTACCACTACTACCACCCTCACCCAGGGGTGGCAGGATGCCTACCACTACTACCACCCTTAGCCAGGGTGGCAGGATGCCTACCACTACTACCACCCTTAGCCAGGGGGCAGGATGCCTACCACTACTACCACCCTTAGCCAGGGGGCAGGATGCCCACCACTACTACCACCCTTAGCCAGGGGGGCTGGATGCCTACCACTACTACCACCCTTAGCCAGGGGGGCTGGATGCCTACCACTACTACCACCCCCACTCATAGGATGGACAATGCATGACACAACAAGCACACCACAACCTAGGGAATGCAAGATTAAGACATCCCCCACCACCATGACAAGCGTGTGTAGGCTGTGTCAAATGCCTACAACACCGAACATGACTTTCAACATACAATGTGACCCCCTAGCACATGTGCCACACATATATGTGTGTGGCACCCACAATGCAAGCAGCCCATGACCATTGTGGCAATGGGGCCTAAACCCCCATCATCACAGTGACCAAAAGGTAAGTGTGGGGTCCATAGCTGAAGCACATTTTGACCATTGTGGCAATGGGGTCCAAACCCCCATCATCACAGTGACCAAAAGGCAAGTGTGGGGTCCATAGCTGAAGCACATTTTGACCATTGTGGCAATGGGGTCCAAACCCCCATCATCACAGTGACCAAAAGGCAAGTGTGGGGTCCATAGCTGAAGCACATTTTGACCATTGTGGCAATGGGGTCTACACCCTCATCATCACAGTGACCAAAAGGTAATTGTTGACAAAGAAAGAGCTGCAACTGCCAAACTGCATGGATCATTCCTGCTCACAGAACCAAAAACTCATCTGTGGCAAAGTAGTGTATGTGTCCCATTGCAACATAAATTGGGGGAGCCAAATACTGCAGTGCAAATGAAACATTCCTTTGGCCATGTGCAGACAAACAACACCCATGGGGGCTGAGACCGTCAACAGTCATCAATGACACAATGACAGAAGTGACCATCAGAATGCAGAACCACATATTTGCACCAATGGGCACACAAATGCAGATACCCTGTGGAGACAGCAGATGTGAGGTGAACAGATACCATACCATGGCAGCAATGGGACACACAAACCATGATCACTGTGCTGACCGATGACCTAGGAGTCCCAGGGACAGCAGGGGAAACACACCAAACAACATACAGCCAATGGCACACCCAAGATATGCCAATGCAGTGGTGCAGATGCACAAACACAAACAGGCAGACCAACACTGTCATCATACACAGCAGGTGAGGGGTGGGGGTGCCAGTGTCCCCAGGCAACCACACAACACATGAGGAGAGCTGAATACCAATCATACAGATGTGCATACACTGCCACACTAAGGTAACTCATGGATCCAAATCCCCTATGTGGGCAAGCAGGCATTGTCAGGTGAGAGGGAGCACAAAACACACATGTCACACAGGCACGTAGGAACAACAACTGACACAGCAAGTCACAGACACACCACAGCACCACCCCCAGGGCCCCCACAATGTGGTGACCCTGGGCTGAAGAAAAATACCACTGTGATGACAAAGCTAAATGTCGTTCACACTATGAACCACAGTCAGGTGTCCTGAGCAACAAACTACCATCACACCTACACAAGCACAAATCAATCAGCATGGCCAGTAAGCCAAGGCCAACATGGAGGCAGGGGCCTAGCCGGGCAACAACTCTCATCTGCACACACTCAACACCACACCCCTCGACCTCCAACAATGTGCAGCAGTGAAGTACACATGCACTGGTGACATTGCACATGCACCCATGACTATTCCAGGGTGGTGGGTGGGAACCAAGGTGTAGAAACACATCACACATGGACACTCAACAAGACTCCTGAATGTCTGACACACTGCACACTACGCTGTACATGGACATGACGGCAATACCACACCGACCAATGGGATCCCAGCCACAGTCACACACCAATGAAGAAGCCAAGGTCACCCACAACGAACACACATAGACAACTTCCAACATTGCAGCTCTGACCCTGAGGAGTGGCAGCAGTCACACACACAACATGTCACAATCACTGAAAGATAACACAAACTGGAAATCACATGACAGGGGCAAACAACAAGTGCCAAGGGGAAACCTGACTGTGACCCATCTGCGTCTGCACACAAACTCAGCCCTGACAGCAAACACACCTATGGGTGACACCCTGATGACCAGTAATGTGCCATGCACCCACATCACAGAGAACACAGGGAGAAGACTTTGGGGGAACATAGCTCAAGTCAGCAAGCATCACAAACAGGTACAACACTAGGGATCACAGCATGCGCAGATGAATGGAAGTGAACACACAGACATGCACATACAACACACACCTTGGGCGCAGGCAATGTCACACGTGTACACACTGCCATGAGGGGACTCCACTCCTGTGTGAGGAAAGCTGTGCCATATGTTGCCTCAGTAGGGCCCCATCATGTCAGCTGAGCACTTGGTCACACAATCAACAATTAGCACCAAATGAGGGCTCCCATCACATCAGCCTGGTCATGGATGTGCCAACGGAATCATCAGCACAGATCCAACACACTTGTATAGCAATGTTGCACTGACTACACGGATGAGTCCCTCCCCATTGATGCCCAAACCTGCATGTCCACTGGAGATGGCAACACGGTCAGGGAAGTAGAGAAATGCAACGATGGCAGGCACAACAGATGTGCAGGGGTGGAAGCCACAGATATGAAATTGCCAATGTAAGTAGGAAACCCATTGCCAAATACTGAACACATGACACCCTCAGATGCTGCTATTGATGACATGGATACACCACATGATAGGACACATTCCCCCTGGACCACATGGGTTCCTGCACAGTAACACTTCATAATCATGAGACCAGATATCACCATCACTGCAGCAAGGGCATGGTTAGCTGCACCAACAACATGTACATCTGAAGCATGAGCACTAGAGAAAAGAAAGTTGCTTTATTCAGCATATGTGTTGAGGCCAAACGAAGTCCTGAAAAAGAGCAAAGGCCAATGGCCAGTCCATTGTCAAAGTTCAAACAGGGTGACACTGGCAGATGTCACCCTACGCATGCCTGCACAATACCAGGGACAATCCACTAGGAGGGGCAACCGGGGGGCAGGCCAGGCACCGCAGGGACAGGATCAGGGCTCACCAGGGGGAGTCAGGGAAGGGGTGGTGGGTGCAGGAGAGCCACTGACAACTGCAGTGGAGGTGTCTGACATGGTGTGTGCCGGCACAACTGGGGGGCATGACACAGATGTCGTGGGTGCCGGCACAACTGCAGTGGACCCTGCAGATGGGGTGGACAGGTCCGCCACTGCAGTGCCCAAGTCAGACAGGGCGGTAGTGGACTCCACTGCAGTGCCTACCTCCAGGGGAGGAGAATGGGGAACAGGCAAGGTGGGTTGGACAGAGGGGGGACACCCTCACCACATCAGTGGCACAGACAAGCGCAGCGGGGGTGTGGTGCTGGGAGAGCAAGTGGCAGGGGGAGAAGGCCGGAGCATCTTGGGGATGGTATATCTGTGGGTGGGGGAACCTGGGGCAGGGTGTGGTGGGGGCACCTGTGCAGTGGGGGCCTGAGGGATGGAGGACGGAGACCTTGTGCCTGAGCTGCAGGGTGGTGGCGGGGTCTTGCTCTTAGCACTCCGGGGGACTTGCGGGTGGGGGCCTCAGTCCGTCTGCGCCTGGGGGAGGGTGTCCGGGGGCGAGGGGCACTCTGCTCCGTGTGGGTGGGCTTCCTCTTCCCCCGGGATGCTGGAGCAGCTTCATCGGTGGGGAAGAGGCCGAGGTCACAGAGGAAGAGCTGCTGTGACTTTGGGGTTGCAGGTGAGGCAAGGGAGGGTGCTTTGGAGGGAGAGGGAACTGAGGACTGCGCAGTGCATGTGGATGCGTGTGTGTGTTCCAGGGCCCCATCCCCTGTGAGTCTGGCTTCAGTCCCCTGAATGTGCGTGCGTGTGCGTTTTGTCATTGGCGTGTGTGTCAGTGTGCTGGATGTGTGTGTGCTGGTGTGTGCCTGTGCCAGTGTGTGTGTGCCTGGGATGGGTAAGGTGCTGGGGAGTGTGGATGGAGCAGAGGCAGGAGGGGTGAGGGACCGTTTGAGGAGGGACACTGCTGCCGTCAGGGAGGAGTCCATGGACCTATTGCCCCTCTGTAGGTCAGACATGCCCGATGAGATGCCCTCCATGAACGACACCAGCTGAGTCAACAGCGCGGTGTGCGCATGGAGGACACTCAGCATGGCTGTCTGCCCTACATGGAGCTGGCGAAGGAGGTACACAGACTCCTCACTCAGGGCAGCAGGGGACACAGGGGCAGGGGGTGCGGTGCCTGGCCCAAAGGAGACACGCTCCCGGACATGGGAGCCTCCACGGACCTGGGGAATGGGAGCCGATGGGAGGGCGGTGGTGGTGCTGGTGGTGGCGGGGACAGCAACACTAGCTGGGGTGTGGTGGCTGCTGACACCCGCCTCCACAAGGGAGTCATCCTCCGAGTTGCTCTGGTCCTCAGCTGAGGTGGATGCTGCTGAGGACTCCTCGGTGTGGCTCCCCTCGCCCTCCGTGCCACTGGGTCCCTCCGACCACTCCTCGGCTGCTGACCCAGTCTGGCTCTCCGGCTCCTCCTGGTCCGTGGAGCTGTCCCCTTCCGTGGCCGTGGATGTATCTGCAAACAATGGGGAAACAGACAGACATCAGTCACCTGCACCAAACGCACACACCACTGTGAGCACAGCACATTACAGAGCAAGCCCTGGCATCATTAGTTGTACATTGCTAAAAGTGCCCTAATTGAACAGGAGAAGTCAATTGTCAGTCTGATGCCAAGCATGGCACTCACATCCCACATGGCCTTGCACCCATCTGTCTGGTGTCTGTTGGATTGCAACACCCCAGTGTTGACACATGCACCAAGTACACAGTAGTTGGACAGTGCAGAGGACACGGTGTGGACACATCACAGCTCTTGCCACTGAGTCAGTACAGGTTTACGGATGTAAGGGATGCCCAGAGTCAAATAGGAAATGCATGTGATGCATTCCAGCGACAGACACCATGATGCACCCATGTCCTGATAGCCAGCGCCACTATGGTGTGCATGTAGCACATGTCACTCCCCTGCAGGATCACCAATCAGTAGACACATGCCATGGCGGAGGCATGACTGCAAAGTCATACATCACTGTCTCAGTGATGTATGACTTTGCAGCCAGACAACAACACTCTGCACTGTGTCACAATAGTAGGTCATGGGGAATGCAAGTCCTGGAGCTGCACAAGTGCACATGTACATCCCCCCACAACACATCCTCTTAACCCTCATCTGTCCAGGTCATACCTATTGGACATATGGGAGACCTGTGACACTACCCTCTGAACCTGAGCCCCTCACACTCTGCTGTGCATGGGGAACAGCTGCCTGAACTTCACATTTACATGCCCCAGTCTGCATGGGCAGCTGATCAGACACCTATGTGTCACACAAGTATCGTCTCCTATGGTCACATCTCCAGTGGCATGCTGAGCCCCTACCAAGAAACTCCACAGCAGTCCTGGCGACTAATCCACAGCACACTGACACAGAGGCAGACACCTGAGGGGTCAAAACACTGTGCACAATGTGTCCTCTGATACACGGGAGTGGGAGTACAGAGTGTATTGTATGGCCTGGAGTAGGCATGACTGTCCAGCCCCACATGAATGAGGGATGAGCCCTGGACTGTAGGCAGCTGGCTAAGTATGTGTGACACACGTCATATACATACTCCTGGGGCCCAAACATTGTTCCCACCCGCAGCATGGGTGTGTGCCAGGTACCCCAGCCACATGTGGTGGATCAGCTCAGCAATTGGACCACAGATCAAAGTAACACGCTGAATACATGTCAGAATACAGGCATTGTGTAAGCAATGGACCCACCCATGATGCCCACCACAGAGTCAGGGAAACAGATGCTGTCTCCCACCTTGAGTCAAGCAAACTGCAAGGACACAGTCCTAAGTGACAGAATTCCCTGCATGTAAGGGCCACACCTGGGTATCAGATGAGGAGTGGGCAGTGCACAATAGAGGGACATGGCTCCTGGACAACATGACTGCTGTACTGTGGCAGTTCAACCTGGCCCGAGGAGGGCACATAACATGTTAGACAGAGTACACAGTGCAGTCTTTGACTCACCCCCTCCTTGCTGCTCTCTGGCCTTCAGCTGCCCATCCAGGTCTGGAAAGACCACCGCCAGGATCCTGAGCATGTGGGGGTCAGGGTCCGTGTTCCGCCCTCCTGCGAGGAGGCGACAGCTTCAGCTGGACCCGTGCAATCCTCCGGGTCCAGCCCCGAAGGTCCTGCCACCTCTTTTGGCAGTTGCGGATCCGGCGCTTGTAGACCCCCACGGACCGGACAGCCCGGACGATGTCCTTCCATATCTCATGCTTCCGATGGGCAGAAGCCTGTCAGGATGACAAAGTGATAAGGCCATTACTACACATGCAACATATCCGTGCATGACACAGTTGCATATACATGTCGCAATCACAGGGGCACATGGTGTACCCAGGCAGTGCACGGCTGCCCATGGACAGTTTTCCAGAAGTCACTACATGGTATCATAGCATGGGGAGTAAAACCCTGTTCAGAAGCACTGTCACTGCACCATACCTGTCCAGTGCAAGTCACTACACACTATGGGGGTGACAACTACTCAGTGAGCCTGCTAGCCAGTGGTGTGCTGACTCTCAGCCTTGCTAGTCAGACAAAATGCACATTCAGAAAGGCAGTGCACAGAACACTCACCTGCTCCCCTGGTGTCCCATACAGCTTGCTGTACTGTGGAAGTAGGCTGTCCAGCAGGGCCTGGTTCTCTTCAAGGCTGAAGGCTGGGGCTCTCTCCACAGTACGTGCCATTGCAGGGTCCAGAGGGGCAGAGACAGCAGCAGTGCAGTGGCAGATGTCGTCCTGGAGCATGTAGTGCAGGCAAGTGGGCTCTCAGGGGAACATGCAGCAATATATATGTGCTGGAGAGGCAGATACTGTCCCTTGTGTCCAAAGTGATAGGTCCAAGTCGTTTGCATCTTCTGAATCTGGCCAATCCATGGAATAGCAGCACCAAAACACGCCCACAGCATCCTTCAAAATTTCAACTTCATGACATACATGATTTTGCAACATTGTTGTGGGTGACCAACTGATTTTCCAGCAACCGACTCGTTCGAATATTCGAAAACGCGTCCGTTGCCAGGCAAGCCCATTGTCAATGGGTGCGCACCGATCGGTCCATTGCAGTACAACGCGCACAGGGGTACAACGCGTACCCGCACACATTGAATGCAATGGGCCGGCCGGAGGCACCGATCGGTCCATTGCAGTACAACGCGCACAGGGGTACAACGCGTACCCGCACACATTGAAAGCAATGGGCCGGCCGGAGGCACCGATCGGTCCATTGCAGTACAACGCGCACAGGGGTACAACGCGTACCCGCACACATTGAATGCAATGGGCCGGCCGGAGGCACCGATCGGTCCATTGCAGTACAACGCGCACAGGGGTACAACGCGTACCCGCACACATTGAATGCAATGGGCCGGCCGGAGGCACCGATCGGTCCATTGCAGTACAACGCGCACAGGGGTACAACGCGTACCCGCACACATTGAAAGCAATGGGCCGGCCGGAGGCACCGATCGGTCCATTGCTGTTCAACGATCACTGTACATGTGACTGGCATATGTCAGCATGCCTGTCTCAGATGGACATATGCCAGCCACAGATAGCTCCCAGGGAGTGAGGGGCACACCTACATCACGACAGCCTGTCCAAACCTTATCATAAGGCATGTAAGGCTGCATTTCCTATTGTGTGTATGTTGGTGTACATGTTGTCCTGTGGGTGTCACCTGTGGGCAGCCACCCCCAGGCTGTGCACGTGTTAATGGGGACAGGATCCTGGGTGTTACGTGTACGTGACCACTGTGATGTGCAACTGTTCATATCTGTGCATGTGCCATGGTCACATTTCACAGTGGTGTTTGTGTATGTCATGTCACATACCCCGTGAGTCCCATGTGGGACGGTATGTTTGAGCCAGGGTGTCCCAGTGGCACAATAGTGATGGCCCTCCACAGTCTTTGTGCATGTAGTGTTTACAATGTCTCTGATTTCATGTGCACAATGGGAGACAGTCTCCACATCCACGTTGTGTGTGCATGGACTCTGATGTTGTGCGTGTGTGTCACAGACGTCCATGGCTCTCCTGCCATGGCAAGTGTGGCCACTACCTGTGGGGGTCATGTTTGTTTTGTTGTGGTGTACACATGATACTCCAGGTGATGCCAGTGTCCATGTGGCATTACAGGGTCCCTGGGAATGTGCCTGTCGTTGAGCTGTGGTGCCTGGGGCACATCTGTCCTCACATGTCACTGGGGGTGACTGTGACACAGCATCATGATATCCAATGGGCCAACCTGGGACAAATTGATGCCACCTGTAGGACCGTGTTGACAGATGTTGGCCATGTATGTACCATACATGTCGTTCCGGTACTGCACACTTCATGTAGTTGTGCCTCATGATGATGTATGTTGGGATCTTGAGTGTGTTCAATGCCGCATATGTGGGGTGACTGACGATCTTGCTTACTTCTCCTCTGCACTGCAGGGCTCCTGCTGTCCATCGGCCATTCCCAGACCTGGCAACGATGGTGGAACGGGACAGCATCCGACGGTACCGCTTCACCAGGCAGCTGATTGAGGATTTGGCAGTGCAGTTGTCCCCACATTTGCAGCCTGGCCGGCCGTATCCTACAGCGCTGACCCCCAAGGTGAAGGTGATGGCAGCCCTACACTTCTTTGCCACCGGTACCTTCCAACATACTGTGGCGTCTGCTGGTGGGATGTCACAGACCATGTTCAGCCGTGTGCTCCGCGATTTCTTGGCGGCAATGTTGCTCTTCCTGAACCGGTACATCTATTTCCCTAGACTGCGACGACTCACTGACGTGAAGAGTGACTTTTATGCCCTGGGGAGGATGCCGCATGTAATTGGCTCCATTGATGGGACACATGTGGCTTTGGTACCACCACAGGCCCAGGAGCAGGCCTACAGGAACCGCAAGCACTACCACTCGGTCAATGCACTGGTGGTGTGTCTTGCAGACATGACCATCACACACGTGTGTGCCCGTTTCCCTGGTTCAGCACACGATGCCTTTGTGATGAGGAGTAGTCGCATCCCCAGGTTGATGGCACAGATGCAGAACCAGCGTGCCTGGCTTGTCGGTGTGTACTGACTTTGTGCCATTGTGTGTGATCTGATCTGTAGTATTCCGCCCACTTTTCCAAGTCAGCTGATGTGCACTTGTCTGTCCGTAGGTGACTCGGGATACCCCAACATGCCGTGGTTGCTGACACCCCTCAGGAACCCTGTGACACCTGCCCAGATGCGCTACAATGAGGCACATGGTCGGACCAGGAGAGTGATTGAGCGGACCTTTGGTCTCCTGAAGAGCCGCTTCCGCTGCCTGGACAAGACCGGAGGGTCCCTCCCATATGCCCCTGCGAAAGTGTGCAAGATTATCATCGTCTGCTGCATGCTCCACAACCTGGCAGTGCGGAAGGAGTTGCCTCTCATCCAGGATGACGATGACCAACATCCGCCACCTGTGGAGGATCCTGGCCTGGACCACGATGCCAGTGACGATGATGATGATGATGGTGATGGTGATGTCCGCACACAGCTCATCACCAACTTCTTTAGCTGAATGTGAGTATCCTGAGGTGTCATGTGAATGATGTGAGTTGGCATGATGTGTGGGTGGTGCTCTGGTGCTGTTGGAGTGTGTCCATGGGCTACTTGACTGGATGTGTGTTGCGATGTGTGGTGACAGGTGGGCTGTACTCCCCAACAGTGTTGACATGCTAACTTGGTTCTGGGTGGGTATCTTGTAAAATGTATTGTGCATGAGTTTTGCTGTTCTGTCCTGTACTCCATTGCTTTTGACTGTGTGTCATTTCTGTCCTTCACAGGGTACTTTCAGATTCGTTTGGTCAACTGTGTCCACCGACAACGTGATTGCACATCCAGGCTGGTAGCAGTTGTGTCCCTACAGGTGATGTGCGCCACACCCATGGACTTCCTTCTGTCTACAGTTGTTGACTGTGTGCCCGCTACCAGGTGGGGTTACCTTGCATCTGTAGTGGTTACGGCATGTTGCTACTGTGTAATAAACCTGTGCTTCACTTAGTGATGTGCGTTGTCTGTGGTCACACATTTGACTGCCATTTGCTTACTGCACCTGTGGGCTACTTGACTACAACTGGGAATGGGTGTGGTGTCTGTGCATTGCACCGTCTTCCCTGGCAACATCAGTGTAGGCAATGAGTCAGATGGCCTAGGTGTGTATGTGTTGTGTAGCCCTGGTGGTGTGTCTCCCTCATATGTGTCACGTTGCCTGTACTCACATGCCTGTGTTGTCCTTGCTGTTGCAGTTCGCATACACAGTGTAATTTTGTTGTTCATCATCCCCATAACAGTACCCACGTTGGAATCACGACAGAGGCAAGTATGGTGTATTATTGTGTTTATTGTGATACATCTGTGATAATAGTGCATAGGATGGATTGTGCTGTACATGAATCTTGCAATCCCAAGTTCCTAGATGAATAGAAAGTCCAGGTAGACAGGATCCCCAGTATCGGGGCCACAGTTGTCTGACACATTGTTCCAACTTGTACTCCCCATGCAATGTGTGGGAGTAGTGTTGCCATCAACAGGGTGAACAGTCTGTGCACAAAGGCGAAAATCCAGAACAGGTTCAGGCTTCCTGGGAGTTGCGCTTGGCCATCAGCCTCTCACTTTCCCCTCCTCGGACGACCCCTCTTCTTGGGGGGCCCTCAAGTGCAGGCTGCTGCGGTGCAGGGGACTCTCCGCCAGAGTCCTCCTCCCTCCCTGT